>JAGKQL010000051.1:3951859-4070589 GCA_018398635.1 Cyprinodon brontotheroides
GTAAGAAAGGAGGAAACGAGGCAGGGAAAGAGAGGCACCTACACCTGTCAGGTGACTCTGGAACAGATGGTGTGATCTAAATACAGCACAAAACGTGCCAAAGACAGTGGGCTGACGCTGTTAGTGTGTTTTGTGTGCTCGCAGGCTTTGGTTTGCCTGTGCAAGGCTGCGGTTAGAGATGACCTCAGAGGTGGAGCTGTGCCAGCAGCCCAGCGGCAGACAGCTGGCTCTAGGTTTGTGTCCTGAGGTTCAAGAAGCCGTGGGCCTCTGCATATGTTCACCCGACTATTAGTTGTATACCTTGTTCTGCAGAACGCACTCTGAACCAATGAGGGGAGGGCTGCAAATGAAGAAGCTCCTCAACTTTTGCATTTGCATTTTAATAAAGTGCTTTCTGCTCAGAGGCTTAAAAAAGCAATAGAACCTTTGGAAATTGCCATTTTGAATTAGACCAAGCAGTGGCTGCCTTGATTGGGATGCCATGGCTGTGGTGACTGGACAGATATAGTTAAAACCCCATATTTTTATACACAATACAAAAAAGACAATTTTCTTCTACATATTACATCAAACTTTTCCCAAATTTTTTTAGCACCATATTGATGAAAGATGTTGTAATATTTTATTCAATTTCCGTAAGGTTTATATACACTTTGAGCACTTTAGGAAAGCCCAAAAGATAAAGGCATGTTTTCCTAACCTTTTGATGTGTCAGTTGACAACATCTTAATATTACCCAGAGCACATCTGTCTTTTTTAAAATATAAAATACACGTCATTACAAAATCTGCCAAACCAGGAAGAAGAAAAAAAAAAAAGGATATTTTTCAAAATATCAGAAAGAAAACTAGATGTTCACATGTTGAGTTCATCTTTGAGTGCAAATTGTAGATGTCTGAAGGTTGTGTTTTCATTTCCTCAGACAATTCTACAAAAGTAAAGGATACTCTGGGAACCCTGAGCTACCATAATGTTTATAAAACCAAGAAAACTCTACAAAAAAAATAGAGAACTTGTTAAGGATCTGGCTAGATAGGCTAAGAGATTTTTATAATCAGTCAATAAAACCACTGATTGAGTCATAAGACAAATGTGTGAGAAAAAGAGCAAGTGCAAAGTGCAAATGCAAGTCCATGACTAAACACTCCGAGACCACCACACAATTCAAGACCAGAATCACCAATCACCAAGGCTGAAAATGGAGGATGAGACATAAATATCTGTGAACAATCTTTTTCATTCAGTTCATGGTCAAGCTGGAAAAGTTCAGTTTAGGCAACTGGATGTGAAGTTTTCTAGAAGGCCTTTCATCCAACAGTGTTGGACACTTGTTTGAGGACAACAACATCCGTATGTAGGCCAAGGAAGACAGATGTTTTGAAAGAGGGGTTAAGGAAGCCATCTTTGTTAACCTGAAAAAAAAAAACATTCCTCAACACAGGAGGTGGTCTTGGTCATGACCTGTCAGCTACTTACAAAGCACTTTTAGGAAATATACCAAGAAAATTAACCTCTCACCTGAATTAATCTAATTCACAGTGCAAAGTGATCTGTGCCTGAAACCACTCTAATGAGGGGGTTAATCACCTGTCAGAACCCTGCCCATAATGACCATTAACACCAGGTGACCTCCATGGCCCATCCAGTAGAAGGGATCAGAGCCATCTTTTGTTTTTCCCCTTATTCCTGAATACATGAATTAAAAAAAAGTAGAAAAAAAGATTGAAATAAAAATGTCTATCGCTAAGAAAAAATTAAAAACATCAATTGTTCAATGAAAACTTGTTGGTATTAAAGTAAAAAGTAGCTGTCATTCAATAGTTATAAAGTAAATCTATAAATAAAATTTATAAATGGAGCTTTTTACTTTTATAAATAAAGTTAGACCTTGCTGCTTACTTTGGCTTGTGTGACAGTTGTACATTTCTGGTAAAATATTTTCACTCTCATCTAGCAAGTTGTTGACTTAGTTCAGATCATGTTCTGTTTTTTCCTCCCTTTTTCTTTATAGTCTTTAATCTACAAAACCAAATTTAACTTTAATTTTTTGGAATTTGTGTACTTTTTTTTTTCCTCTATTGAATTTTAATGTGGTGGCTCAATTTAAGCTAGATACTGATGGACCGGACTGAAACATTCTTTTATCAAACACTAGATTACATTATTCTGGCGCTACATTGAAGTGCAGCAATATTTTAATTAAGAACAATGTGGTTTTTTTCTGCGATAACAGCATGCAGCTATGCTCAAATCTTAATCTCAAAATTTTATGATGTGTATTTAAAGTGGAAAAGAAAAAACAATTCTATTTTACAAAGGTACATATCCACGTTATATGACAATAATAAAAAGGACCAGAACCCTGCTGATTATGATAAAATGTGGGTGGCTATTCATTCCAAGCACCCTTCCTGATGGGGTTTTGATCGTCCTTTTTGAGCCTAAATAGAACCCCCAGCACCGGGCACGGGTATATGGGCGTATATAAATGTGGGACCATCTGCTGGCCGTAAGTCTGAAATACCACAAGGCCAGGTGGTATCTATTGATGCACCCTACTAAATAAGTCCCTACCTGTGCCAACCATGCTTTAATTCTCGCTCCTTCCTATAAAACAGACAGCTATGATGATACAGCTAAAAAGCATTGCTAACAGCAGTAGCACTAGCAGCCAGGACATGTGCTCACATGGCTATCAAATTTGCAGCTACAAGAGAATACTACCTTAGCGTTAGTTTATTTAGGTGTAGCATACTCCAACAGTCATATATTTTCCCAGGACAACTCTACTTTTTCCTTCTTGGAGTCAAACATCTTTTAAAACTTGATCTTGGACCTTTTTTATTTTTTTTGCTTAGATTCCATACTTCCTAGACTCCATAGCTTTGGCTTGTTGACCAACTGTATGCATGTTCAGTGATGTAATCCCAGTCACATGATGTTAGTACAGTAAATATACATGGAAATGCTATATTTGCTAACAAACAGAGCAAAAACAAAGAAAAACATGACAAAACAATGTCAGAGTTTATTATTATAAAAATGTTGAATGCAACCACATTAAGTTACTGGCATATAGATAAAAAAAAATCAAAATAACATGACCATATACTTAAAAATAAAATTAAATAGGGCAAGTAAGCCAGACTGAGCCCAACACAGAGGCATCATATTTAGAGGCAGAGAGTAAGGGCAATAAAAAATGGTCATGAGACAACCTGAACTAATAGGCCGCTCAGCGATGAACAAAACAATTACTGCAAAATCAACATTAATGGCAAGACTACAATTTAAAAATACAGAGCAAAAAAACTGTTTTTTTATTTCTTTCAGATTTAGACGACTCAGAGCAACCATCATGTTAGTAAGTTATTTTGCTGCAACAGGGACTGGTGTACTTTATGAAATCAATGGCACCATGAGGAAAAACGATACATTGTAAGGAAATATTACAGCAATATCTCAATGTGTCAGTTAAGGATTATTCTTATGTAATCTAAGACAGTGGCAAAAAAAGGTTAAGAATTTTTATAAG
This sequence comes from Cyprinodon brontotheroides, assembly GCA_018398635.1. Classification (NCBI taxonomy): domain Eukaryota; kingdom Metazoa; phylum Chordata; class Actinopteri; order Cyprinodontiformes; family Cyprinodontidae; genus Cyprinodon; species Cyprinodon brontotheroides. Next base: position 3,955,395 of record JAGKQL010000051.1, read on the forward strand.
GTTGTTTTAACCACATGTGAGGGTAATCTGCTGAGAGAGTAGAGAAAAAACACGGAGGAAACTGGAAACTGAATTGTATCACTGACAACCAGAAGACAAAAAGCCTGGCAGAAATTAAGTTAAGTTGGTTGTGGCGCCGTCAGTGGGAGTCATCCTTCTAAGACCTATCACTAACAAAGTCAAAACCTGATCTTCACATGCATCACCTGTGACAGTTCAGCTCTTGTTTAAAAGCTGCGCTTCTTTCAGCCACTGTCAGTAGAAAAGATAAGTTGTAATCACAGCCTGACAAACACATAATCCCTGCATGGCTAAAATACAGAGCTCCCTCTTCGCAGTGAAGCTGTGATTGCCATTGCAGTGATGTCACCCATTTATAAGCAGGATTTCTTTGACACTGCCTGTAAACTAATGCCTCTGAGCACCTGTCTCACTGCTGCATGATGACTTTAACTACAGCTTTAAAGAGGACAAAAATATTTGGACTAAAATGCTAATAAGATGGCAGTCATTGTGTGCTGCCGCCTGGTGCAGATACACACCTGCCAAAGTTCAATAATGCGCCGGGGCTGTTACAGTCGTCAATGTTTTAAATCCTTCACAAATCTGCAACGGCTGCTGGCGTAGAGACGCCGACATTCTGACAGCCGTAGGTGCAGTGAAACTTGTGATCAGAGGCTTACCGAAACACAAGACAGTTTTATTCCACAGTATGAGAAGGAGTTCCTGAAGCATACGTGAGGAGACATGCCTTTAAAGTAAGAGGTTCATTCGACAAAGGACTGATTGAATCCTGGGAGCTGAGTATAAAGTATCACCTCTCTCTAATCTGGAGCTGCTACATCATATTCGTCTAAAAGGCTCTTAAAATACAGCAGAGAAAGCAAAAAAAAAGTTTTAACTTATTGAATGCTGACTTCTCAAATATGAGAGACATTTGTGGTTTTTCACATTTTGTCACATTGCAAACAGACAACACAAAATTGGTCTGTTTGCAATGTTGCATAATGTTATTCCATTATGTGTTTACTAGTTGATGTGTTAGTAGGTAGTTTTAAATAAGTAAAAATCACATGTGGTATTCCTCAAGAGTCCACCTTAGGGTCCCTTTTATTATCATTATTATTGTTAGTAGTAGCAGTAGTAGTAGTATTAGCAGTATTATTATAAGTAGTGGTGTTATTATATAATTATCCTTTATGATTAATGAATTTTTTCTTTATGTTAATTTATTTTATTTATTATCTACATGCTATCAATATTTCAGATTATCATTAACAACAATTCAAGTTACCATAACCATGCAGACAAAGCATATCTGTACATTATGATGTCAATAGATGGTTATCGAACATATAGAAAAACATTTTCTTCAGCTGGATTTAAAACAAAACAGAAGAAATTTTTTAGACAAAATATAAATTGAACAAAAACTTTTCAGCTAGAAACTACCGATCGCACTGGGTGTAGTGAAGGACTCAGACCCAAACCTTCAGAGGTTCATAGATAGTAACACAGTTGGCTTTCTATCACCTAAAGAACAGAATTAAAGGATTGATGTTTGAGCAGGACCTTGAAAAACTGATTGATGCATTTATCTTCAGAGGTTTATGTCAGCTGCGTCTTCACAGTAGAGATTAACTGATACAGGTTTTTTTAAGGCTGATCCAAATAACAACTATTTTCAACAGTCTAACCGATCCCTGATATCTGCTGCTGAATCATGAAGCCAATGCTTTTATTTCCTTTACATGACACTGGTAAAAAAAAGAAGAAAAAAAGGTGAAAATGGGCTGCTATTCGGCTGGCATTAGACTGGGAAAAGCCATTTTGAATGGCTGCTTCTGTATCTTCATTGATGATACAAAGTTCTTGCTTTGCATGCTCACTTCTATTGTTTATGTATCCAACTATCTCCAGTTTTCACTGTACACGTTGAAAATGGCTGACAATTGCAGAAAGCAGTCCTTATAGTTAATGAGAAGAAGACAAAGGCCTGAGAAAAACAAAATATATGCCAACGTTCCCAACGTTTGAAGGTCTTACATATGTGCAGTTATTAAAAAAAAGACTTTGGCATTTCTTACCTTACATTGTCCACCATACTATTGTCATATTTGTTCTGCATAATAATAATATATACAAATACTAAAACATACAATAAATAGGTTTAGTTGATAATTACATAGAAAATTCCTACATGATTCCAGAGATGCATGACTTTCGCTTTTCTTATATGAAACACAATAACTAGTTCTGAAAGGAGCATGAATTCTGGTTTGGTCCATTGTTAATTTGAGTACCGGTAAATATAAAAATATGTTGTGATTTAGCTATAATATTCCTCTTGAGTGCTGTCACTCTCTGGTTTAGAGGGAAACTGTTTGTGAATTACGTTCACATGGGGATCAGCTGGTTCAGGTGGCCATAAAGATGGCCAATGATTGGCATGAATACGGTCCAATGTCATTCAATTCTGGCTTCACACACAAGTATTTAATACTTTTCAGATTTTTATTTGTTAGAAATATCTCCCCTTTCCCTTTACAACCTTTGCAGCTATGAGTTTGTGCATTCAAAAGCCTCGAGAAAATGAAGTGAAGTTTGTGGTTATCCCAATTCCAAAGCAGAAAAAAATTAGATTTTCTTAGCTTACTTATTTAATTAAAAAATATATATACACCAGAAAGTTTCTTATACTGTAATGCATTCCATCAGAAAGTAAACACACAAGAAAAAAAAGGATTGAATAAGAAGCAGAGCTCATTTTTGAACAAATCACTTATCCTTGTTTATACATGGACTCAAAAACAAGCAAAACTTCGATTCAGTCGATTAGCCTGGAATTGAGCTCATTACCCTCTTAATTAGATTTGTTGAGGAACTCAAGAAAATGAGGAAGATTGGAAAATTAACTAAAGCTTGGATAAAGTTTGGTTAATGTAGAAGGAATGTTGAAAGTTTTAAATATAAAACCTCTTTCTCTGTGTTGGGCTGTGCAGGATGGCAGCGCCATTTACAATTATCAACACTATTCATACATAGAAACTGGTAATAATATCATTTTCTAATCACGAAATGAAAATATATGTCAGTAAATAACTATAACTGCAGTCAATAAAACTTTACTGAAGTCTCTTTAGCTTTCAAAAGGTTAGCTCTACTTCTCTTACCACAGCAGAGGATGGAAGAAGAGACCACACTCAGAATCAGCATTTTGCTGCAAACACCAAAGGACCAGCAAGATGCTTCCAATACTGTATTATAGATGTATTACTGTATTGTCTGAATAATGGGCTGTTAGACTGATGGTATGTCAGGATAAGGCTCTAAATCCAAAACATGGGTAATATATCAAAATTCAAAAAGTTGTTTCAGGACATTCCTTGTAAACACCTCATTCTATCCAATATGGAGGGAAACTCACTTGATTATTAAGTAAATACACTCAAAGCCAAACACCACTTTATCAAAGATCCACACTTCAACATATCACCAAGTATCATAATGTTGGAGTTCAATCTTTCTTCATTTATAAAGCCAGTTCTTTATTAACATTAATCAAGTAAGCAATTCAATCTGAATATAAATTTGTTTTTTGAATAAGGCAAAAATTTACCACAGACTGAGAAAATCAATGCACACAATTTGGATTCTTTTTTTATTATTGGCTGCTTCTTACTGTACATTCATGTTTGTGGAGAAGGCCTTTGCAATCGGGAGAATAAAACCTTGATTGCTGCTTTTCTTTCTCTCAAACTCAAAAATGTGCCTCACACCGTCATGCATGTGAACCCACACCCAAAAATGAAAACATCAACAAGGCAAACACATACACAAGGCAGGGACATCTGTTTCTGTTCTTTTTTTAGTAATCTGGATTGTTCAATCACTTCCTTACAGAATAACTTTACATGAATCCCAATTAACCAATAAGGGCAATAAAAGTAAAACACTACTGTATGATTATACAGCCACTGTCTGACAGCAGGAAGGGTTCATACCTTTAATTATAAAATAAAAAACTCTGTGGATGTTGCTTTCACCACTTTCCTTGCTTTATGAGCTCAGATTTCTGTCAGGAAAAAGAAAAAAGAAAAGATGACAGATGTTTACCAAGTCAGCGTGACAAGCAAACAGCACCGGTTTCTTTTAAGTCTAAAAGAACGTCGTGTCTCCATCTATGCTCCTGCCTTTCTCATCTCTCCTTATCATGCCTTCCTAAGGGGGTCTTTCCAGCTCCTGCAGGAAAGAGCAGGTGGAACACACTGAAGAGTCGATGGGCTTCAGAAAAATCTACTCAGAAATGAGTTTCTTATCTGGTTGTTCTGTTTCCTTGTTTTTTTTTTTTCTATTTCCTCCTGTGCATTAATTTAGGGAATAATTTGACCTTCCCCCACGAATTAGATATTCAGCATTTAAAGTTCTCCTCTTAAAAAGAAAGGTTAAAAAGCAGGAAATAGACATTATAATCAGTGCAAACTTAATCCCAGTCTCCAGTTGCAGGAAACTAACTTTATTAGTTATCCCCAGAGAGATTATTTCTGCCAAACTTCTGAGACAGAAAGTACAAAAGCTTCAAGTATTTGCTTTCAGTCTTATGTTTGTCAGATCTAGTAAATTTACAAAGGCTCTGACAGGTTTTCAGGTGACCCTGACCAGACCATAAACTGGCTCCCTCTTTTATTTTTCTCTGTTTTTCCTTTGCTGCCTGATTATATAATGTGTGATATGGAACCCAAAGCGACTCAAACAGCTTATCAGACTGGTATCAGGTTGGTGCAGATCGTAGCTAATCTCAGAACACCTGGGGAAATTTTGGAAGCATTAAAACATCAATATTCTGACCTTCAGATTTTGGATTTATTTAGGTGTTTATTTTGCTGCAACATGTTTTAGAATTATTTTTTTTTCCCCATTGAGTTTGCAAGCAAAGTGTAAAGCAAAGCATATTTTGTAAATGGAAATTTGAAAATAAATGTAAACCAGACATGAAACTTTGAAAGTAAAGTTTAAAGAGGACCTGTTTTCCTCATTTCTTTATATATATATTTTTTACAGATTTTATATTTTCAATTTTAGTTTCTAATTTCTGTTTTTTTTTTTACATACAACTACAGGACATGTCTAAAACTGCAATTAGGACAATTAAAAAGACTAACTATCACTAATCCGATAAGCTTTAGTGAAAATTTCGTCTGGAAGACTTTTATAAGCCTCACCATGGCCCCCTGCTGATCTGCAATATAAAAGCTGCCGCCAATCTGCAGCCAATCTGTCCAGACCGCATCCCCTCTAAAACCAATCAACGTTTAAGATCCCTGTCACAAAGTTCCTCGTCTAGATTCCTCCTGCAACACCAGTTGAACTTTCACCCACCCTCCCCCCCTTCTCCTCCCTTACTCTCAGGGTATTCTCATTCCCACTCATCGTCCGGCTCACTGCATCACCACTGTCAGGGCCCCAGGGGAAAGACTATTTCGTCCAAGCGTGTTAATTCACAGCATAGAGGTCTTCTGCCGTGGTCCAAGTGCCAAATAACTTATTTCATTCATGTCAATAAAATCTTTATAATTGCGACTTCCCTTTGTGAGTATCTTCAGGTTCAATTCCTCTTTGCTTAAATTAATAATAATAATGATACATTTTATTTAAAAAGGCGCCTTTCTGGACACTCCAGGTCACCGTACAAAAAGCATAAAAAACACAATGTTAGAAACTAAATCAAAAAACATTGAAAAAATACAGAGGCTGTGACAGTGAAAATGATATTTAAAGAGAATATGCAATCTTAAACAGATGAGTTTTGAGTTGCATTTTAAAATGGAGAATTGAGAATCTAAGTTGGGGTGGTAGAAAGTTCCAGAGGCGGGGGGCAGAGCGGCTGAATGATCTGCTCCCCATGGTGGTGAGACGGACGGAAGGGACAGACAAGTGTAAAGCACATGATGATCTAAGAGCACGGGAGGGGGTGGGAACATGCAGGCCTGACAGATATGATCTTATCCGGTCAAATTTCAAACCTCATAATTATTGTTTACATTTCAAATATGTTGTGAGCTCAAACAAACATGAAAAGAATGTGCATTTCACTAAAGGATAAGAAAGTATGAAAAATACTCATTGTAGAATTAAAGAAATGCCCATGAGCATAAGAGTATTTAGTAAAAAAAAGGCTCAAATTGTTTTTCTTAATAAGATATGAGATGGAAGAGGGGCGGTGAACAATGGTTAGTCATTGGTGAATAACATTCATTGGCACATTGGTGTATACATAGTTTTGGTCATGTGGGCTATGGGTAATAATGTATAAATGGAAACGTGTGGGCACGATGGAAGGCGAATATGTAGAAATGTTGATATGTACATAAATGAATTGGAATCATCTGGATTTATAAGTTAAGTAAGAAAAATGAAGAGTGTTGAAGTTAAGGGCTAAATGAAAGGGGAAGGGGTACGATTTAATAATTAAAATGATTGGTCTTCATATCCCCTATTAGTCACAAGAATTAAAGTAGGCATACATCCACCCGTCCATTTTCTGAAATCAAAAGATAGCCTCACATCTCTCTCTCTATATTCATAAAAAAACTTTAAAATGTGGTGTGAGGAAGAGAGTATTTCAGGAAGTTGCAGACAGGAGAGATGAAAGTACACCATGGATTTTTGCAACAATTTGTCTTTATTTCCTTTCAGTGTCAGCAAAATAGTCCACACAGAAAGAAGTATGCACTCTGTTCTGTTATCATCTTCCCTAAAAGCCAGAACAGAAGCTCTTAGTGTGCCTTGCTTACTGTACTTTCTTTATTTCTTCACCTTTTCCTCTCCATCCCTGTGGAGGTAAACCAGGTGACCTTTTTCTAACTCTGACTTGGAGAAATGAGACTGTCTTTGACATCTGTAGCATAGACACATTCAGACTGCAGTTATCCAGCACTGTGTGTGATGAAAAACTGGGTTACTGAATTATAAGAGTAGAACCAAAGAATCATACAGGAAAGGCAGAAACTTGTGTAGCACTGAACCTTTAGTATGAAAGAAAGACTTCATTAATATAATTGGTGCTTTTGTATTGATAATGCACAAAGAACGCTGCAGTCTTTAGTATTTACCGGTTGGTTTTCCTGTTTTTTTTCTTTTATGTGACCATTGCATGTTTTACTTTATCAATCAAAGTTGATTATCAGACAAATATAACCTTTGGTAAGTACAAAATTACATCTTAAAGTGGGATTTAGGGAAGTAAACAACAACATTATCATTCATTTTCAGCCGGAAATGTTTTTAAAGGCAATTTCCGTCTGAAGAAACACAACTTGAATAAATCATGAATAATGTAGGTCCACAATTATCAGGTCTAAATTCAACTCTATCAGTCTCAAGATAAGCACTGTCACATTGTTTACTATGGCTGATTTATTAGTGATTTGATTATTATTTTCTGTGTTTAGCTTTGCATAAAGTTTTCTCAAAATTAACAGTAGGAAAAAAAAACCTTGAGTACTCTTTTAAAAAGCTAGAAACACCAACAATTGTTATTATCACCATCATTTAACTAAAACAAATTTGGACCGCAAAAGAATGCTTGATCCACCATAGTTTTAACAGAACATTGTACCAAGCAGAGATGTCAATTTAGCACACACTAACTCAATAGACCAACTCTGCAATAAATATGTTTTCCACCTCATAAACAGAATATTATCAAATAAAAGTGCTGATTTCTATTGCAGGAATCGTTCAAGGTATGAAAGAGCTTTTGGTTGGAAGGTATGACTATTTAGTCCCTGTGGAAACCAGCACTAAGGAGCAGAGCATCAACATATTGGTGTTGTTTAACCAAAAGTATTTGTGAAAACAAACCAACAAACAAACTAAAAGTTTCACTAACTTGTTTTTAAAACTTTAATGCATCCACCTTCAAGGGATAAAAAAAAGGGAATTGGGAAAGCAGCTGTTTGGAAAGCTAAGATCTATCTAGCTATCTATTTAGCTAGCTAGCTAGCTAGCAAAGATAGATCGATTGATCTATCTCCATTCATCCATGCATCCACAACCTTTAATTTTGAATTTGTGAGACCTCATTTGTAAGCTTTACAGTACATCAGAAACTATGTAATAATATGGTAATAACATAGTAAGTTACACCATATTTATAGGTACCAAAAAAACCCGAAAAACTTAAAAAGGTAATCAGCCTAAAATTAAGGTATATAATTTCAAAGTAATTACCTGCCTGTAATCATTGCAATTGCATCTTACTACTTAACGATGGAGCATTTTGGTGGGTAATCACCATCAGGTAACCGCAGAACAGTTTCTATTATTGCCCTCTACCTGCCAATAGATTAAGAAGTTAATCAAGTGGGAATGCTTATGCATTCCCACTTATTGTTGTTCACTTTTAAATTTTTCTGACTCTAACTAGTCCCGCAGTTTTCAACCGATTTCAACAATTTTGGTATCAAAACGTTCAGCTTGTTCAGGAGAATTCTGCTATGTCTTTTGGTAAAGATATTTTTTGTAGTTTTCGCGATATTCAACTTTTTCTGCGATTTTTTTTGTCCCATTGAAATGCATGTAAAATTCTTAGATTTCAGCAAACTTCAGCCAAAGCTTCATCGTCTTTGACCTTTAACCACTTCAGCATACTTTCAGCTAGAAACACCATTCAACTTTTAAAATGTTTCTGTGTCTTTCTGCTATTACTGTTTAACTCGGCTTTTTGCTAACTTTTACAGTTTTGCTACAGTGAAGCTTCAAACTTTAAAAGAAAATTTTAAGATTTTCAGATTTATAATGGAAGTCTATGGACGGAATTCTTCAACTGCTAGAGTGCGTGCTCTAGCTTTTGAGCTGTTCTGGTTTTTCCGAACAAATTCTTCTCAGTCCCTCATTTTAACTCAATTGAAATAAATTATACATCAAAACGTAGGGATTTTGTCAGGATTCAGGAAATATAACCCTCATTTGTGTGGCATTTACGGTTTTCCGACAGTTTGACCCAGACCATGAAGAAGTCCACATTTCCCCAATAGAAATCCAATGAGAGATTTTCCAAAAATCACAGACAAAATCCAAAACGATACATATTTTCGAATCGCTCCCATTTATTAACTATTTGATGTACCAACATGAAACTTGGTATACAAACATCTTCAGAACCTTCTAGCACCTCACATTGAAGGAATTTCTTCAATATCATTTATGGTTTAGCTGTTTAGCTGACTTGTTCGGGCATAGGAAAACACTGATTCTGAGAAAAATCCTCAAACTCAGAAAATGCAAATTTTACATCGTCACTGTGGTGGGCCAGATAGTTTTTAGTAGAAACATGAAAGTTGGCACAGTCGAAGCCGAAGGATGGCTGACGCCAACAGTGAAAAGAATTTTTTTGAATATCTTTTACAGTTTTGGCTCAACACTCGTTTGTTCAGAGGGAAAGTTTTGCTTTTGACAGCTCAGCTCTTCCATGGAACCCATGTTATTTAATGAGACCAGCAGGTGTGTGACAAACCTTTTATTTCTCCCTTTCCATTAAGGTTATGAATGAGCTACAGCCATGAACGTTACCCCAATTGGAGACAAAGGATAGCTGTCGCTTAGACTGAAAGAATTTTCTAGATACCAGTTACGGTTTGTCTTCAGCACTCGCTTTTTGTTTGGAGCCATTTTCTCCCATTCAAAAAGCCTGAGAGGAAAGGAGCGAAAGTGAAGTGCTTTTCTCTTTCACTGACAGGCTCGTTAAGCGTTGTCAAGGTAACCGAGCTTCAAAGGATTTTGTACCTCTGCCACTTTAAACAGCACATTTTAATCTAATGGAGGTGGGAGACAACACTGATTTAACATTTGGAAATGGATAACATATGACTACTGGCCATGACCCTTCCCTTCACACGCCAACCCTGATAGACTTTCAAAATAAGACTCTGGGGACCCTTCAAAATAAAAAGCCCCTACATTAAACTCAGATTTTTTTTCCCAGCATATGGCTAAACATTATGACCCAAACCCAACCACTTTTTTAAAAATGAGATTCTAGGGGGTTTTCAAAACACACCCCACAGAAAATTTCTAAATAAAAGCCTCCCATTGCCACTTTATCTACTGCCCTAATAACAAGAAAAAAGGAGTGACTTAACGATTGGAAAGTCATCAAGTATCACTGCTGGGTCTGACCCTTTTTCTCAACACACAACCCTGCTAGACTTTCAAAATAAGACTCAAGTGACCCTACACAATAAAAGCCTCTATATTATACTCTTCGTATTAATTGATGCAAATGGCACAGCATTATGACCCAAACTCTACCAGCTTGTTTCTATTAGACTCTAGGGACCTTTTCAAAACATACCCCAGAGCAAATTTCACAATAAAAGTCTCCCATTTACGCCTAATACAGCATCTATTCACCCAACAACATGGAAAACCAGAGATTTTATATTTAGAAATGGATTCTAAATCACTGCTGGGCATGACCCCTTCCCTTGACACACATCCATGATAGACTTTGGAAATAAGACTAAAGGGACTCTACAAAATAAAAGCCTCTTCCTTTACATACACTCATTCATTGTGCCGTATGGCTCGTAGCTATGACCCAATCTCAACCAGTTTCTTCCAAAATTACACTACCAAGGCCTGTTGACCACACACCTCAGTGCATATTTCTTAATCGGGTTCTAAGATTTACACTGTAATAAAGCATCTGCTAACCCGTAACATGCAGCCTAAGCCTGCCAACGGTGCTGTCATCAACACAGCGTGCTCGCAACATGCAGGTTAAATTTTTTGATAAATTCAGCTCCTTAAGTGGTATTAGCTCTCTTTCTATAAGTAAGCTTCTCTGTCCTTCCTCTGCTTGTCATGGTCGGTCTTGCACATAGGTTTGTAGATTTTCAATCCTCTAAGGATGACACTGTTTTCTTTATGCTGATCAACCAACACATTTTTAAGTTATTTCAAATTGTTTTGCCAAGTCTTGAAATTTCCACAATTTCTAAATTTTGATACTTATTCAATACCATCTTCCTCAACATTTTACTTCCCATCCTTGAGCTACTCATTTTTTATCCAACCAGATAAGATTCAAGTTTTTTCTTTTGTAATTTCTTTTCTGATTCAGCTAATTTAATACTTTTCAGCTTATGCTGAGAACTTTTGCTTCATTCTGCTCTCTTTCTGGACAGGAATAAAGCTTTTCTGTTTGCTGCTAATTCATAACACACCTCACATGTTTCTGGGCAGTAGGTGGCCCCCCTTCGAAATTGTCTTTAGAACTTTTTCTAGAAACTTGGGAGACATTACATTTAGACCCTTCAAGTGCCCACATTGAACACATATTTTTGATATCATGTATGGTTTGGCTGTGCAGCTTTTAAGATGAGTCTGTTTCTGCCATTTCTTTTACTGCCAAATAAATCTACCCCTACAAAATCTTCAGATGATTCAATTGTTTTCTGCAGTTTGAAGTTTCTGATGACTTCCTATCACATTTTCATATGTTAGTGTTAGTAGCTAATTTCAGCTTTTTTCATTCAGCAAAAAAAGCATTCCCACTTTTTTGTTGAGTCCGAAACAGCTTTTTCTAGTTGTAACTTATGATCAGGTGTAATTTTTGTGGTTCAAATTTTAGGCAGACAAGGTAAAGTCAGACTTCTTAGATTTCAAACTGTTATAATCAGGTAACTCATATTTATTTCACCGACAGCAATAAATTAATGTGTCAATTATCTTTTAAAATGCAGTTAATTACTTGGCATATAACAGAAAACCAAACCTAGAAGACAGCAAACCATTCTTCTTATATGTAACTTGAGTTCAGTTTTATAATGCTTTAGTTACAGATTTGTCTAGATTACTATTGTAAATTAGCACATTTTACCAGATGAAATTATGTAAACTTAAACTTAACATCTTAATGACCTTCAAAATCCAAAATCACAAAATATTAGCTAATTTTGTGAAGAAGCGCCAGAATTGGTGACCTTTGTCACCCAGGAAGAACAATCAGATCTTAATGCATCCCTTCATCCACCTGAACAAAAAGCATGAGGCAGCAGACATTACTATCCAAAGAGCCATGTTTGAAAAATATGCTGTTTTTATTTGCTCTCTGTATGAAACCTTTTCAAGCTGATTATTTTTTTTAGTTAAATAAAAAAAAAAAACATAACTTCATTTAAGGTTTATAAAAATAACAAAAATTCCATAGTTAATAAAAATGAAGACAGAATATGCTCTGAACTTAAGAAAATGAAAATCTTCTTGTGGAAAACCATTTTGTTCTGGAAATTTTATAAAAATACAGTATAGGAGCCTATAGGACAGCTTCACAACCTCTTCTTGCTGACCTCTGATAAAAGGATGGTCTGGCTTTATTCTTTACAAACTTTTCAAGGTTGATAATAAACAGTCTTGCTCATAAACTGACATTTGAGACTGGAGCTGTTTTGAAATATTAGAAGTTTGCTTTAGATCCAATTCATTTGGACTAGTAGCTGTTGCTTAGCTTTAGCCTTGGGGGAAATAACCTGGATTTGCACTATACGGAGAGATTTATCCTGTTGCCAGTGATTTATTAACTCCTTATAACCTTTCACTTCATAAAATAAAGAAACATCCCACGAGCATTCATCCCAGGACATGTAACCTAAGAGGAGGAGAGTAAAAGTTTAAAAGAGAAACTAATACCTTTTGCCTGTTTGAAAGACCTTGTGTCACAAAATGATCTCCAGAGATTCTGTATGATAAAAAAGATGAGAAAACATTGTTGATTACACTCTAATTCTAAAAAAAAAAAAAAAAACAATAAAAAAACAAAACAACAACATACAGTTGTAGCCATTCAAAATTTCCCCACTTTCCTTGATGAGACCTTGGCTGGTCCTTGGTTGGTCCTTGGCTGGTCCTTGGTGGTCCTTGGTTGGTCCTTGGTTGGACCTTGGCAGATCCTTGGCTGGTCCTTGGTTGGTCCTTGGCAGATCCTTGGCTGGTCCTTGGTTGGTCCTTGGCTGGTCCTTGGTTGGTCCTTGGCAGATCCTTGGCTGGTCCTTAGTTGGTCCTGCTGCAGATCCTGGCTGGTACCTAGGTTGGTCTCTTGGCTGGTCCTGGTTGGTCCTTGGCAGATCCTTGGTTGGTCCTTGGTTGGTCCTTGTCTGGTCCTTGGTTGGTCCTTGGCAGATCCTTGGTTGGTCCTTGGTTGGTCCTTGTCTGGTCCTTGGTTGGTCCTGGGTTGGTCCCTGGTTGGTCCTTGGTTAGTTCCTGGTAGATCCTTGGCTGGCTCTTGGTTGGTCCTTGGCTGGTCCTTGGTTGGTCCTTGGCTGGTCCTTGGCTGGTCCTTGGTTTGTCCTTGGCTGGTCCTAGCTGGTCCTTGGCTGGTCCTTGTTGTTCCTTGGCTGGTCCTTGGTTGGTCCTTTTGCTGGTCCTTGGCTGGTCCTTTGTTGGTCCTTGGCTGGTCCTTGGTTGGTCCTGGCTGGTCCTTGAGCTGGTCCTTGGCTGGTCCTTTGGTTGGTCCTTGGCTGGTCCTTTGTTGGTCCTTTGCTGGTCCTTGGCTGGTCCTTGGTTGGTCCATGGCTGGTCCTTGGCTGGTCCTTGTATGGTCCTTGGCTGGTCCTTAGCTGGTCCTTGGTTGGTCCATGGCTGGTCCTTGGCTGGTCCTTAGCTGGGCCCTTGGTTGGTCCTTGGCTGGTCCTTGGCTGGTCCTTGGTTGTGGCCCTTGGCTGGTCCTTGGCTGGTCCTTTGCTGGTCCTTGGCTGGTCCTTGGTTGGTCCTTGGTTGGTCCTTGGCTGGTCCTTGGCTGGTCCTTGGCTGGTCCTTTGTTGTTCCTTGGCTGGTCCTTGGTTGGTCCTTTGCTGGTCCTTGGCTGGTCCTTGGCTGGTCCTTGGCTGTTCCTTTGTTGGTCCTTGGCTGGTCCTTGGTTGGTCCTTGGTTGGTCCTTGGCTGGTCCTTGGTTGGTCCATGGCTGGTCCTTGGCTGGTCCTCTGGATGGTCCTTGGCTGGTCCTTGGCTGGCCTCTTGGTTGGTCCATGGCTGGTCCTTGGCTGGTCCTTAGCTGGCCCTTGGTTGGTCCTTGGCTGGTCCTAGCTGGTCCTTGGTTGGTTCCTTGGCTGGTCCTTGGTTGGTCCTTTGCTGGTCCTGTGCTGGCTGGTCCTTGGTTGGTCCTTGGTTGGTCCTTGGCTGGCCCTTGACTGGTCCTTGAGTGAGTCCTTGGTGGGTCCTTGGTTGGTTCTTGGCTGGTCCTTGGCAGGTATTCGTTTGGTTTTTGGCTGGTCCTTGTAAGTCCTTGGTGGGTCCTTGGTTGGTCCTTGGCTGGCCCTTGGTTGGTCCTTGGCTGGTCCTGGTTGGTCCTTGGCTGGCCCTTGGCTGGTCCTTGGTGAGTCCTTGGTGGGTCCTTGGTTGGTTCTTGGCCTGTCCTTGGCAGGTCTTCGTTTGGTTTTTGGCTGGTCCTTGTAAGTCCTTGGTGGGGTCCTTGGTTGGTCCTTGGCTGATCCCCTACAATTCCCTTTAAACATCCATTTTGTACTAAAATATTCTTTCTGTCACGATTTGTGGACATTCAGATCTAAAGAGAAGCATTATCTCCTGGTCAGACCCTGTAATTCAGTGAAAGGATGGAGTCAGAGTAAAAAAAAAAGCACGCCTAGGAGAAGGAGGGGGCTCAGTCCAGTGGCTGGAAGTTTGTGGGGATTTTGCAGGGAGTTGACTGGGAAGGGCCATCCTGAATGGCTGCTGCTGTATTTCTTATGCTGTTCACCTTCATCCACTCTTCGTGTTGGAGCTGTAGGGTTAATATCTTGATCTTCATCTCCTATCTGCTGACACACAGGGTTTCTATGGCGTCTCATCAACTATGGATGACACGCTTTGGAACATCTACTTCACACAGTAATAAACTTTGAATAATGCATGAGGGGCTTTTCCTCCATGTGTGATGTAGATGGAATGTGGCAAACCTGATGTGTGATTTACTAAAGTATGCGACGTCTTAGTGAAATCCCTAACTGCTGTTCAAAGCTTGAAATTCAGACGAGAGGTTTCATGTGTTTTGTTAATACAGAAATCTTAACAAAGGCATCACTTTTATTCTAATCAGACAGTTGCCTTTATTGTATCATATGTAGCCTTAAGACTATTTTTTGTTTGACTTGTATTCTGTTTGGTTACCCAGCTTAGTTTCATTTTTTTTATAAGGCATTTTCAGTCAGATTTGTGGTACATGTATCAAAAAGCACCTAATTAGGCCATCTGTCAATTATATCTAAAAAAACATCTCTTGAAATATTTTTTTGGCACCATACTCTCTTAAAACTGGTTTATGGACAGGAGGTTGTTTTTTTGTTTGTTTTGTGTTTTAGAGCAGGTATGAGCGTAGATGTGTATTTGTCAATGTGTGTAATTCGGTGTGAGCATATTTCTATGGAGACATGCTGTCACCTCCGGGAGCCCAGGTGGCCAGGGTCACACGAGTGCCGTATGCAGGCGAGCTGATGTAGAGCTTCCATCTGGTCTCCTTATACACCGAGTATCTAAAAGTGACCTTGCGTGTTTCCCGGCCTGGTGACTAAAAGAGGAGGAAGAGTGTAGCCTATGGAAACAGATTTTATTTTAATACTCATTCTTTTCATTTTTGCTGCAGCTTTGTCCTGTGCAGAGTCACAAAGGAAGAAACCTGGAATCCATCCTAGTTCTAATTTAATATAAAAATAGAGCTTTTGAAAAAGAATCTCAGATATATATTACAATTTTCAAACTTCTTCCTTCTATAATAAACATCCTTTATTCCTTCGCCCAAAGAGGAAATGCAGTAAACCCTTTCCCGTTAAAATTCACCTCATTCATGGAGTTCAGTCTCAGTTCACCTTTTTTTCAACGAATAGCTGAACTGAAAAAAGAACATATATAACCAAGGGTATAATACTTAAATTTCAGTTCAATTTAGTTATTCTTTTCTAATCTTATTCAGTTACTTCAATTTTTTAAAGTGAGTTTTTGCTTTTAGTTCTAGTACTAGTTTAAGGTTCTATTTATTTAAGTAATATTGATATCCTAGTAATATTTTTATTTTTGTTTAATTAATTCATTTTTTTTTTGTTATCCTTATAATAGCTGTAGCTTTTTTATTATTTATAGTAATTTTATTTTATCAATGGTACTATTTTTACCTTTTATTTCATATATTTTTTATTTCAATTATAAAGCTAGTAAATCAGTTTTGTTTAAAAAACTGTTATTTAGAGCTGTGACATTAAATGACTTCTGTGAAATAGAAGACATGTAATATCTATTTCAAAGCGTATCAATACATGCACACAAAATCGAATTATATATATATATGTACATATATTAATTCCCTTTTAATTAGTGTGATAAGTGCACAATAGAATTTTTGCTCTAATTTAACTTGTTCCTATAAATTACTATTATGTCGGTTTTCATTTTTTGGTTGGTTTTAGTTCTCTGTCATGTCTCCAACAATTACTACAATCAATTGGCAGACAGACTGGGCGTAAACATTTTAAATTAGGCATTAGCTCTAAATCATTATGACAAGCTTTAAAGAAAAAAAAAAAAACAAAAACACAAATGTAGGGCATAACGCCGAACCTTCAAAGAAATTATTCAGAAAATTGTAAAAGAGGCCAGCTAGAGCAGCAGGGTTCCTGGGCTCAGCTGGAGAATCTCTTGGAAGGACATGGGTTTCCATAAAGCTGCCTTAGGTGTTTTCACCATCCTCTTTCTGTTAATAGCAGGAAGCTTTTTATTAATACAGAAGGTTTCATTGGGTCTGATTAAGAATTGGATTAAGAATCTCTGGTAATACTTGGAAATGTCTGTTTTTAGAAGCTCACAATCAAATTTTATTCCCACTTCACTACCATTTCGAAGCCTCCATATGAGCCTTGATCCAACACACCTGAATTCAGTTGATCAGTTAATTCAGAACCTTTTAGTGGGATAGAGCCAGAGTACCCAGAGATAAACACATGCGCATAAATGGAGAACCAATCCAGCAAACTCAACAGATGCAGAGAATTTTGGAGCTGGAGTGAGATGATGTTAGAACATCTCTGGTTTTGTTTTATATGTTGCATGTGAGGCAAGAAGAGACCAATAATGCCATAACATGCTGATGTTATCAGGCAGTTTCACAGGATTCCTCGGTCCCATCTGCCTTTCTGTGAGATTCAGAATTCAAGCAAGCTTGTTAGGAAAGTTTAGCGAAAACCATAAGTTTGAAGATGGATGATTGCTTCTGTACATAGTGGCAGGAAAACTTTAGTGTGAACGCAGAGGCACGTTTTTCCTCTCCTGTTAATCCTACTGTCTTTATTTTTATTAAAAAAGAAGAGCATGACATTTGCCTTCAGGTATTTAATCATGCAAGAGAATGAAAGTTTAGCAAAGGTTCAATCAGGATGAATATTTTCATACGTACTCTTTAAATTTAGACTTGAGGATTATCCCACGCTCACACTTTTCCTTCTCATTACCCCAACAGTGAGACTTCCTGCTTTTTTTAGTCTACACCAATTTCAGCTTGTCAGATGTGTTGACATGTTCCGCGTACCAATTATTGTTGTGATGCTCACTCTGTCTGTGAATACAGAAAGTTTTTCTCGGCTTTTTTTGTTGTTGTGACGACACCCCTGTTTCTTAGATTGGTTTTTATTTGTTGATTTTAAAAACACTCCATCATTTTTGTGACTATTGACTTTATGCCTGTAGAGGGTAAAGATACACATGCACTGTTGCTACTGTTGAGTTGGTAGTTTTTTGTTTTTTTTTTTCAAAAATAATCTTTAATTTCTTTCTTTGCTTTCCTACAAGCAGCAAAACCTTTTCTTGCTGGCTCATATTTGAAAGGGTAAAGCTAATTTTATTCTTGTTTTCTTTGTTCTGCTTTTATTAGCATCTGTAATCTGTAGACAAGGCAGGACGTGTCTGTTCAGTGATGGCTTTTCTCTTTTACCAAATCAAATGACCAAACACAAAACCCAGACAAAACAAAATATTCCAACAACTTTTAATTTGCCTCTGACTTGGAATATGCTTATATGGATGGATCAGCACTCCAACTAACAGATTTCTCTTGTACAAACATTGACATTAAAGCTACAGTGTGTAATTTTCAGCGACATCTAGCGGTCAGACTGCAGACCGCGAAAGCAACATGAACATCTCCCCCACCGCTTCTCCCCCAACAGTAGGCCGAAGCTGCTACGGGACAAAAATGTCTTCCACGCAGGTCCGCGATCACCTACCTTCTCAAGTGATGAGGTTTGTTTACATAGATAATTTTACAGACAGTATTTCATTAGTCTGTGTAGGGTATAGATTTCATGTAGACTTAAGATAATAAATATACCCGTTATGGGCTTATCTCGCAATCGCTAGTTTGTTGGCTCTGCGCTGCCGTAGCTAAAAGATGTTCGCTCTCCATGGCTGCTGGAGACCCGCCTCCTATGTAATTATAAATAACAAATTCTAAGGCAATGCAAATATTAAGGTTGAGAGGCTGAGCTCGTAGATGATGATAAATAACATAGTTATGTATAATATATTACATTTCTGACTGTATATCCCTGTAATTATTACATACTGTAGCTTTAAAAGAGAAACTGAGTTACATCCAGTTGCATCCAATTTAAGCCTGTTTACTGTCTTTCCACTTGATATTAAATAGAGAAAGTTGCTCCTGGTGGTAAAGTTACCATACATTTTACTCAGATAAAAGTATCCATACTCTTACAAGATTATTAGCTACTTAAGTAAAAGAAAGAACAACAGTTAAGTAAAACTACCTGTAGCGGCTAAAATCCTATATTTTAGGCTACTAGTGGTTGTTGTTGGAAGGCATTGTTTTACGTGCGCTCAATTAAGATTTAGAATGCCGATCTTCCGTTTGACATAAAACAAAGTCTATTGTCTTACTGTTTCCTTCAAGATCCACATAAAATCGACAAATATCCAAACCAAGCACAGTAGAAAACTGTTTGCCTCAGCCTATTAACAACACCTGAACAGAATTGATGGTTGACCTTAAATAACCCATCCCCCATCAGAAAATCAGAACTCAAAATTAAATACGCCCCCTGGTGACAACAAACACCAAAGGATAAATGGCTCCCACACTACCTCTAAACTTACTTTTTTCTAAATGTTAATAAAGTAAATCTAATTGAATATATTTAACCAATCAGAGCCCCTATCCTTGTTTGCTTAATAAAACTACAGAGGTTCCCTTTTTGAATTGAATTGTACATTTATTTTAACAGCTGATTTAAGTCCCCCCGTTTTAATATATGTCTCCCTTCATTTCCCACCTCTGTGTATTTTTTCCTCTGCTTGTTGTGTGTGCATTGAAACTAATTATTGTTTACAAACACTTTGTCCACAGCATGAGGATAATGACCTGCTTTAGGTCATTGTTTGCTAAGTATGTGCTATCTTTCATTTTACATATGTCACATATAATCATGCCTTGCACTGTCAGACTGAGGACCATTTTACAAACACAGCGGTTTCGCTCTTAAACAGTATCTGACTAATGGTATGCTACGGTAGATAATAAAGGACCACAAAAGCAGCTCTGCTTTTTTTGCTATTTTCTTCTCTAGGAAACCAATGACCTTATTTGGTATTGTAAACACTTACAGTTATGCTGTTTACGTAAGTTGAATGTTGGCAATTCCACTGATACTCTCATGTTCATGTTGCACACTGTGGTTCAAGCAGAAGTGCATAAACACTAAAGAACTGAAGGCATTACATTGGCTTACTCCTTTTAAGGGTAAATGATACAATCACCTTACAAGATGATGACAGGTTCATAAGTAAATGGAAGATTTTAGCAAGTGTAAAACAGGCTTAAATCTGAAGCAACCAGAGTTTGGTTCTCCTGGTTAGTTGGAGTTCTTTGCTGTGTTTGGGCTTTGTGTTTGACCATTTGAATCATGATAGGTGTTTATGTTTAACTTCTAGTGAATGATTCGAAGGACTGAATCGTACAGTAGATGCTCCAAGTTTGTACACTTTAAAAAAGACAACAAAAAAAAAGACCAAAAAAAAACAACAAAGAACTCCAGCTACCTAGTGTGGGGGTCAAAAAATGTTGAGAAAACTGTGAAAAAGTCTGGATGCCTCTATTTTCTATGTTTTGTTGTTACTATGACCAGAATTTAAGCAGGAAATTTAACAATGATTTTAAGGAATAAGAGATCAGAAAATATTTGTCTTTATGAGAGACCAACTCTGCCATATTTAGAAATAAATATTATAAATAAATAAATGCTCAATAAATATATATATATATATAAGTATTGTTGTTTTCACTGCTGAAAAATGGTTAACAAACAAACAAAAATGTAAAGTAGAAATTTAAATTGTATGTATATGTGATAATACATAAATGTATATAACTCTTCTAATTAGTTATAGCTTCTTATTTATTTTAAGTCTTTTTGTAATATTTACCTTATTTATTTTTTGTCCTTATATATATTTTTTTTGCATTTCTGCATTTCGCCTCATTAAATGAAGAGGAGGCCTGTCCTAGAGAGTCAAACTTCTGCCCATTTGGTTGGCTTACGTCCATCTTCTAACTCACAGAGCTGCAGAGTATGGGTGCTAAATGTTCTCGTTGCCAGCTTGTTCCTCAATAAAAGTAAAAGTTTTAAGATCATTTCTCTTGGAGGCGAGAATTGTTATACTTTTAAGCATCACCATATGGCCCATTCACAGATTTAATGCACTTAAAAGAAAATGTTCAAGAGAGGACCGCGGCAGTCTCAGCAGAGTTCGCTAACGCAGACAGGTCGAATCCAGCAGCCCGCCTGTAGCGCCAAGTTCCTCGCATATAATGCGGTGTGAAGCGTGGTTATTAAGCATTTTACCACATCGTCTAATCTCTGTAGGAGGAGAGAGTCTGATGCTCCATATTCCTCGAAGTCATAGAACGAGTAGGGACTTTTGCCAAATACAAAATGTAAAAAATCACCACTCATAGCCAATCCATCCTTCACACACGCTATTTCTTGTCTTGTTCTTCTAAATCATAAAGACATATTGTTTCCATCCAATTTTGAGAGCAGGGTTTATTATTTTTCTCCTTCTTAAGTCAGAATACCTTCTTTAAATGTCAGAATACCTTCTTTAAATCTTATTGTCATACCTTCAGGTTTTGTGTTAAATAAAACGTATTTACACTTATTATCACTTTCTTCCCTTTCAGTTTTAATGAATTTAGCAATCTAGTCACTGCATGAAAATAAAAATAAATGATCTATTCCTATTTTGTATGGCTGGCAAATTAGTTATGCTTGTTGGAATTTTCACTGATTAAATTTAACAGCTTAGAAATGTAGATTATTATAATCTTAGCCCTTGATTTCCCTCATGTGACCTCTTTCTCCGTTATTCCTCCTTTTGAAGGAACACGTGTTCACAGTGTGTGTTGTTTTTGAATATGTTTTGTCTCTTCCTGTGATTCCATGTGTGCTACAGGTCCAATATGCCCAATTACTGCCACAGCTCCTCTTCTGGTTGGCCTGTCTCTGGGTGCTCGCGTACAGCGAGACACCCCTGGGGCAGCACCGCTGGTAATTACACCTCAGGAGGCAGAGAAACACAACCACACACAATGACAGCCACGAACACACATAGAGTGACCTCCAGCTTCAATGACAGGTTGTCTAATTTAATCTGAAGAAGAGATCATTAAGCCGGAAAAGTTGTGCTGACATCAAATATGTGTCCTAATGTGTGCAGACCAGTGCACGCCTTTATTTGTGCAAAAAGCCAAAGGCAAAATAAGCTGCATCAGAGACTAAACACTCTAAAAATGGGTGAATATGAAATACAACCTCCAGGTTTGAATGAAAGCCTTTTGTCTTTACTTTAATAGTGATGGTAAATAAATGACTTCATGTTTTAATCCAAGGGTGTTACATAAAAGGGAATAATGGAAATTGCCTTGGTTTTTCCAGCCCAAGCCTTCATGGGACAAAAATTTGATTCAGGGTCAATTGATTTCTAGCAAAAATGTCTATCACTGTAATCAAAAGTCCGATACTTTGATCACTCATAAACATACTCTAAACTCAATGCAGTTTTTGCAGTGATCTTTACAGTCTCCTACTAGTATTTGCCATTAAGTGTTACTAAAAGTAATAAAGTAAACTAAATAAAGTTTAATTCCAATCACTATTTGGTTCCATCTGCAACAACAGACCACAACAATCTGTAGTGTAAGAACAACAACAAAAGAGAGAAGATACACCTGATAAATCAAAAAAAAAAAAGAATCATTAAATTGTACTAATACATAATTACATACATAATTAAAAAAATATGAATATTACCTTTTTTTATAAAAATAAGTTTGTCTCTAGTCAGGCAATGGGGTCTTTTTGTCAAAAATACAGTTAAGTTGTTGTTTATGTAATTATTTAAGTTTTGCTTTACGAATACACAAACGATCCATATTAATGATCTATTAATGTTTGAGGTGAGCACTTTTGTCTGAGAGGAAGAAGGTTGTGGGTTCGATTGCCAGGGACTTTCTGCATGGAGTTTGCATGTTCCCTATGTGCATGATCCAGTTCTGCCTCATTTTACAGACATAATGCATAGAAATTTGGCCCTAATGCACTTCAGTATACAAATGAATCTTAACTCAAGATTTTAGGTTATTTCTATAAACAGGCAGGTGCAGATAGATTCAATAACCCATAGTTAGCACAGTTAGAAACTCCTGCTAACGGTACAAAGTACAAAAATTGCTACTGTACTCAAGTAGATTTTTTCTGATATTTTAAATTTTACTTACTACTTATTTTTTATGGCGACTCTTTTTACTTCTACTCTCTTACATTTTTCAAATATATCTGTACTTTTCTACCTCCTTACATTTTTAAAAATTGGTTCTGTTCCTTAGTTTTGAATAATTTCAGTGGAGTTACCTCTTATTATTTTTCACGCCATCAATACCAAATTTTCAATCTAATTGGATGGGAATCTACGCTGCATTTGACGCACTCACTACAAGATGAATCGACAGATTTGGCGTATTCATTCGCGGCAAAATCATTGCAGCTTGGTGGCGGTGGTGTTAGCATAGTAGTATGGACGATTAGCATGGACCACGAGATGATTGAAAATGAACACAATGGAGATCTAGGCCTATTGGCAGACATTCCATTTAAAAATGTAGGCAACGCATGAAAAAAGTGGTTTCTACTTTTACTTTTATACTTTTAAGCAAGCAATCTCTTCAAGCCTGTACTTTGTTACTTTTACTTGAGTAAAGAAGTTTAATCAGTACTTCCACTTTTTTTACCAGAGTATTTTAACACAAGTATCTGTACTTTTACTCAAGTACTGAAAGTGAGTACTTTTGCCATCTCTGTTAGAAACTCCTGCTAACGCAAGCAAAATATGGCTAGGGTTGCCGATCATTTCAATATGTTGGAGTCCATAATTGTCTTTTTATTTTTCTTATCTGTCCAAAAAATATCTCATTCAGGTCTTTTATTATTCTTTCAAATAAATGTTTTAGCAGCAATTCCTATTTGTTATTTTATTTTGTTTTTTTAATTCTTTAATACAGTTTATAACGTGCAAACAGAGGTAATTAGATTCCAAAACGTATTTCTTGAGATTCTGCCATTTTTGACATGTTCATTTTACTGGGAAAGAAGGCAGCTGGGTCATAAAGTTTCAAATTAATTTAGACTATTAACTATTTCCAAAAATAATGCCTCTCTAAGGTCATTGTTTGAGCTGCAAATCACTGGAAAACACGATATTCCAATTCTATTACTGAATTATTTGGCAACTCTCACTACCTTTCTTTATATCAGGAATGTGCCCACAGCTCTGCCTGGTCATACACACAGTGTTTATTGAGATCAAGAGGCATAAAGCGATGGTGTTAACACGGCACTGTGTTAACACACACCTAGATGGGCCAGAGAAATAAACCGCCAGAACTGCTGCATTCGTAGAGAAGCTGTCAGTGATGAGGATCACATGGAGCCGATCAGCAGCACCTGGCTGCCACCATCCCTCTTTAATCCAATGGAAACAGCAAGACTGTCAGTGGTTTTCCACACAAAGCTCTCTAGTTTTGACATGTTGTTGCTTAATAAATAATTGTTTGCCATCTGTTTGATTCTTGTAGCCTTAGAGTTATATTTTTTACTCAAGTTAACAGGATTGTTCTTCTTTACATGACCTCAAGAGAAATTTGTCCATATATATATATATATATATATATATATATATATGTATATATATATTGTGCTATTAGGGGTGGAATAAGTTCACGTAATCCACGGTTGAAAGTTGTGGTATATGTTGATTGTTACCCTGAAACCCGGTAAAAATTTATATGAAAATAATGAAAAATCCTCAAAAATAATTGGATTGTGGTATATTTTAAATGATCTGCGGAAACCCTGGATCATTTCCACATGTTTTGCTGCTTTTGAATTTAATCATCCTCACGCATGCCATCTAACGATCTCAAGGAACTCAGGGGGCGGGTGGGGAGCACACAGTGAGGGGGAGGCTGTAGGCTTTTGCTTTGTGCAGGCGGTCTGGACTAGAGACTGACATTTTGGAATCCCACGGTCACGGGATTCCCGTGGATGGGAGTCAGTATAAGTAACGATCACGCGATTGGGACGGTACAGGATTAAACATTAACAGGGAAGCAGACGAGCTGGAGCAAACCGATAGTAACTAAAAAAAACTAGGATCGATGCAAAAAATACAATAAAATAGAAAGAAAAATCCAGTACTGGCTCTGCCATTTTGTAGTTTTTTTTCCTTGAAGCTCATTAACTATAATGCGAAGTCAAAACTACACAAACCTTAAAAACCAACAGTGCTTCAGGCTCGCCTGAGTTTTTCACCCGCTGGCCAAAAAACAACAAATTCAGATTTAATGGCTTCGTCTCAAATTCGCAGGCTGCAAATTGAGACGCTAGCCAGAGTATTGGCAGAAATCTTATTGAAGACAACAAGAATGGGAGTGGTGCAGGAGCCGGACTCATTCTGAATGGGAGCGGATGGGAGTGGGAGTAATTTCACCAGCAGTGGGATGGGACAGGGTTTAGATTTTCTAGTCTGGCCCGGGACCGACGGACTGGGATTTTTCTGTGGGGAGTGGAACGGACAGGAGTGAAAATCCACTCCGTGTCAGTCTCTGATCTGGGCGCAGCCCAGGACAGAAGCGAGCGCTGGATGGAGTATGAGGGATTTCCCAGTTAGCATGACATGTTAGTCATGTTGCTGTTAGCATAAACAAAACGTAAGTTGCACAATGCTTGCACACTGTTGCACTTTTTATCCACAACTTTTCCTGTTAATGTAAACGCTTCGCCTATGAGAAAAGGAGCAGCCGCGATGAACCTAAATCTAAAACACACGCCAACCGGAACCGAGACAGTCGAATCAACGGCTCGGACGGTTTTCATAAATCGATCCCATCCCTAATATATATACATACACACACACACACACACACACATATACATATATATATATGTTAGATTAAATCACAAAGGTTAGATTATAAATCGAAATCCATCAAGCTTTAAACCAAACATACTTTTCACTCAATTATCACAGTAATAAAATAGATTTTAAACAACTGCAGAGTCTCCAACTAAAACATGGGCAGCATGAACCTGAGAAGCAACCAGGAGGTCTAAAAGTACCCCTCGATCCCACAGGTCACTTTGGAGGAGCTCCATAGATCAACCACTCTAGACCAGCTGAATGAAGAGGAATAGCTTTACAGATATATTTACTCTCTATCCAGACTGAAAAAAATATTTTTTATAGACAAGAACAGACAAAATGTTTTGTCTTCAGACACGCAAATGTGGTAGATATTTAGCCCCAGACTGTAACTGCAGCCAAATCAAAACTCTGAAAGCATTTTTTAACTTCACGGCCATGCACTAATTGTATTTAATGTCATATTTCTGGTTATAAGGCGACTATAGTTCAAAGGAAAGAGATCGGGATTACTAAAGAGGTTCCATGGTTATGAAATGTTCTGCATTTCAAAGATGCAAAAATATTGCATATAAACACAAATGGTGTGTACACTCATAAAGCTGTATTCTACACACCGAAATGCCTTAAATATCTGCAGCACAGAGCCTTGAGCCACATCTAAAATGTCACATACAGACAGGCTATTCACAATTTTGTTGGCTGTACTTTTTCAGTCTCTCTGTTCTGCCCATTTGAACACCTTCCAAAGCCAAGCCAGGGATTTTTGGGCGAACAAAGAGGCCTGATTTGTTGCATGTGCCGCTTTAACAGTTTTTCCCTCTCGTCCAGATCTGAATTTTTTCTTTCTTTTCTGTTTGTGGTGATGTTTTTGCTCTGAGGTAGTGAACGAGGCTAAAGTTAGTGAATCCACACAGAAGACATTAAGCTTTCACTGCCAGTGAACAGTGTTTTCAGCATGGATGGTTTGAGGCAGGAACAAGAGTGTAAACCACCATTCTTGCTTTTTCCTGGCAGAGAAACTCGTTTTTTTTCCACATGAACTTAAGATCTGCCCAAGTGGTTTTGACAGGAAGCAGGACATAAAAAACGGTACACAACAGCTCTTTCCTTTTGAGTAAGTCTTGCATTTAATATTAGGAGGAAAAGGGGCTAAATCCTCTAGCTCTAAATGCCAGAGAAGGCTAGCTTACTTCTACAATTATCAACGGGTTCATTTCTTTAATTTGATTTAAAAAAAAAAAGAAAACCCTTTATTGTTGTTATTATAAACATCATATATAATAAATCCCATTAGTTTGGTTCCTTAGGACTGCACCCTAAAGATAATTTGTCAGAAGCTGTTAGAATCGGGGGACTCTGTCTTTTCCTCCCTGATGGCAATAACTAATCTGTCAAATTGGGTGGGCCTCCCTATAAAACTGCCAAGAGAATGCAGTGAGAATTAGGAGAAAAGTAAAACTTTTCCTCTAAGTTTTTTTCTTTTTTTAAGGTATTTATTATCTTTATAATGCCCCCACAAGTCAGTCAGTCAGAGACACTGAGTAGTTAAAGGAGCTGTAGGAGATCTTGGACAAGCGGTTCCAGCAACCTATATTTTTGAACATACACAACCATGCCTCTCCCTTCAGACCACCCCTCGAAACCACGTCTTCAAAACACATGACCATGCATGCTGTCTGCAGCGTGTCGCTGATCTGGGAGCTGGCAGGAAGACAGTCAGCACTGATGATGCAGAGCGCTATGATCACCCTTCCAATACAATTCATGAACGCCTAAATTAACTTTAAATGCCGAAATCTGCCCGTAAAACATGTTGGGGTTTATTATCCTGCTGCCTGCAGTTTGGATTACATACATGAAAGACGCCTTCCAGCCGCAGTGGTGAACCGCGAGGAGGTTACCGGGCCATAGGCTGCTGTTGAATTGGATTCCTAGTGACAGTGCAGCGTCGGTGTATGGGGGTCTAAACAGCTCTGACAGAAATAATATTTGAAGGCAGGATGGTAATCTGGATGAACTGACCATGTTTTCAGGAGGACTTTCTGACTTCAAAATAGATACAAACTATTTTTTTCCCACTGATCACAGCAAACATAGCTGCCATTGTTCCAGGCAAAGAAAGAATAGGGTAGCTCCTCCCAACACGCATCAGACCCACTTTCCAGCGAGCAGCTAGAGCAGCAAAGATGCTTCAGCCGTGCGAAAGAACTATTGGTTCATGTGTCAGGGTACATGCAGAAGGGGGAAGGGACAAGCAGACCACCGTTATTGAGGTGTCATGGTACCAAATGTGTACCACGGACCATCTTCTGTGATTGGTTGGGGTTATTCATTGATTTCTCACTGTAGTTGGGACCATTTATTTTAGTTGCACTTCCAGACCTTCTATTTCACTGCTTGCTAAGCGGCTGTGGGGAGATCTTTAAGCCACATGGTAAAAAACACGTCAGAAAAAATCTCCTACCAGTAGGAGCTACTTTTAACCCCACTGGTCCAGAACTGTAAAGTTCTGTAGACCTCCGATGCAATTTAAAAATTAGTCATAAATTTTGATGTCTCTTCCTGTTTGGCTGTGACTCCATCCTGGAGAGAAATATCAGCTGTGCTGCTGCCATCAACACCTATGTTTCTAGATGTTGGAGATTGGCCTGTTTTCCAGTGTAGTCCTGTTTCTCTGACTGTGACTAACTGGATGTGCTCTCTTCATCCTCTGACATGGGAGCTGGCTCGGAGCTCGTCTGCCTGGCTGTGTGTTTCCTGGACGGGGCCGCCTGTGGAGCTGGTTAACAGTTGCCTTTTGTATCTATGCTTCTTTTTCTATGTCTGCTTCTGTCTCCTTGAACCCCAGTCGGCCTCGGCAGATGGCCGCTCACACTGAGCCTGGTTCTGCTGGAGTTTTTTTCCTGTTAAAAGGGAGTTTTTCCTCTCCACTGTCGCTACAAGCATGCTTGGTATGAGGAATTGACTTCGAGTCAATGAGTCGATGCAATTAACTGCTTTTCCTTAGATAGAAAACTTTGAATCAATCTGACTGGATGATCTGGTGAACTGTAAAGTGCCTTGAGATGACATGTGTTGTGAATTGGGGCTATAGAAATAAACTGAATTCAATTGAATTAAAACCTGCACATTTACCTGGGCTAATTTAACAGCTTTAGGGCAAAGATGTTCCATTTGCATTTTTTCTGAGCAAAGCACCCTCTTCTATCCACCCATTTCTTCTAAATTACATGTTGCAATGTGCAAATGAGAATCTTTTTATTCCCTTTATTTTATCCATAGGCTGTTTCAGACTGCCTACCAATGGGAGTTTGTTGAGCATACAGCTAATAGGACTAATCTTGACAACAGTTTATCCATCTGAGTTACTGTACCATACGAACCATCTTGTGGCTGCTTTTCTATTGAAAACACACGTTTTAGTATTATAAAATGTTATGCTTTTATGGTAGGTACATCTTATAATAATAATAAACATGAAAATGTTCCAAAACTGAATGTTTTTAAAAATGGCTGACACAAACCTTCAATTTTAAGCTGTTATTCAATTTCATTTAACCCTTTACCACATAATCTGATGAATTTCAGAACTTGCACCACATATGAGTTTAACATGTGTAAAACATGCAAATTCCATGTAAAATCACATGTATAATTGTGGTTTTAACACATCTTCATCTTAAAAGCATATGAGATTCACCTTTAATTCACATTCAAAGCACATCTGAGGCACCAATGTATCACATGTGAAAAACCTGGGAATCATGAAAACATGTAAACCATGTGATACACGTGTTTCTATGTGTCATTCCCATACAAACCACATTCAATTCACATTTAAGTTACGTGTGTGTCACATGTGTGCTTTCAATATGGAATAAATAGATATATTGTCTCATATATTTATGCACACACGCACATAATGATACCTAATAAATGTAGAAAGTCACCTCAGCACCGTGTCCCATCAGTTGTCAGGCTAACCTTGTGACAGCATCAACACTCCAGGAGACCTATCTATTGCCAGGAATAGTCATGCAGACACAGACAAGCCAGCAGCAGAGTCAGTGACAAATCCCTGCATCACCCAATTAAACACAAGACTAAGTGTGCCAGCAACAAGAGGCAGACAAAGCAAGTAATCATGCCAGGATAAAGATGGCACATGAAACCAAAAGCAAATGGAAATGTCAGGAGCTTCCAATGCTCCCATACCAAGAAAGCACCAAAGTTGTTGATGTAAGTTAGACCTCAGCTTCTTTTTTTAAATCTGGTTCTGAGCCAATAGATGACGTAGTAGGAAAGATCCACTTTAGGCAACATTATCCTGTTTTCCCACCTACATTATTCAATTTAGCCTAAGGTTGCCTCTGTATAATATCACCGCACAGATATTTCAGACTAAATCAAGTGAAAGATCCACATATATGACTGAGAAATATTAAAAATTCCCCAAAAGTAAATATGTCTCTCTGTTATTTGTCTCTCTTCCCTTTTTTCTTAGGAGAGCTTTCAACTTCTCAATATTTATACCTTTCATTCAAAGCAACACTTTTTAACTTTTGATCCAGGTATCAAGTCAAACAAATCAAAGAACAAGTTTTGTAAAAACAACCTAAATAATTTTTTCTTAATATCAGACATTAGTTTATTTAAACATTTTTATTTTACTAATAGTACCTCCTTTTATTTGTGTTAATCGAAGTTAGAAATTATAAATCAATGGATTGCTTAAATATTTAATAGCTGCAACCCTAACTAACATCAAATAGTTTTAAATGTGTTACAGTGTGAAATAGCAAAATCGCAAATAAGTTCAACAGTGTGTGTATGAAATAGGCCAACTTCGAAACTACTGGTCAATTTAGATGAGGTTTGTTTTATATATTTATTTAAGTTTGCCTATTGCAAATTAAATGAACAGCTATAACCTTAAGGGGCTTTGAGAGACTTGCCTCTACTCCTGGTCGTTTTCTAGGGATTTTTTTATAAAGGACTTTGCATATTGCTCCTTTATGTAAGACCGCAACCATTTTTTTATTTTAGACTCTATATGATTCCAAAGGTGTTATCCTGGTGTTTTCTCTGGATATGTGGAAAAGCTTTTCTTTCAGTTATTTTTTCTTAAGTTATCATAATGTTTAAACAGAAAACTGTACTATTTATAATTAAGATATATTTAGGGGAACAAAAAAAACAAAAAAATCAAAACAACAACAAAAAAAAAAAAACAGTCCAGTGTTATGGGCAATACTTCTTTCTTGTAATCTTAAAATAAGGTTATTCAGCTCTTATATCCAACTTAAAAGCTGACTTTTATCCATATTTTTATTTGGAGTGATTTATTTTCTGGGCAAAGCAACAGAAAAAGACACTAAAAACAGATTTGCCTTTGGGGCTTTGCCTTTGATGACAAAACTAGATCTATATACGGCGCAGCTTGTGTAATAACACAGGTAAATCCTTTTACATCTCTGCATCTGCGCTACACTATGTTCAAACATTTATGTCAAAGGTAAAAATAGACAGCAGCAGCTTCAGAGTTTGTGTCCTAGTTCTAAAAATGATGGATATTCTGTTTTATGCTCTTTTGCAGAGTTGCATCTAAGTGCGTAGCAAATTCACTCCGGCCCGACCAAAGAACAACCAAATAGCATCCGTGCAGTACCACTGCATCATGATGCAAGGCTTTTATTTTTTATTCTATTTTTTATGGTAGCTCTATTTGAGAGGCTGATCACATTCATCCTCCCTGCTGATTCCCCACCTTTTGTTTGGTAGATTTAACAACATTAAGATTAGTATCAGCTGTCTCATTCTGCTCCCTCTAGACTGTCATCATTATTCAGCCGTCAAAGTCAGACATTCTCTCGGTTATGGGCCCAAATGTCCCCAGGGGGTTGGATTTTATCAAAGCATATGCAATAAATCTTCAAGTTTAGAACTTGTTGGTTTTTTGATTTCTTTCTTTCAAAAGATTCATGCATATTCTGATTCACAGGACTGTTAATCTTTTGATCTGTTTTGCATATTTGGGAGGAAAAAGAAGAGATTGCACTTTGAATATTCCGCTGAGTTATGGTAGATAAGAAGTACCCCAAAATAAAGATGCAAAGCTAAAGGAAAGCTGGCCAGAGTTAAAAAAACATAAACTCACATGTGATGAAAGTGATGTTAAAATCAGACGTCTAGCCTGGAGAGATCAGTTAACTGGTCTTTTGGCCAAGATGGACGACCACAAACACTGACTTAAGTTGCAAATGCTTATGAACACACGCATATGCACAGACTCAACCAGACCGACCCTCAGCGGCAGCCCCAGGGTCCAGCTTCACAAAATGCCATCACAAATTGAGATTGCTAACAGTTTACGCCACAGTGACATTTTCCAGCTGGCTGCTTACAAAGGTCAGGCTGAGCTCCTAAAGACAAAAACGCAGGGAGATGCTCAAGTTGCTTTGGTTACCACTGAAATTTGGCAGCCTCGTCACTAAGCTACCAGCACGTTATTAACTTGGTGTCCTCAGGAATCTGTGTTCAAGGATTAAAGTGAGACCACTGGCAGCATTGCACCAGTTGAGTGCCAAAGGAAATAGGTGTAGCGTTAGCCTTTCCAAACAAATATTAGCTTCTCTGTTAACCTTCGCTTGTAACAATGGGATGATGGAATGTGTGAAAGGGGAGCTTGAGACCAACATTGTGTGCATCCAATTCAGTCGCTTGCTCTTTCGTTAATTCATGCTCACTTGATCAGCAAACTTTTCATTAGCAATAATTGCCACCAGCTATTTTCTAATCCTGGCCTTTTTGGGGGCGTTTTATTTAAAAAGTAGTAGCATCACAATGAATCACATCCACATGATAGATAGAAATTACATAGATAATAATGAAACGGCTAAACGTTGACAGCAAACTACACTTGTACACATTATATTTATGAAAAACTGCATCTTGAAATAAATAAACATGTTTTGAAAAAAATAAAATAAAACAGCATATATCTTGGAAATATAAATACATAAAAATAGATTAAAAAAAAATCTTAGAGTAATATAATAAATAAACAATAATTACAAAGATTGTTTTTTTTATATGTTTTGTGGTATTTCATGAGTTCATTTTATTTATTTAATGAAATATTTAGTAATAATTTATTTTTAAAGTATTATTTCATTTATGTACCTATGAATAAAAATGCTGTTTTGTAGAATTCCATTTCTGATAACATCACAGATGAGAAAGAGCCTGAAAGTTATAGAAATGATTTGTCAAATTATATTTCTAACAGCTCAACTGCTTTGTTCTGACCTTAAATCCTTCCACAACGAAAACTTTTGTTCTAAAATCTCTGTAAATGTAATAAAAATTTACCAAATACTATTGGAGAAATAAAGCTGGTATAATAATCTGCAACTGCATTAATGGTTTTATCAGAGACAAAGACAAAGGCATCATCAGCAAAGATCTGAATGCTAATATCAGGATCCACTTTTGGAGGAAAAGTATGGGGCCTAAACTGGTTTATACTGAAATAAAAAAGTTAGATGTTTTACAAAATAAAATGTAAGACAAAATATTTACCCAATATGATCACTGTGGTTTGTTAGATAGAAAGAAAAGGTGTCAAAACTTAGTAGTGTTTTACTCAAATCAGCTTAAAGGTCAGAGTTTAACACCTTGGAGCCAGCTGAAGTTTTCACGTTATCATAGATTCTTCCTCTCAGCAGCTGTTACACTTTATAGACAATCAAGGAAGTAAAGTAAACGGACAGCTTTTTTCATTTTTTGAAATAAATTAACCCTTTTAATTCACAGTTAAACATACACATTGTTTTACACATTCAAATCACCCTACTCAGTTGCACGTCTCATTAAATCTGAGAATGGCATTTTTTTCCCTTTGTTTTACGTCATGGATAATTTCCTGCCCACATACTGATGTTCCCTAATTAAAATGGGTTCTCTTTATGTACTGGATGCAAAAGTGCAACAGAGAACATGTAGTGTGTTTACAAATCTGCATACTGCTTAAACATGACATGTGCAGACGCGAGCACCTGCACCCGCCTACGCTCACACTGCCCTCCTGATAATAAGCCAACACACAGAGGGTTGATGGTGTGTAGCATTTGAAGGGCATCACCAGTGTCTCTGTCTCTCAGGCATCAAGAAGATGGCAAGGTAGCTGGAATGTCATTTATCTTGCTGACAGGGACAAGCTTCAGTGACAGCGACAGTGAGCCGAGCAGCACAACAGCAAGGCATTCTCCCTCTAATGCTATCCCCGCCAGCACAACACAACAGCTATCTATTACAGCAAGCATATTGTTGCATGCTATATCGCACTAAACTGTCAAATCATTTCATATTTTCATATAAATTCTAGAGCCTATACTGTCTTTACTTATTGTGACTCTATGCTCTTATTTTAGCTGATATGTTACATCAAAGACATTATAGTCACAAACGTGAGCTAGTCTAAGCTATGCATTGCAGGGGAAAAAATTGCCATCACTTTGGTGATTTTCAGTAGGCATATATTCGTTAATATAAAGTAAAATGTTACCTCTTGGTTTTCTATATTTTAATGTTGCCATTTTGACTATTGACATCAAGTTATTCCTTTAAAAAAACATTAAAAGAAAAAGAAACAAACACTAATGTGGAGTAAAACAAACATCACATACAATTTACTAAGAATTTGATATTTTAATAAAGAAATAATAAAATTTTACATTATCATGAAATACAAAAATTAGCTTTTTTTCAAGGTTATCAAACAGCACAGAAGTCCACATGCAAAGTTATAAAATTAGTGCTAAACAGATGTTATATTATTTTAAAATGCATTATAAATAGATCTGAATGTGAAGGAATAAAAAAAAATGTATGGTTAATGTCAGTTACTGCCATTTTATATCTGCTGTTTTGCAATAAAATAATCGACCTGCTTCTCCATGAGGAGAGAGTGTGTAAGATGATGCCGTTTTTTTGTTTTGTTTTATAATTACATAACCATCCAGGGATTACATTTCAAACATCCACACATATAAGAGGTCCTAATTGCTTAGAAAACTACAATGAAAACAGCCAAACAAAAACAAATGTGACATGTTCCTATGTCACCTTTATGAATGAGTGCCTACAAAGTGAGCAAATTAGTCTAGATAATTGGTATCTGGTTGCCCTTGCTCCCTCCCTTGTAGCTGGCATCTTTTTTCACCAGGAAACAGTTTTTTTTAGTCTGGGCACCATTGGGTATGTTTGAATTGTCTGTTTTGGGGTGGTAGGGTGAAGGTTTGATTCACAGGGTTAGAGAAGCGGCTTGGATCCAACAGCCAGCTGCTGTCTGGTTTGTGTCCATCCCCACTTCAGTTTATTTTGCTCAGACTCCCACTTTCTTTTGCTGCATCAAAACGTAGGTGACATGAAATCGTTTTGTGTAAACCTAATTTGGTTCTAGACTTCTTAGGTTGTAAGATGATTAGACACCCGAACCGTAACATATTGGGGGCTTGTCCGGGATGCCAGACAAACAAAAAACAAAACATATCGTCCTGCTGTTGGAGCCACTGGAAGCATTTAGCATGATGAAGTGAGTGAATGTTCACCAGTGTAAAGTAACTGCATAGTAATGCTTACGATTTTCTAATTGTATAACAAGCTATTGCTGCGGCATTTGAGGGATTTTGCAATGTATTCTTGCCTGGAATTCTATTACAAATCCTATAGGATCAGATGCATACAAGTTTTATTTTCAGCATATCTAAGCAACCCAGCTGAACCAAAATTGTTATTTACATTATCGAAAACAATATAGTTAGATTCATATTCCTTAATAAGGAATTAGAGAAGATTACAAATGATAACTGTGAGGGATTCACCCCCCTTACTCATTGGTGTTGCAAAAAGGAATTTCCCGTCTTTTAGAAAAATTTTGTTATTGGGGGAAGGTTTAAGTCTTTGTCTTTATTGATGTAACTTATATGTATATTTTTTTCGGTTCTCACCGCTCTCTTTTTCTTTGAGATTACCTGGCCAGGTGTTGCCATAGAAGCGCCCATGAGCAGTGCTGACAAGGACCTGGTGTTTCCAATCAGCCTCATAAGGGAAATCAACACTGACTGAGAGGGATGGCAGAAGTTTGGGTTTTTTGGGGGGGATTTCGAGTATTGTTTAGCTTCAATTTGTTTAAGTTAATTGTAAATGTTTGTTATTTATTTATTTTTTCCTCTAGGAGTTTAATTTAGTTCACTTTTTCCCAAACAGAAAATGTTTGAAAATGTTAAAGTTTCCACCCTTTAGAGATGGTACAGGCTGATTCTTCAGGAGGCTGGGTAGGTAAAATTTTGGTGTGTTTTCTTTTCTGTTTTTTTTTTTTTTTCTGCTGTGATTGAAGAGAGTGGAACCCTTGCCTCTCTGCTTTGAAATGTAAGAAGTCTTTTTGTTAGCAACAATGATGAGGCAGAACCTCTTTACCAGATGTTAATATATAGACGTACGTATATCTGCCAACACTCTATGCTGTAAAGAGTGTTGTTCTAAAATGAGTTTACCCGAGGTTGGTGAATAGCGGAATTATTTTAACATCCTTTTCTAAATGAGGGATTTAGGAAAAAAACACTGAAGTGATATATGGCCATATAAATATCAACACATAAAATTAGCTAAAATTTGTATAGAAATCTTTTGAATCTATAAAAAGAAATATATATTGACAAAATATAGAGTATAACAGTAAATTCAGGATTGCTTATTGTTTAGGATTGGACATCCTGCTGGACACCAATAAACCTTTCATTCTGACTTCTTGAGGACATAACGGTTTGTTTGTAAGCGCGGGTGGGGCGGGTAAATATGGTCCAAAGCACATCTTGGACTTATCTGGGATGAAAATCGTGCTCTCTGTGGATTTTGTTTGCTGAACGTTTTTAAGGTAGTCTGTGCAAAAGACTAGAGGAAGAAGACAGGACTTGGAGTTTGGCGTAAAATCAATGCAGCCCTCCCACCTATCCATCTGGCATCTACATCTGTAGCCACATTCTCCAACTGCCCAGCTAATCCTTACGTAACAGCAAATAACAAGGGAAAGAAAGGGGGTGGGGGTTATACAATTTTAGGTTAACAACACCAAACTTTGCTCTTAAATTTGTAAAATTTAGAAGTTTTAGTGCTGTTATATAAACATCAAAATGAACAGAGTTACTGCTTTGGCTACTTTAAGGTAAAATTCAATTGAAACAAATTGTAGTGATAAATACAATTTAAAGAAAAGGCTAGAGCTAACTGATAAATCTGTTAGAAGTCAGGGATTCCCAAAGTGGGGGTTGCAAGTTGGTTAGCAAGGAGTCAGCTAAATGGCCCATTAAATAAATAAATGTACTATGGGTTAAATAGATGTTACATACATTTTTTTTTTATCTAAAAACAATTTAAATATTCAATATACCACGACATTCTAATATGCACGATCAAATAATGAAATGAACCATTAAATAATTAAAATAGGTTCGAAATTACAAATAAAATAATTAAATGCTATTTGCACCATTATTTTTTTTATTTCCGAATAATGATAAGAAAAATTCCTTAATAAATAATACAGTATTTTATTATGTAAATGCATTTTAAAAATGTGTCGTTATTTATTTAATTAAATGTTTAAAACCATTTAATCTTTCAATTAATTAAATAAATTTTTTTAATGTATTATTTATTAATCTAAAACATTTCTGAATATTTAAATATACTTTGAAATAATGAATTTAAAATAATGAAAATCTTATTAAATGTTTAAAATTATATAAAAATCATGAAAAAACATAAGAATAAATGTCAGATCTAATAACTGCTAAAACATATCACTACAGGAAAAAAAAGGAAAAAAAAACATTTAGGAACTTTAGTGATTTTTAATTTAAGTTTTATGCTAAATGTTTATTCAATTTAGGATTGCTCTTTTCTTAGTGCTGACGAGTAAACTATCAGAGTAAGAAACACACAGTCATTTGGTAACCACCTTCATTTGTATTAGTGGCTGTGACAGAAAAAGCACATCTACTAAAGTACAGAATCAGAGCAAAGAGGAAGGAGGAAAACAAAAACATTCTTGTGTAGCATTAAAAAAGCCTTTTCAGTGGACTTCTCTTAGCGGAGACGGTTTGTCATAAAAACAGCAGGGTATGAGAGCTCCACAAGGTAAAGGAGTTCTGCAGATATCGGGCAAAATAATCTGTTAAATAAAAAAAGAAAAGAAAAACATTTCATAAAGCAGTGAACAGATGTAACCAACCGCAAAAATGGATGAGGTCATTGCACAAGCCATCTGGGATTACACAACAGGGGATTTTCCATCCCTGGTTAAGAGCTTGTTTCTGATGTGGTTCATCTCATCTTTGACCTAAAAAGATCCCACGGAGTTCCACCGCTGAGGATTAGATAAAATAAAATAAAAAATGTTGTATGTGACAGCTGAAAATGTTCCATGTGAGCCTCAAACAAGTTGAAAAAGTTCGTTCCAAACTAGGTGAGAATCTAGTTCATTAAGACCTAACATAGATTATAAATGATGTGCATCAATTATGAAAAAAGGTTTAATAGGAAAAATCTGAGTAGTTTTTTTTATGACAAAACCTATTCAGGATAAAGTTATATTGGCTCTTGACCTTATTAATCACATTGGAAAAATATAGCGAACAATTTGTGTCTCAAAAAGCCTTCCTGGAAAACGAAGGCCCTGATAATCCCACACTGCTCCCACTCTTTGAACCGTTGACTTCAGCAAACAAAGGGATAATCATTTAACAGCTGATACAATATGAGATTAACTTAACAAAATATGTACTTATGCAGACGATAGTTTGCTAATTATTACCAGCCCTGATATATTTCTGCTTAAATAACTCTAATTAGTAAATTTGGTTCATGCTCAGTTAAAAATATACTTTCATTTATCTACTACCTAAAAAAGGATATTAAATAGACTCTTTCTGATTGGAATAATAATCAAATAGATTAGAGTGAGGCTCTCAAGAGCCTTAGCAATAGTGCAGTGAGTATTAGTGGCTATAATCACATTTCAACAGCATGTTATATGTAACGTTTTTGATCGCTAACCAAAAATATGTGCAAAGAAATAAACATTAAGACGGATATCTTCCATAAACTTGTTTCACTATCAAACTTTATCTGTAGAAATACTCAATAAGATATATGGAGCCTAGGCGGCAGTTCAACTGAAGAAACTAATTGCTCTCCTATATCTGACACAGCCAATCGGCGGCATCTGATGAACTTCAGGTTCATCTTAAAAGGCCTCCGATCCGCAACTTGTATGCTACCTAGTAGCGCTGCCTCTGGATGCGCTTGTGTGACTTCATTCAGATGACTGCGCTTCAACCCCCCTCCATCCCCTCCTCCACCATCGAGGTAGCTGAAGCTTCATCAGAGTGTCATTCCTCTGCCAGAGGTTTTTTCCAAATGGGAGTTTTTCTCTCTCCACTGTCGCTCCATGCTTGCTCATCAGGACAGGTTCTCTTATCCTGTGTTATCCAAACTGACTTCCATCTTCCAGGTCCCTGAGTAAAGCTCTATGTTTCCTCTGCCGAGGTCTGAGCTTCAAAGACAAAGTAATTAGATCAATACATTTCTCCTCTAATTTGCCTTTTTCTTTCTTTTCAGATTTTTTATATATATATATATATATATATATATATATATATATATATATATATAAGAAAATACAAAGAAATCTCTATCATCTTAACAAACTACCAGAAGTAAAGATCTGCTGACTCTTTAGAGGTCTATAATTTTGTCCTGGTGTGATTCTAATTATGAAGGAAAATGGAAAAAGCTGGAGAAAAGCCAAACTAGTGAGCAAATGCAATGCGTGTTAAGAGAGAAGATGCTTTAATCCAAATCATCTGACCAAATTAAGTGCATGATGCAGACCATGTCGCAGCTAAACTACACAATTGATTTACAGACAAAAAAAGGTATTATCCAATACTGTGCCTTATTCTCACATAAAGGTCTGCAATGTTTCACAATTTACATTTTACAACAGTGCATATTTTAATAAAAATAAACCTTTTTCAGATAGCTTCTATAATTTTAGTAAAAACAATAAAAGAGTAGAAAAGAAGTAAATCACCATATTTAGCATTTTAGTTGAGGCCCTCAAAGGTAATATTAGCTGATTATGAATTTCTACAATATGTTTATCCTTGAATCCAAATGAATCTGTCTGCAATGTATATAAAATTAGAGGGAAAGAAAAATGCAAAGAGCATTAACTGAAGAAGAATGGTTAAACTTCTCTACAAACATCCAAGTTAAAAACCTTGGGAGTTTTTAGGTTTGTTCATATCCCGTAAAAGTAAAACAGTATAAAGTTTAAAGTCCTGAAAATGGGAAATATAGGAAAAATGTGTTGGAAGAATATCATCATGTTATTTCCAGAAAAACTAGTAACATGCTCACTGCTATACTGAACAGAGGTTGTGAATGAAATGAGAGAAATATTCAGTTTAAGGCAGTGAACATGTTAGCCTAGATATGTTTTCATTTAACAATTAACATAAAAATGACCATTTGTGATCCTTTAAAATGTGCAATTATTTTGAAAAATAGTTGTTATATTTTTCCACCCCTCGAGGTCCTTTCTACATCCATGCTTCACAGACATGGGCGGCTCTAGACAGGGGCCAGTGGGGGCCAGTGCCCCTGGCAATGATGTCCTAATTATTTAAAAACACTAAGGTGATAGCTTCAGTGCTCTTGAGATAGGATCAAAGCTTTCATCTGCTACATGTTTTTTCAAAGCATAAGAAAAAACTAAATTTATCAGTTTTTCTTGAGTTCTAATTCAGATTTTATAGAAAACTGTTATTTGACATAAATTAAGTCAAAAATATGTAATATTCCTAAATTATGAATGTATATTGACCTAATAAGTCATAGAATTTTTATTAAACCTTATTGAATTGAAATTTCACTTCAGGCAGCTCTCATAATATATTTGAATCCCTTGACCTGTTTTTTCATTTCATGATTTTCTGTGGCCCCATGAAAACATGCTGGCCCCCTCCTGGCCCCCTGATATATTTGGTCTAGAACCGCCACTGTTCACGGAGGTATCACGGCCTAGCATATATCATTTACCCAGAATGCATTGCAGCATAAACAATGTGGCAAGTTTATTCAAACTAAACATACTGGAAAAACGATCCAGAAATAAGTAAAAATGTCTTAAATTAAGTGTATTTCCTTAATTTGAGTAGGTAAATGAGTTCGCCAATGGAATGAGTATTTTTACTCTAATAAATAAGATAATTAGATAATATGCACTTGAAATTAAACAATGCTGTTGTGTTTTCTTATTCTAAGTGTAAATTGTCTGGTTCCATTGGCAAGATATCTCTTTTACTACCTTAATCCAAGAGCAAATGCACTTATTTTAAGAAAAAAATAACTTATCTAGATTTTGATTTTTTCCAGTGCAGCTTACTGTCTTTTTAATGTACTGTATTAAAACTAATTTGTTCTAAAAAAAAAAAAACTCCGCAATTAATTGTAGATCCTAAAAAATAATATTTCAAAAAAAGTTTTGTAATAACTTCCACTATAGCTGAAAAGGCAGGGATCATTTTTGTTATAAATACTTTTTGCAGCTAATAGAAAATTATTGCAAAGAAATGCTCACAGGAAGAAACCCCAACGAACAATGAATGTAAATATATTTTTAAAAGAATCTATTGAATGGAACAGCTGACTTTCCCACTGAAATATATAATCAGCAGAAGTGAAAAATAGTGGGAGCAAAATGGAAGTCATGTATAAGACGATGATTTGTGCATGCCCAGAGGATGTAATATGAAATTTTAAGATTGCTTCAAGGACTATTCTGAATTCTCATCCTTTCAGACAGAAAAGTGGCTTTTTGCTCTCAGGCTGACAGACTCTGGATGTGAAGATGGTGTTTATTACCTACTCAGCTCATGTCTACTATCTGTTTTTGTTTTCTTCATTTTATGTTTTTTTCAAGCTTGTATTTTCCTTATATGAAATAATAAATAAGTCAATAAAGTTTAAAAAATAAAAGGTATTTGAGCTAAATGGTGTGCATTGTTACTGGGAATGTTCTTTTGGAGTATTTCTAACCGGTAGTTATGTTGCCCATCCTCAATTCTCCCCTACAGCACACACCACTTGCTTCGCCATTCTTTTCTGTTTTATTAACTTTACAGAAGAATCACTTTTTCGGCTTCTGTGACCCCAAAGCTGGAGTCTTATGAGTGAAGTAATTTCAACCCACCTAAAGCTTAACCAACAATGAACTCTGGCCAGTCAAAATAAATGACAGTTTCAGTCTTTGCTTGAAAATAAAACACATTTTCCTTTAGTCAGGCAGATAAAGCTGTTTATGGTTGCCAGCTTGGTTTTGAATTGAAGCCCCTAGCAACTGCCATGTTTTTGGATTAAACAGAACAGAAGTATGGAAAAATTCATGCTCTCTGGTTACTTCTTCAACAAATGCGTGAAATTAAAAACAAGATTGTAACAAATGCGCTTCAGCTTCTGCATTATATATTGTTTTCCATTTATTAAATCAGGATACTAAAACTCAGAAATCAATCTGTTTTTCTTCATTCGTATGCTGCGTGCTGGTCCTGTATGAGCCATAAAGACCAATCAGGTCTTTGGAGAACTGCGGTTTTCGCAGAGCCAACCTGAAACAGCATTTATTGTCTTTTTTTTTTTTTTTTTACATTTCTAAACAGTAGATCCAATTTAATGGTCTAACAATTACCAACTAGTTGATTAGCCTTTTCCCAAATACCTTACTCTTCACTCTTACTGGAGTTATTTCTTGGATGACAACTTGCCAAATTTATTTGAGTAAAAAGATGTAAAAGTGGTGCTATTCTTACTTGATTAAAACTTTTGTGTACTCTACCATCCTCCTGCTGCTGCTCTTACTCCTAAGACTTTAAGGACAAAATCTTACATGCTGCTAGTAAAGAGTGAAGGATTTTACTAGCCCTCCTGGGCTATCC
This sequence comes from Cyprinodon brontotheroides, assembly GCA_018398635.1. Taxonomy (NCBI): domain Eukaryota; kingdom Metazoa; phylum Chordata; class Actinopteri; order Cyprinodontiformes; family Cyprinodontidae; genus Cyprinodon; species Cyprinodon brontotheroides. The sequence goes on from JAGKQL010000051.1 coordinate 3,997,985, forward strand.
CAGCCGAAGAGGGATGGGGTCAGTGTATTTCCATTTGGACTATGTTTAATAAAAACGCCTAATTTGCCTAATTTGTAATTAATTGTTAAAGGGATTATAAAGGTGGGAAGTGGCGGCCTAGTGGTCAGGGCATAGAGCTTGGAATCCTGAGGCTCTCAGTTTGAGCCCCACTCCCACAGACTGTCTGAGCAAAGACCTTTAAGCCCACACTGCTCCCCGAGCGCCGCACAATGGCAGCCCACTGCTCCCCAATGGGATGATTTAAATACAGAGAGGGAATTTCCTTGCTCTGCACCTGTAACAGTAGAATGACAATAAAAGCTGGGGAAAAAAATAATTAAAGGTGAAGCTTTAAGGCCCCGTCCACACGAAGTCAAACCCTGGCCTAAACGCACAAATTTTTCACCAAACCAGCCTCTCATCCACACGAAGCCGGCGTTTCGGGGGTCTGTAAACGATCTTTTTTTATTCAGCCTTCAGAGTGGGAAGATTTTTAAAACGCCGTTTTCGCGTTTCCATCTTTAAGCTCTAACTGCATTTTTTTTTTTACACGCATGCGTCATAGCGTCGCCTCTAAACACGCATGCGCGACACAGTATCACAACAACAATGGCGCCGTACTGTGTTGAATGGTTGCTGCTCATGCTACTCACCCTGCTGTCGGGCTTACAACAGAATCTTCTTCTTCTGGAATATCTCCAGGAAGAACAGAGCAATATCGACCACATAGTTCAGCACCTGAATTTGGCTGAACCATGTATAAATATTAGTGCGCATGCCCAAATCATTAGTATACTTTAACATTTAAATTACGCCCTATTTTGCTTTGGCACCACAGCGCCACTTACAGGCCTGGCATACATTTTGCAGCATTTTCATGCATTCGTGTGGACGATCACATTTATTTTACGTCTCCGTCTTTACACGACAAACGTTCTGGAAAATATTAGTGTTTCGTGTTCGTTTTGACTTCGTGTGGACGGGGCCTAAATGCCTACTGGCTCAAATCAAGGGAAAAAACATCTATCAAAAGAAGATTTGTCTTATATTTTATGCTATCAGTACAGAAGCTATAACTAGTTCTACAGGTGCTCTGGCCCCTGTTGACACCTGTCTAGACTTATAAATGACGAAGTTAGTTCTATTAATAAAGTAAAGCATTTGGAAATAATGGATTACAACCAGCAGTATCAGCTATAGATGTTCTCTAACCACAGCCACCAAAGAAAAGCCACTTATCTTGGTTTTTGTGGTCCCTTATGTATATGCCATGAACCATGGGGAAAATCCTAATCAGCCTCTCAAGTTCAACCACATACTTATGCATGCATAAGCTTAAGTGATAGCTGGAGTGTAACAAAAGTCCATTTAGTGCAATCTTATGGTCCATAATGAGCTTCTTAGTTGGCTGTTTCTACTTTTTACTGGTTAGGAGAGAACACAGCCAACTGTCCAGCAGAGTCTGTTTACCTCTCAGCTCAATTACGCCACAAACCACTCGAATCGGCAGCCATGAGATGCATACATATCTGTATAAATTTACTCCCTTTAATGAGAGAAACACAGAGCAGAAGGAGCTGGGGAGCACACAAAATGAAAGCCATAGCACACACTTGTGCGTCCGTCTGGTTGGGCCTGCTGTCTGTGATGGACCTCGGGAGACCGCAGGCTGAAATCTGCATTGCAAATATGTCACATATTTCACACAGTTTCTCCCAAGACACAGTTTAATTTGTACACAGTGTGTGTTTGAGTGGCTCTGAGAAGGAGGTGGTGCATATCTGCTGAGAGGGCAACAACTATCAGATGTAACCTTTATCCCTGCAGCCGCCATCCTGCACACAGAGCAGAGTGTGCTGTATGCCAGTTTCTCATCCACTGCAATACACAGATGTAAGGATAAATATTGCACTAACCTGGATTAGCTTATTGGACAACCTAAATAATTAAAAAGATGATGATGATGCGAAATATAAACACCTGGAAAGGATCACCAACAGCTTCTTATGTTTATCAACAAGATTTGAGCTGAGGTGGGAATAATTGCGCTGGTGCTATCTGGCTGAGTGTCTCACAGGTGGTGCATCTGTTTGGTTCTCATCATCATTTCTAAAAGAAACCACCTAGTTCAAGTTCTCTCAACCACTGTGACCAAAAATGATTCTCTATCACACAATGTCCTTTGTCTCTTGATTTTAGGTAGTTATATCTATCGAAAAAGCTGCACAACTAGACAATATTTGAAGTATTTCTAAACCAATCTGTATAGAAAAGAAAAAAAACAAACAAGTTATGTAGGACCTGTCTAAAAAGGTGTATTTTATAAAGCCATGAAGGTTTGAAGTGTCGACTGCTGGGCCGCTGACTGGACCGGACCTCAGCAGAGAGCCATGAGACGCCCGTCCTCACCCAGAGGAGGTGTCCACCCAGTGTCATGGCTACCGTCACCGGGTTAAGGTTCAGTCGCTCCGACCCCTGCTGGCTCCCTGCCCCCATCCGCCGGGGTTCTCGGACCCGGCGGATGGTTCTGCTGCACTGCACTGCAAAAACGATCTAGAAATAAGTAAAACTTTCTTAAATTAAATGTATTAACCCTTAATTTGAGAAGGTAAATTAGATGATTTGCCAATGGAATGAGTATTTTTACTCTGAAAATAAGATATTTAGATAATATGCACTTGAAATAAGACAATGCAACTGTGTTTCTTCTTTTAAATGTAAATTGTCTTGTTTCATTGGCAAGATGTCTTTTTTACAACAACAAATGCTCCTATTTTAAGAAAAAATTACTTATCTAGATTTTGATTTTTTCCAGTGATGTATTTGACCAAAATCTGGGCCGATTTTCAATCCCTCAGACATTTTTTAGGTATGAAAAGAAGTAGGACATGTCCAGGGGAAAAGGACGTTTGGTCACCCCTACCATATCAATAGTAATGCAGTGTTTCCAGTAGGTGCTTGTTGCTATGATCGTCTGTAGCAGCTAAGCTCGTTGTAAAAAACCAACCAATCAGAGCACAGCTCATCCTAAATATTCATGATCTCATACACCATAAAAAAGGAAAACCTGTCGTTTTTATTCTAGGGTTTTTAACTAGGCTTGCATTGGGGCTCATAGACAGCAAATATACCATTTCAGCCCAACCAATACACACCTATTCAGAGACCTTAAGGACCAAATACCATATAAGAATCATTCTATCACCCCTTTAAAGACAAAAAAAAACAAAATAAAAATTTTAGAGCAGATAAGAAAACAAAATCATGTGCAGCTCAGTCTTGAAAGGGTTTCTAAGGCTTCCGGTGAACCACAGTGAGGGTCACTATTCATGAACATAAAAAAAAAAACATTGAATTTGGCCATCAAGAGCAAAATAAGGTATTGCGTATATCTAAATGTGCTTTACAGAACAATAAGGAGTAATGTTGTGTTTGACAGCAACAATGCTTGTATTCACAGGGCTGAGTAACTCTGTGTTATTTGGTTTTGGCTGTTGGTCAAAAATCACTGGATGAGGCAAATAAAGAAGGGGCTTTACTGAAGGCCTTCATGATTAAAATATTCCCATTATCATCAGGAAGCTTTCTTTCCAGTGTTTGTTTGGTTTACTTTACTGTTTGAAAAAGGATCAAAAGTTGACTTCTTTAAATTATTATTTTTTTTCATTTATGGTTTATAAATTGAGAGCCCTGCAATCAGAATGTCCTTCCAACAGATGCTTGCATGTGGTAGGAGTTCCAGTTAGAGATAAATATTGTGATTCCTACCAGGACTGTGCCACAAATGGCATGTTTCTCTGCACATTTAGGGAGAGAAAAGAGGAACGCAGAGGAAAGGGTTGGGAGGGGAGCTGCAGACATGCCAGATGCATTTTATTTTCAAGTCAGTGCAGCGAAAACACAAGCCAGGAACAAAATTAGGATGTCCACGGGGATCAATGTGGTAAATAGTACAGAATTTATAGAAAGAAATATTGTTTTGTCATAAATGTGGAAATTCAAATAGATTTCTATTTGTTTTCTTTGCACAGATGAACCAGTTTCTAACATAGAGCCTGTTGGTGTTTATACGTGAAATCCTTTTGATTTCATTATCTAATAATCCTGGGATGATTTAATCAGTTTTACATTTAGATCTAAGATAGAATGACAGAAATGATCTGAAAAGTAAAAAATATTAATAGGGAAAAATCCATCTCATTCTCTTACTTTTATAACTCTAATACCTCCATCCACTAGTTGGCAGCGCACTGCCCAAGGGCCTATTATTCAGCTGCAGAATATATACAAGGTTTTATGAGGTTTTCCACAGCTGTATTTTCATGAAAATTTTAACCTTTTATTTGTCAATCTATTGTATTGTGACACAAGAATCGTGATACGTATCACATCACCAGATTATTGCCAATTCACACCCCTTGTTTCAATTCTGGCCAGAGCTTTCTCCGTGGTATCTGAATCTTAGTCTATTTATCTGTGAGTGTTACAGCAAATAAATATCCTCTCCAGAGCAGAAACGGGATCAAAAAAAAAGTTTTAGTCATATTTGTAAATTTCATCTTTGAGCCGGACCCTTCCTTAAAGAAATAGAAATTTGAAATAGTCCACATTTTATCAACAATTCCACTCATCACTGCTTTTTTAGACCATGTGCTTATCAATATTACATTACGTAAAGTATACTCATTCATGTTATTTTTTTTGCATTTCTTACAGTTTTAAATACTTTTAATTTTTAGAATCTAAATCCCATTCATACCAGTACATCCGTGGTAAATTAGTATGCTGTTCGCCACTGTGTTTTAGCAGAGATATTCCAAGTTAGGATGCAAACAGCTACAGTGCAGATGTTCTGCAGCTCAGTTTGTTTGAGTTATAAAATGTCCAGAATCACTGTTTAACCATCTTGAGCAGAATAACACATTTCTACATTTTGTTTTTTTATGCTCTTAATTAAAAACTGAGTACATTCTGCCATTTTTTCCTCATGCATTCAGTCTAGGATGACTAGATGTACCAATTTGTTCAGGACAGTGCCTCATTTTTATTAATTTAATTTTGTATTAATTCATTTAGTTTATTTGTTTAATAATTACATTTATTAATTTGATTTATTGTGTGTTTATTATGATGCATACTTGAGAGAAATGAATAACAATGAATGGTTTAGCACAATTTAAAGATGAACAACTCTTTTTTGGCATTTTAGGAAAGGAATTGCAACAAAAATATTGGCAGTCTGGCTAAGACAGAATGCTTTAGTGTCAAACTCTACTTTGTAGGAGTTGCTTCTGAGGTGTTAAAATATATAACCTTAATATTTACAATGATTATCCTTCATCTGGATTTGGTTTTTGCTGTAATCAGTTGCTATTATTTTCATTACAATTGTTGTTATTGGCATGGCACATAATTGAATTATGTACCATGCTTAATGTTGCATTAATTAATTTTTTCCCCAGTGATATCCCGATGAAACACAGAGGATAATGTTAGGGTGAGGTTAAAAAGAAAATGATTCTGGTCAACATAAGGATTGTTATTTATATTTAAACAATTCTGAGCTAAAGCTGGCAGCTCCCTCCAAAAAAGTCCTCTGTTTTCGCTGACTGTAATGGTTTTATCTGTTTGCCACGAGTCAGGCTCCATGCTGCATATCTGAGAGTAATAGCCTACGGTAACGTTTCTTTTCAAATGTGAGTTTGTGTATCTGTACAGCTATGCAAATATGGATAGTAAGATATGTTGGAAGGGAGGGTAAACTCTCTGACCCAGCATAAATGAACTGAAATGTAATTATCAGAAACTCCATGTCCTTATTTGCTGCTTATTAACATTTTCTGCCATTTCATCAAGTTGCTGCAGCTTATTTAACAGGCATGTCTAGATCAGATGTTGTATGTCAGAGATCGGCATTCTCCCAAACACATCCCCATGGATTTATTATTATATCATTTTTTTCAGTTCATTCTTACAGTTGCATTTTAACCAGTTAGAATTAAATTTATATTGGAGATATGTAGGTTGTTCTGTTAACAATAAATCCAGAAGCAATTAACCAAGGATGCCAGAGTGGGTCTTGTGTTTTTTTGTTTTCTTTGTTTTTGAAGAACAAAAAAAAAAGGAAAGAAATAAAATAAAATAAAAAAACAGTGCTCAAGCTGATCCTTTAGTGTATTAAGTTAGCAACAAAGCTCTTATCTAACAGATAAAATCTGGGATCCTAAAAACAGCTGGAGCCTAAAGCTGAGTGTCATTTTTAAATAATTCTTAAATTAAATTTCAAAGCTGAAATATTCAAATGTTCCAATGGACAACTCATGTATGGTCTCTTCTGTCGGTGCATGTCATCATGACAAATGGATTTAATATTACACTGCAAAAACTGATCTAACTGATCTACTCTCTGGTCGCAAAATTCTTTAAAAAAGTCAATTTGCATTTAAAATGAGCAGTTTGGTAAGATGATCCGGCAAAGCAATTAGTACTTTACTGTAACCTTTAAAATAGGATAATTAGATGCATAATGGAGTTATTTTTTTCTTATTTTAAACATATATCAACTCATAAACTGTATAACCTACCTGCTGAAATCAAGGAAAAGTACATTTAATGTAATAAAAGTTGCATTTTATGTTAAGTTCTGTAGTGTTTGCTTTCAGTACAGGCCATTACAGTTCTACAGGGCATAGGCCCTTTTGGCCCCTGTCTAAAACCAATTATCTGATGATGCTATCCTATATAATCCACTTTACAGTAAATAATGAAACATGGTTTTTTTTATATATATATTTAGCCTTTCTGCCATCAAAATTTAGTGCCATCAAAAGCTACTTATATCTTAAATACTGATATCTGGATATTCTTGAATCAATTTATTTATTTATTTTTTATCATGTTGATAATTTTTGATAATGAAGGTCCTTTGACATCTATATTATAATCAAACCTTTATACATATAAGTCCTTACCTCACATAATTTTACAATCTATGCAGAGTTGTAAAACAAAAAACAAAAATTGTCTGTGTTAAAGAGAATTCCTAAATCCCTAAATTATTTAAAATAAAGTTTAAAGAATCCCTAAATCGTGTAAAAACATCACAAAAAACAGCATCAGTAATCAACATTAATGGTCCATTGGTATGCCTGTGTAAATTCAGGTCATCCAGGTCGTGGCAATTCAATTCAATTCAGTTTATTTCTATAGAGCCAATTCACAACACATGTCATCTCAAGGCACTTTACAGTTCAACCAGATCATCCAGTCAAATTGATTAAAACTTTTGGTATTTCTCTCCAGGATGGAGTCACAGGAACAGACCAGATTAATCTACTATGAGAAAAAGCAGAGAGAGCAGAACGTTAGAGATTGAGAATGAAGCAGAACGATGAAAAAGGGGTCCCTATGTCCTCCAGCAGTCTAAGCCTATAGTAGCAGTATAATCTTATAGAGATAGCTCAGGATAACCTGAGCCACTCTAACTATAAGCTTTGTATCAAAAGGAAAGTTTTAAGCTCAGCCTTAAAAAGTAGACAGGGTGTCTGCCTCACGGAGTAAATGTCGTGGCTTAACCTGAGATATTTCCTGGTTATCCCACAATACATTATTCGTGGTAATAAAATAACTCCACACAACTTATTTTCTGAGTGAAAGACTCAGCAATGGCGGCCATACTTAAAGGTATCGGTCTTTGTCAGACACGTGACTGACATGCCCCCTAGCGCCATTTTTGTGTGGTGAGCTGAAGAAAAAAACAAAACAGCAGAAAACAAGAGAGCGCTGCCAGCAGTAAGGATTATCCAGTTAAATGAAAAAGAACAAGAAAACTGAACGATACCCTACCCAGACAAACTTCTAAAGCTGCTAGGGAACAGACATATATTATTATTACAGTGACAAGTCAGATGTTGTGGGCAGAAGCTAACAGATACGCAGTTATTAGAGCAGTTTGTGCTGCTCATCAGACTGAACTAAAAAACTTGTCGGCAATTTTTGCACATTGATAAGTTGCAATACTGTATTTGCTGTTCACTTTATCCAGGTTTGTTATTTCTAGATCTGTAGTTTTCACAGATATTGGTCACCCAGTTAGGGTAATATCTCTATGGACCAGACCACAGTGAAAAACAAGTCCAGGGAAATGAAAATTTAATTTAATCTTAAAGAGCAATCTGGGTTATATGTAATGGTGGGAGGAAGACAAAGTAAAACATTTCAGCTTCGCACTGTTCTGCATTATTTATGTATTTGAGATTTGGCTGCATTTTCATAAATTCTCTGCTTGATTGAAAAGATAACAACACTTGTTTCAAATTTCAAATCCAATTTTATTGTACACACACGCTTACAACTTCAGAAAACATTGTTAATATTTGAAGTGATGGTGAACTTATATTTGTTTTGGTTGTTATTTTCAAAAGTAACTTTAAAAAATCAAAATTCTATTTGTGTGAAAAGAAGAATAAAAAAAGAAGAATAAAGTTGAAACAGTACTTGATCTTGCATTCATTTATTAGCTGGTTTCTCTGTGAAAATTTCAAAACAGTCAATAATCACTGTGACTATGTCCAAAGGCATCCACCAAAATGATGAGGCATAATTTTGTGCAAGGTGTCTCTATCTGGCCACACAATTGCACGCTTTAGATTTGCATATAAAAATGACAGCATTTCATTGAATGTTCTGTACACTGTCTTTTGTGAAACACGGAAGAGATAAGCAAGGTGTTTTGAGGGCAGATCCAATCTCAGACGATGAAGGTTAACAGAAGCATTTGAAATGGACTGAGAATTTTATTTTGAGCAGACATGAGAGGCAGCAGAAAATTAAACAAAAGCTATAAAGGTTGCCAAGTTTTGTAGACCCTATAGTACTGACTTTTTTCTTCTTATTATTGTCTCCAAAGAGTAAATCAGAGATCTGCAGCTCATCAAGTTCACGCCGCAGCTCTGTGTTTTCTTCCAAAGAAGGTTCATCTCTGCACACCTGAGCACACACAGGTTACATTTTCTGTCCTTCCCTGACAACCACCTTCTGTGTCATCCTTGGTGTTTGGCCGCCAACGCTTTTCAGCAGCCTTCTATGCATCAGTCTGTTGCTGGTTAGGTTCTGTCGCCTCATGTGTAACTTCATCCTGTCGCTGAAGGATTTCATCAGCCTGATGGAGCCCCGTTTCAGTTGCTTTGCAGGGGCATTCTTTTTCAGCTGTTCCCGGCCAACCACGTCTTAAAGAGCTGCTCCCAGTCTGTTGGTCTGATGTCAGTGTGGCCTTGTGATGCAGGGATGGAGCCCAGTCTGTCAGTTTCCATCATCTCATATGCGTTGACCTGCAAAGTAGATGAAAGGTTGAGTGTTTTATACATCTATTCAAAACACTATATAAAAGCACCTTAATAACAGAGCCCATTAGATTAGATGAGTTATAAAATAAGATATGCTTATGTTTCCCACAGTGGGGAAATTTAATGTACCAAACAGCACAAGTACATGGGACTGATAAGGCCAGAGGCCCAAATAAACTGAAAACACAGGGCGAACAAAGTTATAATAAATAAGTAGATTGCACAGGATGAATAAATACAGTGAGTTGGCTGACGAGTGGGTATGTACAGTGTTTTTATATGTACAGTGTTCTATATATATTTATTCATTAAAAAAATATATTTGTATTGCAGATTGTGTAAATGATTATATACAGAGAATGCATTATTTATTAAATTTTAGCGGTCTAAAAAAGAAATAAACAAAACAAACATCACTTTCCGCTTCTCTTCCACAGCATGTTTTAGTAGGTTTACATGAACTCCTGCAACTTTATAAGCAAACCATTTCAGCGTGTTGATTTCTATTAGTGTATATTTATAAGGACTTACCTTTGTGAAAATGCCGAGAGCAAACACGAACATGAGGAGATATTTTATGAAACGTGATGTCTTTCCTTCTTACAGCAGCGACCCATGCAGCCCGACGCCTCTTTGTTAAGATCCTCTGTCTGCCCGTATTTTTTTCCAAGTGGGAATACAACCGTACGGCCCCATCTGCTGTTTTCTGTTTAGAATTACTATTGCATCCTTTGGCCTTACGAGTGTCCCATTATTTCCAAAAAACAACTAAGTACGTCTGCTCTCTGTTAGTTTTCTTTTCTTGGTTGCTGCTGTCTCTTCACCACACAGAAATGGCGCTAACTACCTAAATGAATTGCGCTTTTGCGGAAGTGACGTACACTGTCACAGACCGATAGTGAAAGATTCTTGTGAGTTTTTGAATAGACCCGCCCTCTCCCCTTTAAAGAAAAATGCACAGGCACAACCTTGTTGTCAGGGTTCTGTGTGCTGTGCTCTGCTGATTCTCTTCCACAGGTGGCTGTTGTTAACATGTGGGCGTGGCCCCGCTCATTGGGGCTGCTCTGCTGGAGCTTAAGAGGAGTTTTCAGTCAGCTGAAGGACGCCAGACTGTTAGACCTTTGTGTTTGGCCTAGACCTCTGTCCTGTCGACAGATCTTCGTTAACCTGATGTTTTGGATTCCTGGTTCTAATCTGTCTCCTGTCTCCCTCAGTTCGTTGTGCTCTGGATTGCTCACCAGTCTGTCTCTATGCATTGAAGTCTGGTCTCTGTATCCCTGTAGCTCAGATTTTGCTGTGGCGTTCCCCTCAAGCCCCCTCGGTTCCTTCAGATGCTCCTCGAACCTTCCTCTGCTGCGAATCTGCTCGGGCCCCCGCCTAAGTCCCTCCTGTTGCTTAGCCACCTCCTCCCATCAGAAAGCTGTGAGTTATAGAACCCATTCCTCCACTCATCCTCCCCGGATAGGTTACCCATACCTGGCGGTAAGTGAAGCAGTAACAATGCAGATTCCCTCAACTTTCCTAGTTTTAACAAGTTTCCTCTTTCCTCCCGCAGAGCCCCAAACAGTGACGTTCCAAACCTCGCCCGCAGCTCCCGTTCTGAACCACACAGCTGTATGTGGACTAACATCTAAACATCTTAAATTGCTCTTTGTTCTCCGTCTGTGTCTGCATGTGGGCCAAACACCTTAAAACTATGACACTTGTACCTGCTCCCAAGAGGAAACGTCTATTGACCGCCTGCAAGGGCGTGCATGAGCCCTTTTTTTCCTTGTGTGCGCTCTCTTTAAATGTTGCTGTTTGCAGAACTCTTACAAGCTTACTTTTTCTTAAAGAAGATTTGCAATTTTTCCACTATGTCAGCCTCACCACCAGTAGGTTAAAATGGGAGGAGCACGCGAGGATGGCCTAACGTGCGAAAACAGCACATAGGAGGGCGTTACAATTGACAATTAGCACTTATTTAGATGATCCACATGTGAAAACAACATCCTCTCACTATAAATTTTACGTTATTTTACCTGGAAAAAAAGGAGTAGCCTTAAAAGGCATACATTTAGGCAGCTTTGTTGTTAATACACATTACTTGTAGTATTGAAAGAGTAGGTAGGCTGTGGCGTAGAAAGAGAGTAGAGTAGAAAGAGTAGATTTTTGGATTTCAGAATCAGTTTTAGACACTTTGAAGAAAACAGATGTTATGGACCTGTTACTAACAAAAAAGGATTAAGAAAAAGAACTACCTTTTCAAGTCTGCTAGAAGTTTCCATTATACCCTTAGTTTAAATGTATTTATGTGAAATTCAAGGGGAAATGCTCAAGTAATGATACCGTTTTCCACCTACACCCTGCCAATCATCTGGCTGAGAAAAAATGGCACTTTTTTATGACAGGAGCAACTACAACGCCTTGTTGGATCATGTCCAGTGTAAAAACAAGTAACTTCCATATTTCAAATGTATCTTTTGTCAGGTTTGTATATATATGTTCTGTGAATATTGACATTGCCGTATAAAGATATACACATAAACAACATCTTTCACTTTAATACAATTTCTGAATAAGCGCTAGGGACCAGCGTTTCTAAAATGAACGTGGTGTATAACTCTTTTTGACGGCTTTGTAATTAAAGTCGTCCAAGCACACACTCTATAGCCGGTGACAATTTCAGCAGAACTCATGGTGCGGGCCCCTAAATTAAATGAATTAAAAGAGAATCAGTTCAGACTGGAAACCTCTCAAGTGAATCCTCGATGAACACCAGAGGTTTTGTTCAAGGGAGGACATGAATAGAATATCAATAACGTAGAAGTGAATATCTTAGTGTGCAATAATAGTACCATTCATACCAGGCAGACACAAGCTATGCAGAAGCTTTGCTAGTTAAAATTGTGGTTTAATCAGTCATGCCTGCTGCTCTGATGTTTGGAAGTGTAGGCATGTCTGGGTTAAAAGGAATAAGGAGGATTAATGAATGACCTGAAATGTCACAGAAATGGATGCTAATGGCAGAAAAAAAAATATATATGTATATATATATTCAATTCCATTTAATTCAGTTTATTTATATAGCGCCAATTCACAACACATGTCATCTCAAGGCACTTTTACAGTTCAACCAGATCATACAGTCAAATTGATACAAAGTTTTCTATCTAAGGAAAACCAGTTGATTGCATTGACTCTTCCAACAGCGACAGTGGAGAGGAAAAACTCCCTTTAACAGGAAGAAATCTCCAGCAGCACCAGGCTTCCAGAGTGAAGGCGGCCATCTGCTGAGGACCACTGGGGTTCAAGGAGACAGAAGCAGAGATTCAAAAAGCAGCTGTAAAAGGCATATATATATATATATATATATATATATATATATATATATATATATATATATATATATATATATATATATATATATATATATATTAGTATATTGGAACAGTTCACAAAATCCAGTTATTGCATAGTTTCACGGTTTAGGTGGTCGCGGTTTTCGGCTTTGTTCGGTATATGATGATTTTTACCCCAAAATCCCATAAAAATTAATAAAATAAAAAATATGAATTGTAATTATTTTTTAATGATCCACGGAAACCCTGGATCATTTCCGTATGTTTTGCTGCTTTTAATTGAATGATCTCTGGCGCATGCTCTCTACCATCTCAAAGGGACTCAGGCGGGGAGCGGATAGGGCTCCCACAGTGGAGGCTGTAGGCTTTGCTTTGAGCAGGCGGTCTGGAGCGCTTGAGGGGGTTGCTGGTGGAGTATGTGGGATTTTGGGAGTTAGCATGACATGTTGGTCATGTTGCTGTTAGCATAAACAAAACGTTTTGCACAATGCTTTTACTTCACTTCACTTTTATCCACAACTTTTCTTTCGCCCGTCACCGTAGGTCACTCTAAATAAAGTGGTCCCATACAGCAGACCTATAAAAAGTGCTGCTGGCGCGTCTTCAAATCCTGTTCTTTCCCACTTTCGCCAGTCCCACACAATTCTCCCACAACAACTGATTTTTTCTGCTACACCCGGCTAAGCTGCTTTCGCTTCTTCTTCTTGTTTACTACTGGTGGTTGGCTTTGGTCGCAGTACCGCCACCTTCTGCTCTGGAGTGTAATCGCTTCCTCTATGAGAAAAAGGAGCAGCGCATGAACGAACGAAACACACTCGAACCGAACCGGAGACAGTGGAACTGAACAGTTCGGACGGTTTTCCTAAACCGTTCCGTCCCTAATATACAGTATATATAAGTAATATGATCTAAAGTTATGCTGAGAACTTGAGGCTGTCCTTTAAATATACTAATTAAACTTTCTCACATGTTTGACATCAACACTCACACACTTTGAAGCATTTTTGAAGTGACCATTAAAAAGTTAGACAGAACTTCTTTTACAAATTAGAAGCTGAAAAATAGGGATAACGTTTGGATTCTTCCCCCTTATTCTGGCATCCTTGAATAATAGAGACAAGGTGGTCCACATAACACAGGTTGGACAACTTAGCAATCAGGAGTCACCTGGTAACTGAAGGAGCTATGCAGCTCTGCAGCTTAAGATCTGGCATTAAACGGTCCTGTACTCCGCAAATCAGCCTTTTAAAAGGATATTGCTGAGAAAAAGCTACAGAGTTGTCCTCACGGTTCCCAGTAAGTAATAAAAAGCAAAAGACATGCTTATAAGGAAAGGTGCATTTGTCAGGTGATACATTAATCCCACTGTGTTTGGCACCTCTCTACAGCATAGGTCCTATAGTGAAAGCATCATAATGTCAATTCAGGTTATCTATATAGTGGCAATTCACCACACAGTCAAATTTGTTCTAAGTTTTCTATCTAAAGAAAACCAGCTGATTAAATCCATCCATTTATTTCCAGCCCAAAAATATGTGATATTTTGTGTTGTGTTAACACATAACAGTCACAACAAAATAGATTACTTTGTTTTTCACTGGACATCTTGCAAGTTTAAGCAGAATGATTATCTCTGGAGAAGACAATATTTTGCTCTTCTCATTTGATTTGTGATCAGATAATTATTAGAGGAAATGTTAAGTCTTATTCTCACTTAAATATTTTTCTTAACTGATTAATAGATCACTCTGAGTATAATCAAGTAGGCGACTAATTTAAAAGCCAAGTTTGCAATAAACCAAATCATAAAGTTTGTCTCTACTGAGGTTTTCTTGTGAGCTTCAAAACAAAAAAATGCTTTGAACTGTCAGAGTTTTACATAAGTAACACATCTGATTAATTCAACCACTAAGTGGCCTCGAAGGACGACGACAGACAAGAACCTAATAGACACCGCGGGGCGAGCGTTTGAACATCCTCATCTCCAGTTCACCTCAGTTCTCCAGTCATTCTCACTGCAGTATTATCTACTTAATTGGACAGGAAAATTGTGCTGAAAAATTACCTGCAGGGGCCGCATCTGGCAGCCTGCTACGGGCTGCCCATCATTGCTTCCCCAGTGGTGGAGTTTCTCCATCACAGTACCCTGCACAGGATTAAAATTCTCGGATACCAGGCACCTGCTGCGAAGTGCCCAACCAAGCATAGAGAGCCCATGGCTGCTTTGTCATTTCTGCTTCCCTTCATAGATGCAGTAAATTTGATGTGACATCTAATAAAATCCCAGCTTGGAACCACATTTCATGATATTGCAATTTTCTTCTGACATAATAAATCTCTTATCTGAATATTGTGTTTTCATAACCACAGCCATATTTAAACCCACACCAAGACACAAGGCGCTGATTTGCATCTGGATTTTCAGACACAGCAGCACAAGCAGCGAGAAAGACCTAGAATCCTGACTGAGGATGATTAAAAGTTCATCTAAAGAAACCATCTTTAGTCCCAATTAGGTCAATCCAGTGTTACAAGTCATGAATCATCATGATTCAAAAATATTCCACCTCCTAATAAAGATGCACGGGTCATTTATTTATATATTTTACCTATAAATACCAGTGTTTGTTTCGAGAGAGAGTTTATTTGAGAAATATTTATATTTAATGTAAATATGATGGAGTAAAAACACTGTAAACAGTTTAGTTTTTACATATTTTTAAGTACAGTATTATCACACGTTATCATGTTATTATATTTGCAATGCATTCTGGATGAATGACATATGCTAGGTCATGTAGCGCTAGCTCCGCCCAGCCAAAATAGGTATGAGTAACATTAAACCTTTTCAGTTTGGATCAACTGATGAGAAATCAGAAGGGATAATGATCATGAGGAGGACAGAACGGAGGAAGAGGAAGCTATATGTTCATTCCTGTCTTGGTTTTATGTGTTTGTTTTTTAAGGTAAAGGATGTTTGGGTTCCTGAAATGTCAACCAGATTCAATACAAACAAATGTAAAGGTCTAATATATATATTTTTTTTATCTAGTTAGACGCTGTCTATGCAATCAGGATTACATAGAAGTTCAGTTGGACTCATTTTGCCAAATTAGTTGGTATCTAATTACCATTTTGCCCCAGATTTTAAATCCATATTGTGATAAATTGCTCTCAAAGCAGTTTGCACAATAAGGTCAAAGCCATGCGGAGTTAATATGAACTCCAGCATGTATTATTGAACTCCTCTGCTGGTCTCTTTTCTTAGTTTGAGTCTGTTAATCTTTTCTGCGTTCTCCTTCCTTTGCACTTTAGGGAAAAAATGTCATTCCTGTCTCTGCTGCTACCTTCTTCTCTCTTTTTCTGTGGAGTCTTCCATCCTCGCCACCATTCCATCCTGCCCCCCCAACACCCCTCTACCCCTGTTACAAGTGATTCTCTCATTATCTCCCTCTGTTTCCAGCAGCGTTCTCTGCTCTGCTTCCATGTCCTCCTTCTTCTCACTGTGGGATGGGTGCAGAGAGGAGATATAGTGTACGTGGGAAGCACATCTGGGTTACTCGTGAAACAGTGACAGAGGAGTGTATATGGAGGCGAGTGGGAGCCGGGTGTTCACACTCGTATCCGTGTCAATACGTGCGGGGGCGTGCTTATGTGGAGCAGTGATATGGGGCAACAACAGTCGTTTGAGCTTCAGCTGAGCCTCCATTTCTACATTGTCTTAAAGCAGCTTGGCAACGCATATGTCTGTTTTTCCGTCTCTCACTATCTCCTCTGCTCCGCTTGTTCTCGCCCTCTGTGTTGGCTTCTCTTAGTAGCTTATTGTTGCATGACCATCTCTCGCCTCCGCAGTCCATAGAAAGCAGAGGAGGATCCAACATCCCGGGGAGGTGAAGATGTTTGGAAATTTCTCAGGATAATATGCCAGCTAGGCCCTATCAAAGGCTGATATTTATATTGTATCTTTTTGTTTTGTGTTGTTATTCAGAATAGTTCAGGTAATCCCTGTTTTCCTCTTCGTTGAGACAAAAACATATACAGATTTTAAGGGAAAGTGCTTCATACTTTTTCCTTTTCACTTTGACAAACAAAATGATTTGAGACTAAACTGATTCAGTAATGATAGAAAATTCCCAGCATAAGCAAAACCTTTTCTTTGCCTTGTGTTTACAAAATTCTCAGCTAAAGATAGCGAGGGCTGGTGGATATGAAATCGGAATTCATCTCCTGAATAGAACAGCGATTAGCCTAGCGTAAATAGTTAGCATGGTGCCAGTGGTCACTTATTAATGTGCGCAAGGGTGTTGCCCTATCAACACTAAAAAATTAAAGACGCAAAAACCTTTGATTTTTGGATTTTTTCACCTATGTTTCCTTAATAGAAGTTGCTCTTTAGTTCCGCCATCCTAGTCAATATTTGATTTAAGTGAAGTTTTTCATTCTGTATGCCTTAATGCGTGTCCCCTAAGACACTTGATGTTATCATCTGGGCACAGAGAGCTCAGATGATAAGAAAGCCCATAAAACAGTGCTATTTTCTTTTTGGGTCATTCTTTGACAAATCAAATGAATCCATGATATCTATATCCAAGTAATGCCGCTGCATCGAAGACATTAAGACATAGAAACAATTAGCAGTACTCTGGGGGGGTGCACCTCTTCGACTCTCCACAACCACTATTGAGCATTTTCTCTATGGATAAACTTTACATGCACAAGTTCACCCTCACAAACAACTACAGGTGCTAGGCTCAGGTACTTAGAGATTCACTTCCAAACAGAAACCCCACATTCATATCTTCAGGTAACACAGAGTAAATGTCAGACTTAATAATATTACTTCAGCGATAGTTTCAAGGTGTTGCTTTATTGTATGTTTACATTATCGCCGTGTCTTTTCGGTTGTGCTGTTCTTTGCATCTCGTTACAGGTGATGAAGCAGACTGAAAATGTTTTGTCATTGTCTCCTTTCTATCTCTTCTTTCCTTCATCTTTTTCTCTTTTTTTTCTTTTTTCTTCTTCTGTTTTTCCTCTTCTGTTCTTTTTTTTACATTACATGTGTACATGTAGAACTGTAAAACACCCTGCATAATTATAATAAAAGCAATTTATATGCATGAAACAAGTGGAACAATATGGCAATTGCCATACTGCTACACTTGTGAAAGTAAAATCTTTTGCGCTATTTTTGGCATCAAGACAATTATTCTTATTGCCAGGCAGGACACTGTTAAAAAAAAAAAAAAGAGAAAGAAACAATTAGGAGGAGTGAAAGAGTAACAAAACAAGTTTGCAGGAGAAAATGCCAAAATAGATGTATTTACAAAATAAATTGTGATTTTAAAACGTTTTGCTGAAAGAAAAATAAGCAAATTAAGGAATCTAGATCAAATAAACAAGACTTTTTGCATTAGTGGTGTTTATGTTTGTGCTGCAATCCTTCGATCAAGGGGTTCTTTGCCCCAAGAACTCTCCAAACACAAACTTCCCTGTATGGTGCATTCGCTGACATTTCAGAGTTTAGGTATTTAAATCCTGTATTGGGAACTCAAATATAAAATGACACATTATTTCAATCTTGGAGAAGACGTTCACTGTTTCACCACTTTGCTTTCAATTTCATCATAGTTTGAAAGTGAAATCTTACTTTTTCTGTTTACTTTAAAAATGATATAGATTGGCAGAACTTTTGAGCAATTTGCAGAGCTGAATCTATAATATGGGCTCATACTGGCTGCCTTCGGTCACATATGTATTTTTATTGTTAATTAGGTTGCAGGGGACGGCTGTAAGTATTTGGTATCAGTGAAGTAAAAACACCTTAAACCAAAATAGAAGAAAAAAACTTCAATGGTGCATTTGATGCTAACCTTGATTTAAAAACAGCAACTTATTTGTAGACAGGAAAAGATAGCCTTTTATCTTTTTTTTATTGCATTTCTTTTACCATTTTATCAAAGGGTAAAAGACAAGCAAACTATATTACTTATATTGTGTATCCACCAACATGGAGATTAATGGAATAGAGGATTTTCTAAAATGCTTGAGTCTTATTAAAAACGTAATATACGTAATGGTTATATAACTAAGCAGGTTAAGGGGTTAAGAGCCTTATCCTTAAAGATTCAGTACAAGGTGCTAATTTCAACTTGCAATTTTTTTTTGTAGGTGCAATAAGTGGGTGTGTTGTTAATGATCTACATAGATTGCTAAGGTTAAGACGTGCAAACCAATTTGGTTCGCACCTAATAAAATAAGTATATTCAAGTTCTACAGGAAGTTTAAGTGTTTGTAAAAGAAGGATGAGGTTCTAAGTCATATAATTGGGAGTTTATATTGAAAAAAATACAGAACAAATAATATCTATAACACTAAATATTTATCTCTAAGTGGCATAAACAAAAGTAAAAACATTAAATAAAGAAAATAACGTAAATATGAAAAAAATGTAATATCATAAAACATAGGTAAGTTCTTTACACTTTGCTCCAACTATATAAAGAGTATGTGCTATAACAAACACATTAATTCCTGCCAACCTGCCTTGACATTTTTTATTTATTAATATCTTTTACTTTTCTCTCTGACAGTCAAAATATGTTTCAATGTAAACATAATCTCTCTTCAGCCTCTGTCATTGTACTACTTCCTCCTTTAGAGCAACAATGAACTTGAATTTTGAGAAGTAATGTAAAAAAGTAAAAACTGCTGCCACAATTCAGTATTCAGACTTTCACATTTGGATGTGGTAAATGTCTATATATCCATATATTCCAAAAACTGGTGAAGTTTCATCAATAAAATTATATTTTAGGAATCAAACAGGGGAGCAGTTGTAAAAACATCCCTTGCTCTGAAATTGCAAATTAAATGTAATTCTATTATCTATATAGTATAGTTCTGTATTGCAAAATTTTTACATGAATCTTATCAAACCTATTTATAAAGCTCAATCTTTGGTTTCACAATTGAAAGCTTTGCTAGAGAAATATTAACCTTCAATCATCGACAATGCATGCTATACACACTCGTCTAAGCGTGAATGGCTTTTAGCCTTTATGTGTGCATCCTCAGCCAAATACCTATTAGGCCATGTAGTTAGAAGTGGACCTTTACTATGAGGGTCAGTTGCACAAATTCACATAGATTATGTAGAGGCTTTGATGTTGTGAAGGTGAGGTTCCACAACATAGGTAGATGACTAGTTTATGGGTGATTGAGCAAAGGGTGCTGGCTGGTTGCCTGTAAACTAGCTGTAAATGTGAACTTTAGAATAGACTAGTATGCAGTCTGCCAGGACACAGTAATGCAGTGGTCTAAACTATTAGTAGGAGTAAAACATGAGGTGAATAAACTGATAAAAAAAAGCCAAGATTTACTCAAAACAGAGCTATGGATCTGATCCAGGATGCACGCCCTTAAGGAGAACAGCTTGGCTTGTGCTGCGGTTGCACTGCAGAATGTCTAACTAAGCTTGCATATTTTTGCCTGTAGGTGGAACTACCATTTATCAAACAATGAAAAGACAATAGACCAACACAAGAAAGACTAAAGCTTCTCTAAAGCAACTCCTGCATTGAGTCACTGGTTTAATGTGCAAGTGGATAACAGCACATTGCATTTTTGATTCTATTTATAAAGAAGGAGGTTAGAGTATGACTAGGTTGCATGTGTGCAAATGAGCAATATGGAAAGATAATTCCAGTAACTAAGAAAATTTCAGTGCCTTGTAAAAGCAGATATAATGCCTGATAGTTTATATTGTCCCAACCATAAACCTTCACTGTGGTTTTGTATGGTTCAGAATAGGAAAAAGTGGTTCAGAACAGAGAGAGAGAAAGAAAAAAAGAAACCAAGACAAGGGAAAAGAAGAAAAGAAAGAAAAGCTAAGAAAAGAAGCGGTGATAATAAGGTGTACACAAGTTATTTATATGCTTTAGACAAACAGGAAGTGATAGATGGAGATGGATGCAACTCTTTGCATCCCTGTGAGAAGGCACCACTATGGTATGATGGATGTCTATAATTTAGCATCAATATGTAGGATTTTAAATGTAAACAGCAGCAATAGCTAACTTATTATTATTCATTTTTTTATGTAAGAAAAACAAACAGACAAAATCAAAATGGCAACAAGTGCTGACATCACATATTTAGTAAAGGGAGAGGTGCGGGAGACAGGGCCACATGCTCAGGTGTCAGAAATGTAGAACAACTGAGACAGGAGGAAAGCAGAGGACCTGACATGGTAGGACTAATAAACACAGAGACACACAAGACAACAAGGAAAAAGAAAACCTGCGGGGAGATCTAACAGTAATATGAACTGTTATAAACACACAATATAATCTTTCTTGTTTTTAATCACACTGGTCTCCCTTGTAAATTAAATATTGGATTTCAATGAGATAATGTGTGTAGATAGAATACACGAAGGAAGGAAACAAATAAAATGATAACCTCTTACAAAGAAAAGTGAAAATATTGAGACATTAATAAACAGGGAAATGCACAAAAATTACTTATGAAAACCAACTATTTTTAATTTTTTTGTTCACTTTAATAAACATAGCCAAACTGAGGGTCGGAGTTTTCAAAAGGATTATTGTGAAATAATCAATCAGCAACAAAAGAATGATTTCAGGCTTTTTTTACACATCTGACATGTTTTCATCTGTAGCTGATATAGATGAAGGCTGAAAGCCTGAATAAGGCATTACAAAGAGTGCCTATTTTGAGTAGACCTAACAGACATAAAAGCACATTTTCTTACCATATTTTCACAAATGTAGCAGGATGCATACAATGAAAGTGTTTCCTCTAAACTTTGACCTCTAGTATAGCTGATCATGCACAGGTGGCCCGCTTCCTTTTACTTGCAGGCAGACTAATGGTCCTGGAGGAACAGCACGTGGTTTCATCCATCACAGTCATGCTGAATTGCCATCTTTGCATGCAGATCCTTCATTCAGCCTCCCTGATGGCCTTTGGAGGGCATGTTCCTCAGCCTTCCATGGATAAAAAGATCCGAAGAGTCCACATCACTGGACCACACTTGTCAATGTTTATCTGCTGTGATTGAATGTACTGTATATCTTGCATTGGGTGGTCATTTATCGGCCTGGATTAGAGTTGTTTATTATCATTTGTATTGTCATTCAAGCCTTAATATTATCCATCCATCTATCGAGGCCGTCAGCTCCTATCTCCCCACACTAAGCCAACTACACATTTGTAATAAAACCCACTGTTAAAAAGAGATACACTCTGATAACTATTCAGCATACACTGGGTTCAAATACAACTCAGGCTGACACTGAAAGACTGAGAGGATGAATTGGAAGTGAGGAAAAAGGTCATCAAAATGTACGGCAGATAAGAGACGAGCGAGGAGCTCATTGAAAGGCAAAAGGTTGATGAGAATCCTGGGGTGGATAGGAGGTGTGGAAGAGGAGAAAAGAGGTAAGGGCTAAAAGAACAGGGCCATGGAAAACTATAGACACAGACAGAACTGAAGTTGTCAAAAACAACACTAATTGGACAGGAGTCTGATACAAAGCAGACACAGAATCTGCAACCTTCATTTCGTGTTCAGAGTAAGAGGAGAGAGGTGTCAGAATGGAAAGTGCAAGTTAAGCAGACATCAGTACGGAAAGGAAGTGTCAGGATAAAAAGTCTTCCTCCTTCTCTGCTTGAGTATTTTGAAGAAAAAAAATACAATCAAAGTTATATCTCATACATATTTCACAGAATTTTTGTGCAAAGATGCATCAAACTCATAGATTGGATTTTTCTTTTGTTCATGTAGGATGCTAACCTGACTCCGCCAGATGGATTTGCTCCGCATATCCGTCTGGAAACCCTCCGTTTAAGTAATTTTGGGAAAGGCGAAAATACTGGTTAGCTGATTGGCCTATGTTGGTGATAGGCGGGGCCAAAAAAACCAATCAGATCAACAAAGTATATGATGTACTAACAGCCAGGCAACTCTTGCGAGAAACCAGTCGGGAGAAGAGCAAAAACATCTTTTCCTCTGAGAAAAGCCTCCAGAGCAGTGTTTTGCTCTTCTTTCAGTGAAAATACTCTGTAATTCCGATAAAACTTGCTTTCGATAGCCACGCTAACGCTGGTTTCATCGGCTGAAGCGCCATGTTCTTTAGACTGAACTGTCGGCTTCTACCGTTCGCGTCACACCTCAACACGCCTCAAAGCCAACACTGATTGGGCGTTAGTTTGGTGAGCGGCTCCAAGATTTTCTTAACTGAGGAGAGTCTCCAGACTGATTAGCGAGTGAAACAGCTAAGCTGCAAGCCAGATCAGGATGAGTCTCACGAGGCTAGTAGGATGCGGTTTACATTTAATGGAAATCAGCCAATATCCAGATTAAAGGTAATATGCCATGATTTAAAGAAGTCTAATGACCAGATACAAAGAGATCTTATTATCTGGATATGCTTATTGTTTCTGATATGCAGGTAGAAACTAGATCTATGGCTCATGGAAACATCAGAAACTTTAACTTTTTAGGAAACATTTAAAGGAGTTAATCAGCTAGTGTTTTTTTGTCCATTAAAATAAACAGTAATCTGGGAAAACTCGATGGTGGTGGAATAAAAGGTTGGCATAAGAATCACATGTCGTTCTTTCACCCTGAGTCACTCTCGTCAAAGTGGACATAGGAAAAAATGTATTATACATATAGTTTTTCTCTTTCATGCCAGTATGCCAGTGTTATATGATCCAAATATTGGTAAAGGGAGGCTGGCCTGTATATATGTACTGTAATCTATATAAGAACAGACTATTTACCATGAAAGACAAATACTACAAAAAAGCAGAAAAAAAATACCATCCAAACTAAATACATGCTCAAATTTTGTTCTGTTTTCCTGAAATCATTTCAACACCTACAGTATTAAGGAGTCTTTGTTTAGTCTGTCAGCTTGCATTGGCTCATCCCAAACACAGAACAATGAAATGCTTCAGAGCCTTCATCTGAGAAACAAAACAACAACTACAGAAATGGATGTCATAGCACAGGAGAACCGGCAGATGAAGGCAGGATTCTGTTGTACACCTACACCTAAAGGACACAGATGGTTTGAAAGAGCGGTGAGAGAAGCCATCCTTGTTAGAAGAGAAAAGCCATCCCTGAGCAGGGGGGGTGGTTTTGATTTCAGCTTCTAAGTGTCATGGTTCTCCCCATTTGGGACTATGAGATTTTAGTTTTCTGTTATCAGTTGTTCTGTTTTTGTTCTTTGGTTTATTTTCCATTATATTCAAGTGGTCTTCAGTTACTCTCTGCTGCCCCCTTGTGCTTGTTTCCTTTCCCCTTGTCTTCCTTCTAGTTAGTTCCACTCAAACCTTCTCCATATTCAGCTCATTAATCCATCCTTTGTTCTGTTCACCTTAAGTACTCCACCTCTGCAGTTACTCAGTGCTGGATCCTTGTTGTTGTTTCCTCGTCTCTGGCTCCCCACATGAGTTTTTCCCTGAAGTCCTCAAGCAACCTCACCAGCCACTGTTGACACTAAGCTTCCACACATTGGTGCTGGAACTCAAGTCCACTCATCGTGATTCAAATGGCCACAAACCACACACATAAAAACGACTTCAACCACCCAGGAAACCACAGGTGGGTCATTGATTTGCATCTGACTTGTAGTGTGCATGGACCTCACATTGCCTAAAAAAATCAAGGGTTCAACTAAAGATTGCTCTAGTTCAAGCTGACAGTGTGGGAAAACCTGAGTGAAAGTCTGGTTGCCTTCGATTTTAACCCTGTTTGTTGTTGCCAATGAGATGCAGTCAACTAGTTTTTCTTAGACAACTTTGAACCAATCTGACTGGATGATCTGCTGAACTGTAAAGTGCCTTGAGACGACATGTGTTGTGAATTGGCGCTATAGAAATAAACTGAATTGAATTGAATTGCCATGACCTGTGTGACTGAGAATTTACACAGGCATACCAATAGACCCATAATGTTGATTACTGATGCTATTTTTTGTGATGTTTTTAGATAATTTAGGGATTCTTTAAATGTTAGATTAAAGAATTTAGGGATTTAGGAATTTTCTTTAACATAGACAAGTAGTTTTTTTTGTTTGTTTTTTTACAATTCTGCATAGACTGTAAAATTCTGTGCTGTAGGGACATATATTTATAAAGGTTTGATACGTATATGGATGTCAAAGGACATTCATAATCAAAAATGATCACCGTGAATAAAAAAAAAAAACACGAGTCAAACATCAATCCCAAATGGCAGGAATGTGCCACTCAGGATTGCTGAGTGTTGAAGTTTTAAATGGAGGTGAGAGGAAAGGAAAAGGCAAGTATCTATGAATTTCAGGTAAATAAAGACTTGGAGGTGTTGTTGAGTCATCTCTCACAATTTTCCACAGACCTGCTTTAGCTCTTCCTCACCCTCTATGTCTCTCCCTCCTTACCTTTGTGGGGTCTTAAAGCCTGAGTGATCCTCTCTTAATTACTGCAGTGGGATGCAGAGCTGGGATGCCTTACCAATCGGTGTGATTCACTCTGGACTAATTTCCCACTCGATAGTATTGCATGACAAGCATTCAACCCTGGCACAAACTTAACTGAAGCATGCCGTGGTGAGTCTGTGTGTGTGTATGTGTTGCCTCACATGAGTAAAAGAAGTGGTTCACAGATAATAAATCTCTAACTGGTCTCTGGATGAAAGTCTTTTGCCTACTTCTGTAACAAAACCATCATGACATGGCTGAGGTAAATCCAGGAGCACCATATGGTGGAATTCCCAAAGTGTGGAGCAAATGTATTGGGGGTGCATGGATGTTGAGATCTGATCCCATTTATTATTGTCGTTTCATGCCATATGATAAGAGTCGGCTGCTCTGGAAAGAATGGAATATTAAAGTACGATTGTAATCTTGATTGACTGACTGCACAGATTATGTTTTGAGGTACGCTTTCTTGTTTAAAAACATGTTAAAACCAAATTTTCCAACTTCTCAAAACAAATAAAATGAAGCCACCCAATGGAGCACTTCAAAATGCACAGGTGTCCATGTTGAGGAAGTGGACAACTTCTGAATGCACAAAACATGTTTGGTGTTCACACATCACAAAGCCTGTCATTAAGTGGAAACTACAGATCTTCATGGTCTTTATGCTAGAATGTGTTTTCTTCTAGTTTTCAGTTACACAGATGTTATGATAAAAGTGTTTATATAGATGTTGATAAAGATTCAAAAGGCTTTATGCTCATGCATTTGTTTTGAGGTGTTCACTGATAAACACTAAGTCTGAATAGTACAGATATATAGCACCCTGATTAATATTGTGTTGTCACCATAGGTTCTAACTCCGACACACGTGGAAAGAATACCAGCTACTCTTGACGTTTTACTTTGGTTGTCTGTTATTATTTTTCCTTTAATGCTCTCTTTTTTTGTTCCTCTGATCTTATACAGGTTTGGAAGCAGACTTCTATATATTAGAGGTCACCGATCTGTTGTCTAAAGACAGTGTCTAACTTCCCTTGCGCAGCTTCTCCTGTTAATACGGTAAAGCCCTCCGGAGCGTCCGGCACCAGGCTGCACGTAATCCAAATTATCCACTGAGCTGTCAGTCTGGGTTGCTGCTGCTGCTACTTTTAGGCACAGCAGACAAACCTGTGGCAAGCTGAAAAGATGGAATTCAGGGAATTGTTTATATACCAAACTGAATGATTGTTGTTCTTTACCTAAAAAAAAAAAACACTTAAAATTTTAAAATGGAAAAGTTCTATTTTTTTATTTATTTATTTAATGTATAACATGGATGCATAAATACCTCCTTCTATTTCAGTGTTAAATTCTGTTTAATGTAACAGATTATAATTAAAAATGTCTCTGGACCTTTACTGGTTGTTGATTTTCTTTATTCGGACCCCAATGGGTTTTGATTGGTTAGCTATATATCTTCCATTTTGTCAATTTTTGCTGTTTTATTTTCTGTCTTTCCATGCACTGTTTCCTGTATGTTTTTCTCCCCTTAGTTTGTATCACCTCTTTCTTTCTCTCCTTCCTTTTCATGTCTGTTGTATATGATTTTACTCCCCAAATAATGTTCAATAAAGTTTAATATTAGTATCAAGCAGATCACTATGGCAACAGTCATACTGGTCTGCTTTGTGAAAGCAAAACTGTTGAGCTATCAGCTCAACAGTTTATATATATATATATATATATATATATATATATATATATACACCTATTTTATATATATATATATATATATATATATATATATATATATATATCCTAAATTATATATATATATATATATATATATATATATATATATATATATATATATATATATATATATATAAATTTAGGATATGGAGGCAGGGGATTAAAAGGAAAACACTGCACCAATTATGACTCTTTTTCAACAGTAAGAGAATGTAATTATTGATATTTTGAAACGAGATTTGATCCTAAACATACAACTGATGTTTTCAGAATGGAGAGAGACAGCAAGGATTATGATTGCAAAATAAACATATTTTTCTTTTTCACTGTAGTCTGAACTATCGCTGCTCCATTACCACCCATTTCCATAAAATGGTACTGGAACGAATGGAGTTTTCAGCCAACACCATTAGAAGTAACATCATTGTAATGACCATCTTTCAGAACGACACAGAAGAGTTTCAGAGTGAATTTTTTTTTGCAAGCAAATAACACATTTTGCAAATGCAAATTTGTGATAAAAAGAAAAGCAATCCAGAAATGAAAGTTTGAAAAACATTTTAATCAACAAAATTTTACAGAAAGTTTTTTGTCTTTTCACATTTCAATTATTATTAATTTTTTTTTTTTTTTTTCAAATTTACTAATATAAAGTAAAGGGAAGCATAAAACATCAAAGTTACAATCAAAACAATTTTTGATTAAGAAAGTTTTTAAAGTTTTGTTTATTATTGGATCTTTTAAAAATTTCCATTCACAAAATGCATTCTTTGCTTGCAACAATAATGGATCAGAATTTACTCCATAGTGGTCCTAAAGTAATGCATCGTCATTCACAAAAATTACAATGTATGCAACTTCCAATGGTGCTGCCTGAAAACTTCATATGTTTTAATACCATTTTATAGAATTTAGTTTCTTTTGCTTATAACAATAGCTGAACAAAATTCCTCTGTATACCACTAGCATCTCATGCTAACTTTCAAATTGCTTGCAAACCTTTAACTTTTTCTTTTCCAAACATATGTTGTGCAAAGCCCTCCTCACATTCCTTCAAATTTTGCTGGCCTTGTGTTTTAGATCCTCAAGTGAAACACCAACATAAACACATCTAATGAACTGTGAAGCAAGCTCGGTGAGGTGGAGCACAGATGCTATGCACAATTCAGGCAACATTTACCTTTGATATATACCGCAGACCATTAAAGCATATGATTTTTCTTAAAGCTTACAGCTGCACAGTCACCACATTAATGCTCTAATGTAGACGACGTTAAAAAGCTGGTTAAAACCACATTAGTCTTCAACTAAAAGTGAGTGTTGCGGTCAAGCAAATTACATTAGATAGAGGAGAAAGGAAAAAGAGAGAGAGCTCAATAGACATGTTTTTCCTGTGTAAAAAGCCTATAAAGCAGAAAATAAAAGTGTGCAGAGACATCAGGGCCCCTCCCAAAGGAGAAATGAGCCAGGATCTCATAATGTGCCACAGCCAAAGCACTCCAAAGAGTCTAATACGCAGTCTACAGTTTGCATTTAACACATTTCTCGTGCTCATATTTCGATTCCTCTCATATTTCACCTTAAATGGTTGGCTTTTCTCTCGATATGAAAAAAACAAAGAGGCTCTGCAAGGATAAAAACCTTACAGCCCATCTGTTTGGAGATAATTATTAAATTATGGAGCCATTCAGCGTATTTAAAGTTTCATGGCAGCCATTAGCATCCAAGCACACAGAGGTAGACTTTGAAACGGCTGCACAAAACTGGAAAACAAGCACGGATGGAAGGCTGAAAGACAGAAAGGCATATGCACTAAAGATAAAGAGACAGATGACCTAGATAAATAACAAACGCATTCTTTATCGTCATCATCAGGATCCTACTTCAAGTCAACATGTTTTTTTGTCAACTTTATCATATATAAAGCTTGTTTTTGCCTTATTTAATCTCTCTGTTTCAGCTTTGGAGTGCAGAATAGAGACCTATGCGCGGTATTTCAGGATAGAATACTTGATTGGAAGCACATGAAACAAACCCTTTATTCTCTGCACCAAAACATGGAGGAATAAACATGACATTTTTTACAAGAAAGTATAGTGAATTCTATAACATAATGTTACTTAAATTACAGAAATTACAGATTTTATGCTTCTCCGAAGAGTTAGAAAGATTTGGAGAAATATGTTGATAAAAAAAACAACAAAGCAAATCCAGATTAAATTGTTGTGGCATCCTTTTAGATTGAAAGATACAAAAAAATAAAATTTCAGTACTAATTCTTTGGCACAATTATGCCTATCCCTATGATGGTATTTTCTACAATCTTCTATTTTCATAGTGAAACACTAAATCTTTCCTGATAACTTCTTTTAACCTCTAAGGCGTAGGTCTTCAACAGGGGGTCCGTGACCCCTAGGGGGGTCCACGGAGGTACTGCATGGGAAAAGTTTTGGTTGATAACACTTTTTTTAATATTCCCCCTGCAATTTTTCCTCCAATTGAAAAGTCTTTAAATACACATAAACATGAATTCAACAGACTGTAGTAAACAGATAAATGGAGGCAGAAGATGTCATTTCAGTCATCAATGCTCACATTCAGCGACACACAGGAGCTCTTTCAAGCTGGACACCGTTTCATTCACAACACCTGTCTCATCAACCAGGAATCAGAATCAGAAATACTTTAATAATCCCAGGGGAGAAATTACTCTCGTTACATGACTCCATCTGTAATAGAGTGACTATAGGACCAGTTTGATAGAACACAATTTCATTCAATATATACTAATTAGGGGCCCCCGCTCCATCTCGCATCAGTTTGGGGGTCCTTGTCCTGGAAAGCGTTGAAGACCCCTGCTCTAAGGTACAGTGCAGAATTTTTACAAATTTTTAAATAAACCCATCCTCTCCTCTTTAAAAAAAAATGCACATGCACCACCCTGTACCTGCTCCCGAGATGTAACCCCTATGAAAACATGTGATGTGAGCATGCATGAGCCCATTTCTCCTTGTGTGCGCCTCTTTAAATGTTGCTGTTTGCAGAACTCATACAAGCTTACTTTCGCAAAAGAAGGTTTGCAATTTTTCCACTATGTCAGACTCACCACCGGTAAGGCAAAATGGGGACGAAAGCACGTCTGACGGCCTTACATGAACATTTCACCAGAAGGAGGTAGGATTAGTAGGACCACTTATCCTCCACAGTTCCTTTAAGCAATCCAAATTGTGTGATCTTGTGGTCTGTGTTCACGAATACACACTAAATCTGAATACTACAGATATATAGCACCCTGATTAATATTGTGTAGTCACCATAGGTTCTGACTCAGACACACATGGAAAGGATACGAGCTACTCTTGAAGTTTTACTTTGGTTTTCTGCTATTATTTTTGCTGTAATGCTCTGTGTTTTCTGTTCCTCCAATCTTATACAGGTATGGAAGCAGCTTTCTAGGAGTTACTGTATATGCTGTACTACAATATATTATATATCAGAGGTCACAGATTAGTTGTCTGATGACAGTGTCTAACTTCACTTGCACAGCTTCTCCTGTTAATACGGTAAAGCCCTCCGGAAATCGAAAATCGAAGATCTAAATTAGCCAATGAGCTGCTGTCAGTCTGGGTCGCTGCTGCTGCTAGTTTTAGACACAGCAGGCAAAGCTGTGGCAAGCCGGGCGATGGGAAAGAAGGAGAAGATGATGAGAAAAAGAGAGCAGAGAAAGTGGACTGCTGGAAGAACTGCGGTGAACTTGGTGAAAGAAAAGTGAAATGGCGTGCTCAAAGATGACCCTGAACATTTAGAGGATGTTTGGCTCAACCTGCTGCTGTGAAGCAGGATTACTCCACCATGAACAGAATCAAAAATAAATCACTGGATCCAGGCTCAGAATGAGCTCCTTGATGTGTGTTGAGAATGGCTTAGTCTCCATTCAAACCCAGGTTTAAAAGCCTTGCAGGGCAGCATAAAGCCCACTGCTCTCATTAAGCCTAGGGTGACCAGATTTGGGTTTCTGAAAAGCAGTACACTTTCTTTTTTTGGAGGAGCGGGGGTGACCGGGCATTCAAACCAAGCCATCAGCTCCGGGGCTCGTCCAGGTTCAGAGCTGACCCGGTGACGGTAAACTTCTGAGTCCAGTGAGTCCATTTATATCCTAACTACTGCATCCATCATTTCTTAAGAAGAAGAAAAAAAAAACTTTAGAACTTTGTTTAAACTTAAGCGGCCCAACAGAGGTACTGCCTAATGGCCAGCTGTGATTCTGCTTCCTATAACACCAGCACCATGTGACAGAAGTGGAACGATGATAAATTAAACAATGCCGGTTTTCACAAGGCAGCCAGCTGCTGTATAATTTTGTTTTTAACCAACTGTGACATAGAGTGAGGCACTGGGGAAAAACATGCTCTGATTATTTTCTCCTGAAGAGTTGCTGCAAGATAGTAAAAACAAGCTGTACAGAGAGGTAATTTAGCATGTAACACAGAGATTAACAGCAGGTCTCTTTGGCTGTCTCTGTTACGGTTTGCATCTGGAAACACAATGTTTTCAGTTCAATGTCCAAGAATGGAATTAAAGCTTTTCATCATGAATGTAGCAAATCAAACGGCTATGATCCTTTATCTGTGTGTGTAATGCTTCCCCTTTACCCCTTCAAATCTGCAAACCCTGACCTCTCCATAGATTATGTTCTACCTAATCCATACTCTATCCCCGGGATTGTTGGCAGTATTTTGATCTACACAGAATATTCTCGCAGTGGTTAGCCCTGTATGAACACATTGGGAGCAGCTTTAATCCCACAACTCCCACAGGAAGAGATCGGATATTTGACAGAAATAATCTAAGGGAAATAAAATGTAAGGTCTCACCTCAGTACCACTGCAGTAGTACGCTGTTTCCAAGTACTTAATAAATCAAAACCAAATATATGGGCTGAATTTTATTCCACTATTGCTGCAAGAAAAGAATGCGTCTTTAATTTTTCTTTCATGTTTCATCTTTTCAAATTTCCCATGTTCAAACTTTTCAATTTTGTTTACAGATTTTATGTTCTCTCAGTCTCAATCTCTCAGATAACATTACAGTAGCACGCAATATACTAAATTTTACTGTTTATAGAATGATTAGCTTCATACCATATAATTACCTAATTCTGTCTTTATTAATTATTTTCATATTTACATATATGCACTTTTAAAAAGACATTTAAATATTTAAATATCATTTCAACCTGGAACGACTTGCATACAAGAAAAGTGGCACTTAGAGAGATTTATTGATGGATATAATAGTTCTTTGGTGCTCAGACCCCGGCGAAACACATGGAAGCTGTGAATGTAAATGAGCTTTGATTCTTTCAATTAGATTTGCATTTAAAATTCATAACTATAATAAATAAATATTTAAGTTTTTAAGTATGTAATGATCCATTTAACAATTTAGTTGTATATTTAAGATCTGACTTATGTACTAGATAAATAAATAAACTACAAAAACACTGGGGAAGTGCAGAAATTGTCCAAGCAGCACATTTTTATAAATTATTCCTTAGCCTGAGGTGCAGCTCTGGTAAAAATTTCCTTCAAGTATGTTCTTAACTTTTTAAGTAATCCGGCTAAAAATCCAACAAGCAAACCAACTAATCTGCTGCTGTATGGGTGCCGTGACAGAGGCATGGCGTGTTTCTGCAGCCTCTGGTGTCTGTTCTGTTGTCTCCTTTATCAGTTGCTCTTTCTTCTTTGGTCAGCAGACTGGGGCAGTTTCTCAATATGCGTCCTTTTGCATATTTGTGCGTTCTCATGAGCTCATGTGCTTGTGAGCCGCAGCCCTGTACCAATGTATGGAAGCACAAGATTGAGAACAGACTTCTGACACATATTTGTTCTGAGTGCTGCTGTTCTCCCAGAGTCCTTACTTTCTATGTTCTTGTCAAGAATATACTTGCGCTCTTGTGAAATTAGAAATGGCCTTGGAGTGACATACAGTTCCCTTTTCTTGTGTTTTGGGATTTTTTTTTCTCTTCAGTATACCTCTGGACGTTTTGAGTGTGATGCTGAAGCTGTCAATAGTCAGTGCTGCCCCCTTCTGGCGGGTCTTAACCCCACTTTGAAAATCCTTGCCTAAAGAGACCTGGATGAATAATCAAACACATTTATCAAATGAAGAATAAATTCTATCCCAAATAAATTCTAAACAATAAATATAAGAAAAAGCCACAAACTCCTTAACTTCCTGTCCTGGTCAGGGTCTTGCAGAAGTTTGGACATGACAGGTTGGATGGAGGTTTGAAGAGGAGGACCCAAATGCAGAGACGGAAACTGACAGTGGTTTCTTGCTACTTTAATTATCCAAACAAAAATGTAAAAGAAGCAAAAATCCAAAAACATAAATAAACAAAAAAACAGGAATACTAACAAGAAGGGCAAGAAATGACAATGAACCAACAAACAGTGACTGAATAGGAGGTGTATATATGGGAGACAGAAACAAAGACCAGGCTAATCAGCAGATTTGGAGCAGGTATGGACAGAGACATCTAGAAGGGAGACTGACACAAAAAGGTAACAGAGGACAAAGAAGAAATATATAAGAACTCAAATACAATCAGAAATATCTAGAATAACACCTAATGGAAATAAATCCGATGAAAACTCAAATTTAAACCCAACCAAAAACCATGACAGGACAAGTCATCTGTCCTTCACTACATTTAGTTCTAGCTAGAACTAAAATACGCAGCTTTTAGGACCACAGTGGGACTTCATATGCTTCAGATAAGAACTGCCTCAATGAGTTCATACAGCAAGATAATGACCTGAAACAGACAGAGCAGAGACAGGAAGTAGCTCCCTGAGTTTCACTCAACAAATCAACCAGCTGCCCTATAGGATGATTTTGTATAAGAAAATATTAAACAGCTAGATCCATAACAAATTGTTAAATTATGTATTTGAATGGTTGAAATAAAAATATAAGGGAAGTATGTTCATCTAAAGAGTTAAGAAAGAAAGAAAGACAGACAGACAGACAGACAGACAGAATGAAATAGAAAGAAAATCACAGTGTCTGAAAGCAGAAAAAATGCATTAAAAGGTAAATGATAGCCCTGTGGAGGTCTGCCAAAAGCCTCATCGAGTATATATTCATAAACAGTAGTCCACAACAGGATGTGGGGAGGAAACTAAGCACTAAGCATCCTCTCATGTAATACCATTCGAACAACTAAACTCAATGATGGTCAGCATTACTGTGTGGGGAGATTTTTCTGCAGCATGGATCAGGGGGGAGGCAAAAAATACAAAAAAAGCAAACAAAGAACATTACATAACGGTTCAAATATATATATATATATATATATATATATATATATATAAATAAATAAAGTACCATTTTCTTGAGAACTTCAACCTAACAAAGTTACCAAATAAAAGGTACCCAAAGGGCTAAAATTTTGAGTGCAAATTTAACACATACCAAAACCATTCTTTGGGGGGATTTTATGGCAATTAATGATTTTTATTTTCTTTAATAAATTCTACTTTGAACACCAAATCAAGTACGCCCTCCCACGCCTATTTGTGCACAGTTTTAGTTACTTTTAAGTGTTTTACAAATGGATATTTTACAAATGTAGTTTTAAGGCACACCAGTTTAATCTTACTAAGGTCTGGGTCTCTCTGGGTGTCTGAGCAACCCCCCTAACCCCACACTGCTCTCTGGGTGCTGCACAATGGCAACCCACTGCTCCCCAAGAGGATGGTTTAAATGCAGAGGCAGATTTCTTCAATGTGAGATCAATAAAGTTAAATTATTATCAATATTTATTATGTTGAGAATCGTTGAAGTGTCGTCTCTCCCCAAGTAGGTAGCCTGACTAATAAACCAGCTAATATCAGCTTAGAATCCTTACGCTATATTTTTTAGTGTTGGCAGGAATTTTCCTATATGACATGTATTAAATGGATGTTTACCTATCAATATGTTTTTACATTTAAGATCCATTCAGCTGTAGTTTGATTCAATAGCAGTATTGTTAAATGAAAAATGCCAATATTGGTATTTTCAATGGATACAAATACCCTCTAATGAAATAATGCTATATTGATATGCTGACTCAAAATAAATACCATCTGATGAAATATTTAAAACAATTAACTGCTTCTTACAGCCCTATAATTATAATGCTGAAATTAGTAACATATTCCATGTATGGGGAAACAGTGACCATGTCAATAAAATGAAGTTGTTTGAAAACAGGATATGTAATATAATCTTCAACATCAGGAAACATTCTCTGACGATTCTGACAAACTCAGAAGAACAGGACAGAATCCTGTTTGATAATGATATCTAAGAATACAGCTGCAGAGACAGTGTCATGGGACAGCTAAAAATAAACGATCTTATGACTGTTTCACACGGCTATGTTTATATTATTAAACCATTCTTTTTTTTTCTTTTTCTTGTGGGGCTGGGTGTATTTTGTTGAAGGAATCCCTTAATGCTTTTCTCTCATTGTAAAAAACAGAAAAAAAGTCCTTATAGGGTCACAAATCTTACTACCAATATGGTAAGTTCTCACAAAGAAGCTTCAAAACATTCTTAAAGATGAGAATTGCCACTGCTGTGGATAATTACTGTAGTGTAGTTGTTAACTAAAGGACAGAAGGGCGATGGATAAGGGATGGGAAATGGGAAAAGAACCAATGAATGGGAGGGAAAAAAGTGCTGCATAATGGCCCGTCAGCAAATGCTAAAGGATGGCTATTAGTGAAACACCACTTTGCAACTTCATCAATAATTCACCAACATGTCAAGGGCTCGGCACCAATCTCCTTCTCCCCCACAAGTCCTGTTTAATCCTTTCTAACTCTCCTTGACTCTATCTGGGTTTCCTGTAGGCTGCAAACCCATCAAATAAAACCTAAAAATCTTTCAAGCTCAGAAGTTAGACACATATTTAACTTTATTTTACCTACTATGTGACCTCAGACAAACATATTTAAAAAATCCACCATCATACCACATTATAACCCTTCAATCCCCTTTAAACTGCAGCTTTACTGTGCACAAGACCCTCATAATCTATATGTCTAACCTGTTTAGGGTTTCTTACTTTCAAACTGTAAGACTTATTGATTTACTTGAAGCAAGTTTGGTCCCAGCTGGCTGCCCCAAGTGGAGAAGGGAAATTACCTGAAACTGGAACAAATTAAACAGTCATTTGATCCGTGACTGAGCAAGACTCGCTGCTGCGACCAAGGAGCAAACCCGAATATACTCGATGCCCTAGATTTGGGGCGCTGTCGTCCCATCTCGTTCACTCAGAACAGCAGATTAACACATTCCCCTGGATACTGTGTCATTACCAACAGCTTGACTCATTAGAATTGGGGATAAAAATATCAATCCTCTCTAATTGGTCACACATATGCCAAGAACAATGTGGCAGGTATTGTCACATAGGCAAGGGACCATTCGTCAGGTCCAATTACTGAAAAGACTAGAATCATCCTGAGTGCTTGCAAAAGAAGAAACAAGATTTATGTTACTAAGGAGATTAAGTGTTGCCATGAAACATGGTGTTTTCTATGAAAAGGCCATTGAGGGAGTGTCACACTTTCTTATGGAGAGAAAAAATTATTTAATCTGGTGAGAGGTTTTCAAACAAAACTGGCCTTTTTAAGATCAAGGTACAGCATTTCACTAAGGTTTAAATCTAAATGTTAAATCAGTTCACTCAGCAATCTTTATGTTGTGTGAAATCCAATCTCTTCTAAAGGGAAAATAATATACTCCTATTCAAAACACAGGCATATAAACTACTCTCTCTGCACATTTTCAGCTTTTTATGTGTGCAGATTCAATACTATGAAGCCCCCAGTATATAACTAGCATCAGTGCATGGTCTATCACTGCACTCATAGCTTATTTTTTCTGTGCCCAGAGCCTCGCTACTATTCCTATTCCTCTGCACAGATATCAGCTTTTGTCACTTTAAGGATGGAACCAACCAGAGAACGTAAACTGCCTGTGATTAGCTACTTTTCAGGAAATCTCACCTCTTCAGTTTGAGCTATTTCACAGACAGGTGTGTTTTCTTTGGAGTGAGGACTCGGGACACTTTTCAATTGGTCTACACAGACGTTAGCTACAAAATTTTTAATGGTCAGAATAAGCATTTTTACTGGGCTTGAAGTGAAGAGAATGTGATGTGAAAAACTCCAAAAAAGCGAAGATTTAAAAATTAAAATGTAAAATTAAAGAATCAGTAAATCCAAAAAACTTAAAAACCAATCCACGGGACTTTCCAAGTTGGAAGACGTTTCACTTCCCATCCAGGAAGCTTTTTTAAATTCAAAATGTCAGAAATAGTGTTGAGTTCGAAGCTATATAGAGTAGCCAACGCTATTGCTTACATTTTTGAACTGAAAAAGCTTCCTGGATGGGAAGCGAAACATCTTCAAACTTGGAAACATAGTTCAGTGGATTGTTTTTACATTTTTTTAGAAAGAGTACAATCTGGATGACTGTGAATTATCACCAAAAATCTAAAGTTTGAAAAAACAAATATGAAACAAAGTGAATTAAATTCGGAGTTTTAAAGTTTCATTACTTGCTTGTATTTTTCTAATTTCCATTTATAAAATCGGTTCTTTGCTTTTAACAATTACTGAACAAAATGTTCTCCACATACTAGGCAGTTACAAGAATACAATTAAGAGCATAAAATCAAAATATTAAATAATATTAAATAGTAAAAATTTAATAATAAAATATTCAATTATTAAATAATAAAAATTTAAAAGTTGCTAACAAACAAAGCAAGAAAAAATTATTTTGTTTGCCTTCTTTTCAATCACCCATCAAAAGACAAATGCTTATATTCCAGTAAATTCCACTGTGAAGCTGCATTTCCCTCCTTGGTTGAGCTTTGCCAGGTGTCAATGGAATATCAAGACGAAAATTCAATACAGGCGTAACTTTAACATCAAAGGTCTATCCTCTTAAGGGTCTGGGAGAGCTCTGCAGACCTACCAACCATCTGCCTGCTGGATTTAAAGATGTTTTGAAATGCTATTGACTTTTAGCCCCCCTGAGATGTGGCAAAGAAGAAACTTTTGGATTACCACAAATGAAGTATCGATTCTCTGGGGATCATCAGTAATCTGCCCGGTGCAATTACCTTGTTGTTTAACACCGGCAGCCTGAGGTTAAAGAAATAATTCAAAAAAGACATATTTAGTGATGGATTTTGGTTGTGTGTGCATTATTTGGGGGGTATTGGGGAGACAGACAGCCTAGAAAAAAGGGCATACTTGCAGTATTTAATACGTAACAAGAAGTAAGGAGAGAGTGCTTAGATGGAGTTTGATTTAGTGGTGAGAAAAGTGCACTGAAAGGTATTTCAACCTTATGAAACCGTCAGGTGAAGAAAGCAGTTGGAGAGAAGCAGGAGACGAGCTGAGAGAGCTGTTTAATCATCCATTGAAATAAGAGGGCCTCTATTCCTCAACAGCTCTGCTTCGGACCGAAGTCACTAAGCATCTCCACAATGGCTTTATGCAGTCAGTCAGCAGCTTTGGGCAGAGTCGCTCTGACCATTAAGGAGTTTTATCTTGCTCCTCATCTTCCTCTTTTTCTGGCCTGAGTCACACTGGAAGTTCACCGGTGTTATTGACTGCTCAGGAAATAGGAATAAGGCGAAGGTCTGAGTCCTCCTGCCTTATTATACACGATTTTTAATAACTTTGTTATTTTCAACATGAGAACTTGCCTTTTTTGGATTACATTAAAGACAATCTAAAAACAATGATGCTTTTATAAAAACCTAAAAATAGAACCATTGGAAAGGATATGCTGCAAAGTCCACCTTAGGACACGAGTACTATGGTCCAGGTACTTTAACAAAAAACAACTGATGCAGATGTGAATGATTAAGAGGAAAACCTCACCTGCACTGTTTCAGAATGAACGCTTCACAGAGATAAAGGATTTAACATTAAACCAAAGGCTTTGAAAAAAGCAATGTGGAAGCCTTTTCTATATTTTATCATTTAATGTTTCTAAATATCCTTCCAAACCATTGACAGAACAAATTGCAGATATTTAATGTTTTGCTGAAGATCCACTCATGGCAATGATCCAATATGTCAAAAGGAGAGTCAAAGAAACAAGAATATTCTGCAAGCGAGAGTGCTTCCGTAGGTGTTTGGACTCAAACACAACCGATAAATGTCTACGTTTAGAACAGGATGTTTTCATCACTTTCTAACTGAAAAGAAAAAATGGAACCAAAGCACTTAGAGGAACTGTAAGTTGAGAAGGTCGGCACACAAAGAATAGCGCTGTCTGAAAAGAGGCAGAACGAGGGAAATGTCATGTCGTTCGCAGCAGTAAAGGCGAGAGGAAGCGGAGGTGGTAGACCGGTGGCAGCCTTTATGGATACGGGGTGTAGCATTTTTTTTACTTTTCATTTTCTCTCCTCATCAAAAACCCAACTAGGAGATGAAATCTTTCAGACTTTCTTACCTTGTTAGCACATTGAAATGTCACACCTTTCCGACAGTCATGCAAGTTTCGCTCTGCATGTCATTAAGTACTTCTAACCAGGCTCTGCAAGGATGGTGTAGTGCTTTAACACATTGCAATTTTTCATCATGTTGCAAGCGATTTGTTGAAGCCTTTTCTTGATTTAAGAATACAGAGTCAAGTAAAGAATAGCAAAATACATGTTTTCACATTTATACAAAGGAGATCTTCTTTTCCAGAAGAGAGGTGGTACATTTCACTTAATAAAACGTTCTCCTAATGCAACGGGTCTGCTACCTTTCTAACAAAAAAGCCATTCTTTCCTCAATTTAGGTAAAAAAAATTACTTGGAGACACACATTTTATGAGTTTCTGGATTAAAGACAAAATTTGTATATACAACTTCACAAAAAAAAAGTTGTCTTAATTTATTGAAGAACCCATGTTTATTTTTATTTTAGATAAAAAATCAAAACATTTTTTGCAAAAAAAAAATAAAGATTAGATTTTTGTTTGAGGGTTGTGAATCATTTTTTGATCATGGTGTAAAGGATATTATAACCTAACGACAGAGAATTAGATTAAAAAAAAAAAAATAGTCGTGCGCAGCCTGGATTTCCATCATTTTGAAAGGTGTCTGAAAATCGGCCAATTTCAGTTCAAGAGTGATATTTATAGGCATTTAAAACACATTTCTATAATATTCATTTTATATAAAAGAAGATACATTGAAGCTGTATGGTAATCTTATAACAATTCCAACTGGAAAGAGTCACACAGAAGATAAGCACTAAATATAGAGGCCTGATTGGAAGATGCATGGGGAACATTGATGTTACGATTGAGCGGGTGAATTAGGAAAGGTATGCACCATTTTACACTTAATCTTGGAGTTTTCTTTTTGTTTCACAACTAAGTAGCAAGTTTCACACTCTGCCGCTTCTATTGCTACAGTTGATGACCAACTGTATGATAGCAGAATGATGTAATCCCGGTCACATGATGTTTTTATGGTAAATATACACAGAAAAGCTATATTTACTAACAAACTGAGCAAAAACAAAGCCTAAAAGGCAAAAAGAAAAAATGCCACCGTATCAAGATGCCATAGTTCATAATACGAACATTGTATGTGACCAGTTTTAGTTACTGCTTTATAAATTAAAAGCGATGTCAAATAATTAAGATGTCTTAATGTAACTATTTTTATCCTGCTGGTTATGGCTGTTTTCTGGCCAGACAAAAAAATTAAATTAACAGTTTTTTGATCGATGAACGCATCATATGAGGTACTGACATGTCATGCTGCCAACTCTTTGGTATTTTCACAGTAGCTAGTTGTAGTAAGAAAAAAATCAGATTTAGACGTGGTAAAGAGCTTTGAATTTTAGGGATCACCCCAGATGTGATGCATAGAGATATTTATTTAGAAAGAAAAGCTCTTACAGCAGCTAGCTGTTGAAATGTTCATTTTGAGACATGATAATAAAACGTTGCGGTGCAAATGCTGCTATTTTCACTGTTATAGTTGCAGAAAAGTGCCGTTGTATTAAACGCCCATGTTCATCAGTATGGCAGATCAGGCTAAGAGAGAGCAAGACTTCCAGCGGATAACAAGAAGGCTGAATAGTTGAGAGTACCTGCTTCATTTTAACCTTTAATATTAGTCTAGATTTTAAAATGATTTCAGACATTAGAAAAGTAACAGTAATCATTGTGTCCTATAAAAATCCATTAGTGAAACAGTTTCAAATAAACTGGTCTTTTATACAAACAGTGTTAGTTTATCTGTAACATGGATTAAACTTAAAAAATCAGCTATGATTGCAGGAATATCAAAACTGACATTTTTCCAATGCAATAGACCTATCTTCTCATGATATATTTACTGGAGATAGGCAAGACTAAAAGAAAAAGGGTGAGGACAGTACTGGCAGGCACATTTCTAATATTAAAGTCTGACGTCTAAAGGATAAAAGTCTTAATATTAGAGATTTAACAGCAGGCTATTGAACCTTCACTGAAGTAAACGTTGGATTGCAACATTTTTCTGATTGCATAACTGTGACTGCCTTTTGTCCACTTTATTCTTCAGCCATGATCTGTTTGCCAGCCTTCCTCAAATCATTTGTATGTAGAACATTGGAACACAGTAAAATCACTATAACCTACAATCCATCTTATAATTCTGTTTCCATTCAACAACATTTCTTACATAACCCTGCATATCTCAGACCGAGAGAAGGATTATTTTTGCAGGGATTTTTGAAAGTGTCTGCACATCTTGCTTCTTCCAAGCTGTGTTCCACCTCGAGGCCAGTCAGCCAGTCTTCCAATCCCTTTGAAGGTTTGCTTTAGCCTGCCGAGAGCAGGAGATGAGAACAAGGGCTGACATGTTGGTAAAATCTCATTCAACCTGCTTTTTAACATCAAATAGGTTTTTAGAAGCTAATGTACTGTCAACACATGCTACACCATGAGAACAAACGACATACATGTTTGAACTCATGCTTAACTACATAATCACATACGTAGAAGAGTCAAAAGGTTTTTAGTGGGTTTTCGCACTGAGCTGAGGCTTAACTTCCTCAAGTCTTTTTAATAGATGATTTCTTTAAAGATGATTATTCTCACAACTGAAGCCAAAATTAGTGGTTTGTTGATCCAGATTAAATGTGCAGCATTATTCTGAAAGTGGTTGGAATATGGAGTATTCTGGTTGTATAACATTTCTAAAGAGCTTATTCTGCTTTCAGAAACCTTGTTACGCTCTCTTCCTGCCTGTTCACGGATTGTGACAAACACTGACTATTGACAGCACTTTTTGCCTCTCGGCGCTGTCTCACACCCTCAGAAGGAGCTTCGATTCATTTGGTTGCATACGGAGTTCTTTAAATGTCTTTCTCCAAAATCTCGGTGGGTTTTAGTGCTTCTAGTGAGGCCTTGCCAAAGATGAGTATGTATTAGTCACGCACATGTTGCCTCTATTAATGAGCAACAGAGTGGTACAAAAACTTCAAAGTGAAAGAAAAGTGATTTTAGCAGACGTGTAAAAATTCAAAGGTTTGAATATTTCTTTTAATGGATTTTAAGTCATCTCGGATTTGGTTTAATTTGACATGTATGTGAATCATTATGTTCTTGTTAAGTGCTGTGCTGGGTAGTATCCGGTTACATTCATTCAGTTACAGTTACTTCAGCAACAAAAAAAATACTTTTACAAGTGATATTACTGGTGCATACGTTTTGCCTTCACAATAGCAGCCATTAAAAATGTCCCTTCTCAGTCAAACACTAGCCCAATGGCAGAAAACTCCCCTGCAACTCCCAGCAACTTCCCCTAAAACTTCCATCCTCTAGAGTGACCCTCTCCTTCTCCTGGACATGCATATTCTTTCACTCTAACTCCACCCTTTCACTGAATTACAGGTTGATGGCGCTTCACTTTAGAGCTTAATGTCCACAAAAATCATTAAAGAAAGAATATTTTAGTACAAAGATTGATGTTTGGAAAGGAATTGTAGGGGACCAGCCAAGGAAAGTGGGGAAATTTGAATGCCTACTGCTGTACTTGGGTACTATCTTATGAAGAATCGCTTCTCTTTCTTGTGTGATGCTATAAACTATCATGTCATCTTTTGACAGTGGTGACCAATGTCCTTGGTGGTTTTCTTTGCAAATCCCAAGGCTGCAGACTGTCTGCATTGCACTCCACATAGACAAATCAGTGTCTCTGCTCTGCCTAGTACAATATGAAGACTGTGAGATGGCTACCTTCCCTCTCTTTGGACCCCAGAGAAACATTTTAGGGAGGATCTATTGAAGGGTTGTCCCAACAGCATGAGTCAGACACAACATACAGGTCAAAAAACCACACACCTCAGTCCGCTTGAGTTAGGTGCTTTTCAATCTAATCCCAGAACCAAAGTACTGCAAAACAGACGTCTGCAACATTTTCTGTCTTAGTTTACAGGAGTAACTTTGAAGTACAAGACCGTTGAACCAAGAAGCATTCGAAAGTTCACCACTAAGCTAGCTAGGTCATCTCTACACAATCTGGGCTAACTTCCCTAAATTCTTGGGACGACAGTTTTACAAATGGAGATCATCAGGAGTTATAGCTCTGAAAAAGTGAAGGATAGCATTTGGAGCTAAACAATTTGGGTTTTTGATCAATTTCTACCATTTTTGAGCAAAGCAAGCTAATAGCGTCCACATGGTGGCCAAGTCAAAGCTACCAATTTTTCAGCTGCTGTTTATGAATTTAACAAAAACCTTATTCCAAAAAGGGTTTATATTTAGATGTTCATTAAGTTTGACTGCTTAAATATGACCAAAGAGTCCTTTGGTTATATTTAAAGGAAACTTTCTTTTTAAAGAGTCCTTTAAAAAGAGCCCCCTGGTGTATGCTAACAACTAGCTCCTTGTATTAATAAGCAAACATAGCTACATTAGTTTAACAGGCTTTGACCTTAACTATTCCCACAGGGGAATTCACAGAAGATTGAGAACAGTTATTGAAATGATGATTTAGGCAAATCCTAAAATATATATTTTTTTACAAATGTCTTTTTTTTTTTTATTTTAACACTTGAATTAAAATTTTATATTATTCAAAAACATTAAAATTGCTCTAAATTAGTAAAATGTTTATTGACCTCATTTCAAACTCTTCAAGATAAACCTTGTTTCTCAAACGTTAAATCCATCCCGATCTGTGATATTGAATAATTTTGTTGATAATGATTTCAACAATTTTCATTTTCTTTCCTTCTAATTTTACATATAGTTGTAGCAAATATGTTTC
The DNA here is from genome assembly GCA_018398635.1 of Cyprinodon brontotheroides. Classification (NCBI taxonomy): domain Eukaryota; kingdom Metazoa; phylum Chordata; class Actinopteri; order Cyprinodontiformes; family Cyprinodontidae; genus Cyprinodon; species Cyprinodon brontotheroides. The sequence goes on from JAGKQL010000051.1 coordinate 4,042,239, forward strand.
ATTAGCTACGAGATGTTTAAGGAAATATTTTCAGACTATTTTTGGAGTTGAATGATTTACTTCATGAGTTCCAATATTCTGAAGTGAAGTTGCAAATTCATTTTATATTGGCGATGCACCGAGTTAACTGTGTGTAAATGATTTGAGCTTATTTCTCACTTTCATTTGCTTTTCTAACACGTCCAGCCAGACTGTGTAAATACTTAAATTCATATTTCAACTAAAAACCAAAAAAAAAATTAAAAGTATACCTATGTTTTTATACATATTTTTTAGTTTGTATTATTTTGATAACTTTAGAGGATGAGTCATAGCTGAGAATCAGTCAAAGCCTATGGATGAAAAAAAAACAACTACATTTTGCATGCACAGTTAAGTGCCAAAAAGAAGAAAATATCCTAATTACATATTCCTTATTTATTGCTTGGGAATCTTTACAACATCAATATTAAAAAAAAATATATAAAGATAAGGTTATCAGTGATAATGATGGTAAAAAAAGATGTCAACAATTCAGCATAAATTACCTAAAAATACAAGCAGTCACCCAGGTGATCCAGATTCTCTGGCATCTTTCTCAATCCGAGATGAATGCTGACACATCCTGCTGCACTCAGGATTACCTTTTGATGTTAACATGCTTAGCTGGGATGGCTGCTTTGGCTAATTTAGTTAAGAAAACCACAATTGAGGTTTAGAAGTGAGCTTGCTCTATGACGTGAACTGTCACATCACTGAAAAATTCACAGAGTGAGTTGACTTTAGTGGCAGAAAAATATCAGACATATACTTTTCAAATTATCCAACAAGAAGTTGAGACTTTTGAAAGTTTATATGAAGGACAATGTAAATTCAATTCAGTTTCTAGCTATTATATTTATGTTATAAAGAAAAGTACTTGATAAATACTTAAATAAGATGTCTGCATGTAAAAAAATAAATAAATGTTTCAGTCAGCTCTCAACGAGAAGTTATACAAGATCTTAAAAAATGAGGAAAGAAAAAGAAAAAGATAAAAATATAAATTCAACCAAAGCTACTTTGAGATGTTTTTAATTCCATGTTTAAAATGTAGATAAAAGAAAATATTTTGATGGATGATAATTACAGCCTCCTCACTAACAGTTTCTACCTTCTGTGGAAGCAACATGATGTGAAGTGCATGTTAGTGCCTTATACAGTCACTTTTAAAGGCTGCATCACAACCAGAGCATACATGAATATCCCCACAAGATGCAAGGAAAATCTACTCACTCTTTGTTGATTTATTTGTGAAATACAGTTAGATCTTTGTCAACATCCATTAATGAATTTTCCCAAATTTTCCTGTTTACACACTGTGAACCAAAGGTCTCAAACTAAAATCCTTGAGGGTTGGTGTCCTGCAAACATGTGTCCCTTGCCCTAATAATGAATCCAATGGCTAATCTGCCTGACTAGCATGCAATCGAGCCACGCAGAGGTATTGAAATGAGCTTATTTTGGAGTCTGGTGTTTTGAAGCCAAACAAAAAAAAACATTAAAAAGTTGCAGGACACCGGCCTTTTAAGGCTGGAGTTTCAGATCAGTGGTGTAGACTGAGCTGCAAATGGTTCTTTAGGGGACATTGGCCCCTGCCTCCTCATGCCCTGAAAACTCCATCACTGTTTTTTGGGGACAACACTAAAACCCTAATGTAAAGTAATTGCATCTAACAAATTGAAAGTTGGTATGATTTTATCAGATGAAATGGACAGGAAATATTTATTAAATGTTTCTGACATCCTGTCTAATCTGCGTTGGAAACAATTCAAGTCACTCTTTGTCTGAAACATGGTTTTACTTTCTAGTAGCAGGATGTACCTAATAAAGTGGCCGGTGAGTAAAGATCCTCTTATCATTGTGTTAATAACAAACTTCAACTAGCATGACTGATATGCAAGTGCAGTATGTGATGCGCTTGTCAGAATGGAGAATGTTTAAATGCTCATTTGGAAGAGAGGACAAGTCCACTTCTTTAACTCATGACACAGGCCTTTACCACTTCTCTGTTTGACAGATGAACCCTGACTTGGCATGCTTCACTGCTGCTCACTCGTCCAATTTACTATCAATCTCAGCAGCAGACAATAGTTAAGATAGTCACAGTAAGCACCAGATAAACGGTTCCTCTGTCGATCAGCCTGTCTACCTCCAAATGTACTCAAAACAAACATGTTCACATCAAAATTGCAAAGTTAAAACATCTTTTTATGAGGATCTAATGGAGGACAAAGAGTGAGAGGAGCAGGTCGCATACTTAAGGCTATTCATGGGTTGTATGCATGATTGGAGTAATGCTGACATGGAAATGACATCTGTTCTCTGAAGTGTGATGGCCTTGCTGTGCACTAACAGTATAAAAAAGAGACCTCACTGAAGAGATGTTTATCAAACACAACAAACTAAAAAGATTTTTTATTTAGATTTGGACATTGATGTCCCGATTTAAGAGTGTACATTTCCCTGAATCTGGTCGGTCCGTCGTAGTCTTGATTTTGTCCATAAATTGTTGTTGAAAATTGGGTTGTATCTTGTCAGTGTGATTTTGTCCCATTTTAATCCAATTACAGACGGTGAAAGTGTCGTCAGTGTAGTCCATATATCTCTTCATCCTCTGACATGGGAGCTGGCTCGGAGCTCGTCTGCCTGGCTGTGTGTTTCCTGGACGGGGCCGCCTGTGGAGCTGGTTGACAGTTGCCTTTTTTGTATCTATGCTTCTTTTTCTATGTCTGCTTCTGTCTCCTTGAACCCCAGTTGGCTCTCAGCAGATGACCGCTCACACTGAGCCTGAGTTCTGCTGGAGTTTTTCCTCTCCACTGTCAAGCTACAAGCATGCTTTAGTGTGAGGGATTGCATTCGAGTCAATGAGTCGATGCAATCAACTGGTTTTCCTTAGATAGAAAACTGATCTGGTGAACTGTAAAGTGCCTTGAGATGACGTGTTGTGAATTGGCTCTATAGAAATAAACAGAATTAAATTTAAAAGACTCTCTACACCCACTTTTCAACATCTTTTCGACAATCTGAAAATGATGGCCTTTCACCTTTCATTTTTCAGCCAACGTTGTTTGGTTGTAAATCATGTCATCTTCTCAATGCCTTTTCCACCATTTTCTTATCAGCGGGATCAAATGTTTTGTTGGTGCTAAAAGTATTAGCTGTGAGTTTAATGTGCAAAACTCACATGAAGAGAAAAAGACAATTGGGAGAAATTTAATCATACAATTACTTTGTCTTTTGGCTCAGACCTCGGCAGGAAACATAGCACTAAATTTTGATAGATATGCATGAACAGGAGCAAAGAATAGGGCTGTTTCCCCCCCAGGTCTGAAACTGGTGGTTGAGTGGGAGAATAGATGAAGTTGGTCAGTCTGTAGACCTGCTGGTTAGCGTAGCGGTCTGCTGAGCTTTATGGGGAGATCCAGTGGACTGCGTGAGCTAATACTAGAGTTTCACTCAAGGGACCTGGAAGATGGAAGTCCAGCTTGGATAACACAGGATGAACCTGTCCATGATGAGCATGCATGAAGCGACAGTGGAAAGGAAAAACTCCCCTTTGGGAAGAAACAACTGGCAGAACCAGACCCAACAATGTCGGTCTTCTGCCGGACCGGTTGAGATGAGACAGAGAATGCAGTGGCGTCAAGGAGAAATGACACTGATGAAAGCTTTAGCTACGGAGGTGGAGGAGAGGCTAGAGGTGGGTTGAAACGCAGTCTGAATGAAGTCACAGCAACACATCCGCTGCCCGCGCACAGGAGCAGACAGGTGCGTCGTCGGAGGCCTTTTAAGATGAACTTTGGATGCCAATTGGCTTTCGTGGAGGTGGGGTTCAAAGCTGATTGGCTGAGTCGCAGATGGATGTAGGAAAGCAATCAGTTTCTTCGGTTGAACTTCCACCTAGGCTTCATTTAAGGCTTATACGTTCCACATTTAGCACATTTTGTATTAGGTAAGTTAATAATGATTCACCTGAAGAAACACAATCAGTCTTTACTTCTACAGTATATTTATAACTGCTAATAATATTGCTGATGTTCTTAAAATTTGGATTTTTGCTTTCATTGAAGCCTTTCCCTCAATGCCTTCTTCCAACAGACAACCAAGTATCACTGAGGGCTTTTAAATCCCTTACAGTAGCCCTTAATATTTCAATTAAAATTAAACATATACAGTACAAAATTTCCCTGGCTGCTTTCTCAAACATAAAACAGGCAGCACTGGCTAATGAACACATGAAAACAACTGTTAAAAGATTGAATGAGGCTCATGTTTTGAAACCTGAAACACAAAAGTGGGTCTGAGAATCCTTCCTTTCTCTCACTAATTGACACCCTGTAGACCTGCTCTGTTTGATCAAAAGAAAGCTTCCTGTTGAACAGGAAGTGGGGAAAAAAAGAGAGATACTCCATGAGGGAATTACATGCATTGAGAAAATGTCAGAAGAAAATGTTAATGCATGGTGAATTACAAAAGATCTGCTACATATTTGACTCTAGATGTCGGGCAGGGTTTTTAATATCACATTATCCAAAGCAGCCTCTTTTGGAAGCAGCTGACCGAGTACTTATTGGTAAATTGCCTGTTCTGCATGGTTGTTACAGTGTCACTCATCTCTTGCTTCATCTTTGAGTAAAACACTTAAAAAATGGATTCCTTCCTCTGATTTTGTTCACATTTTTTGATATTTGAATCCAACCCAACAAACTCTATATCATTAGAGGTTAAGGTGACATACAAACACCAAGTAGAAACTTATTGATCATAATAATGAGGATAAATCTTGGCGAGCAGATTGTTTTAGGTGTTTAAGAGGGAATGGTGGTAAAGACTTCAGAATATTATTTAATAAGAAAAACAAAAGAAAACTAAATTTTCTCTGCCTTCTGGAAATATGTTATTTTGTGTTTTTGGGTCTCATTATAAGATCTGATGGAATTACAACTTCCCTTTTTTTAATAAAGCTTATAACTAGAGTGGCTCAGATTATTTTGATAACCTACAATTCTGTTGTTATAGGCTTAGGCCGCTGGAGGACATACAAACCCTTTGTTATAATTCTCCTTCATTCTACTTTTATTCTACAATTCTTCCGTATTTTGTAGTTCGACCCCTAACTCTACAGTATGTTCCCTCTGCTTTTTATCATAATAGCTTCATCTGGTCTGTTCCTTTTTGTCAGTGTCACCAGCTTGAACAGAGATGTTGGCTGGGCTGCAACCATCAGCACCTCTGACAGTAAATGATAGTATTGAGCCTGTTTTTCAGTGTTTAATACTGTTTTGCTCATAGACATAGCTTTAGAGGAATATGTAGTCATGTAACCGCTGTCTGTTTATGCCACCATGCGGGGTGTCATAAAACACACCTGTGTGGGGCGTAATAATAAAGCAAGGAATTTACTAAAGAGATGTAATACAATATAAGTGGGGAATCTGCCAACCCAACATTGTCTAGTATGTTGAACCAGGGTTCCTACAGCATAAGGCAAGTTAAATTCAACACTTTTTAAGACTTTTTAATGCCACTTGAAATAAAAATTTAAGACCAAATTCACAAACACAAGAAAAAACTGCTTGCGACAACTTAACCCAAAGGTTTATTTTCACATAAACCACTGCACTAATGTTTCAAATTTTGAAAAAAGCTTCCCATACAGGAAAAGAAAGCTAAAAACACACAAATGACAGATATATTTTAACAATTATTTAACTGAATTCACAAACTTTGTTTTAGCAGGGAACAAAACAAATCAGTTTTAAAGCCACAACATAACCAAAGCTAAGTCTTTTTGCAGCTATTTTTCTTAGTATGTTTTGATTTGGTGATGTTGTGTGTGTGCAGAGACAAGGTGGAACGAAACTGAGAAATACCGGCTGTTTCTCTGTAACTCCATTTTGGCGCTTTGTGTTTAGCATTCGCATGTGCGACTCCACTGCCCTAATTCCCATCATTTTGAGCTTAAATGACAAAATCCACTGAGCCTCATGTATGTTCCCTGGTTTTAGTCATGGAGAAAACTCTTGGCTGGAGCCAATTTTCGTTACATTTATATATTTTCCAGACAAAAAGTTAATGGCGCATTTCCCAAATGTCCCGGCCGCAACAACACTTTTATTGGTTCCTCTATCGGGACGGAACCAATAATGGTATGGCGAGACTTTTTTTTTTTAAATAATAAAAAAAAAAATCGTCAATTTTAACGTTTTATTTAAGATTACAAAAATAAATCGTAATAAAAAATAATCCTATTTATGATGTTTTAAAAAATTAAGACCTACAAAAGACTGATTTAAGACATTTTAATACCAATTAATGTCTTAGTTTTATTTTGAAGAATTCAATGACTTTTAAGACTTTTTAAGGACCCGTGGGAACCCTGTGAACATTTACATGGGGACCTACAACAGCGCTGCATAGCAGCATGTTTTCCTGTTTGAATGCATGATCCCTGTAATATGCCTGCTAGCTTGTTTTTAGCCCATATAGGGCCCATCTGTCGCACATCTCCAACACCATGACTTGGACAATTGGCAATCTTACTTTTCAGGAAAAAGCAATGTAGGATTATAAAAATTTATGCCAACAGATATTTTGTTTGATGACATGTACAGTGAGTCAGTGCTATATAGATAAACAGTGTATTCTCATTATCAGTTCGTATTAAATCGTACGATAAGTTATGCACCATAATTTCATATGTTTTTGACATTTTTTTCGTCATATTTCGTTGTATTTTTACGTCTTGCCTCGAGACAAGATATCCTTGTGCATGCGCATCTTACGCATCATTCAATAACATAACATTTAACATACAATTAACCCTAACCCTAAGATACAAAGCAGCAAGAAACGGAGTTAGAGACCTGAAGAAGTGACTATTGCTCTGTTTTTCCCAGTTTTACGATCCGTCCAGCATGGATCTGCAGTTTCTTTTCATCTGTCTGCCTGCGCGCATGCGAGACTGATCTATTTTTTCGAGGCAAAAACGTCCAAAATGTACGAGCAAATACTGTGCATAACTTTTCGTACGATTTCATACAAACTGATAATGAGAATATGTTGAGTATGTTGAACGTTTACATGGGGACCTACAACAGTGCTGCATAGCAGCATGTTTTCCTGTTTGAATGCATGATCCCTGTAATATGCCTGCTAGCTTGTTTTTAGCCCATATAGGGCCCATCCTTCGCACATCTCCGACACCATGACTTGGACAATCGCCAATCTTACTTTTCAGGAAAAAGCAATGTAGGATTATTATAAAAGTTTATGCCAACAGATATTTTGTTTGATGACATGTACAGTGAGTCAGTGCTATATAGATATACTGATTCCAACTGAATTCATTAAACATTAGACATGCAGTTAAGAGAATAAAATTTACTATAGATAAAATTAAAACAAATAGAAAAAAAATATTATCAATTATCAAACACAGGCCAAAACAGCAGTGTTTTAGATGAGGATAATGTCATGCTCACTGTTTTCATCCTGCTGAATCTCTCAGTCAGGAGTACAGATGTGTAGATCACTGCAGATCAACATGGCATCTCATCTCTTAACCTATAGGGTGACCAGGACGCCCCCGACTTCCGCCCGACTGTCTCCGCTTTGGACCACCTGTCCTCGTGGCTAAAAGCTGTCCCCGAAATGTCCCCATTTTACCGGAGGCTAAAAATGTCAAGCGGTAGACCAGTTATTACGGTAGAGCTGTTATGCAAGAAAATAGGTATTACGGTAGCTGGTTGCCATGCTGCTGCTGATAACATAAAGATAAGAAAACAGCGCGCACCACCAGAAGGGAGGTAATGATCAGGATTTTGATGTCAGCTGCCATTAAAACACAAAGAAGAAGAAGAAGCATCACACTTTTAAAACAGAAGAAGAAGAAGAAGTGGAAGTTCGCTTTTTACAACCTGTGCGGCGATGGGATGGGAGCTACGCTGAGTGATGGTAAGTGTGTTAATCAATTTATTTTATTCTGATCGGGCTGATCTCTTGTGATGAATGTTTACAGTTTGTGTCCAGGTTAAAACAATAATAAAAGTAAGACAAGACTCCTGAGAGTTGAGCATGAGTAAAAAGACGCTAGGTTAAAATGTAGCAAAATGATTGAAAACTCCTTGTAAAGTGCTAATCTGTAGTGCTACCGCTGGTTCTCCAGAGGGATCAGCACAAGGGTTTAATATAAAGATTATTTAGAATGGATCTATGGCTGAACTCAGCCTTACATAAACAGATAGTTATTATAAGTAGAGATTATTTAAATTTGTTTTGATATTAGGATTTATGGTTGTGATTTATGAAGCATAACTTCCAGTTTGTGGTGTGCTTTTTACACTGCTCAGTCTTGGATATATATAAGGAAACGTTCCTTTGTGAAAATAGGAGTCAGTAACAGGAGAACTGAGAATAAAAGACAAGTCCCCATGATCTATGAGAATGATGGAGGAAGAGATAACTCACCTGTTTAATGTTCATCATTTATTATGTAGTTTTTCTTGCTTGTAGCACCCCTAATATTGTGGTGTGATTAGCATTTTTAGTATTTAGGGATGAGATATTAATAATAACCAAGTTTTCATATTTGCACATCCTAATTTTTTTTTGGAGGGTGATTTTGATTATATAATGTCTCTGTTTTAGAATAATGTAGATTGATGCTGGAGGAGGAGAAGAGGAAGAAGATAGAAAGACAGAAAGGGAGATTGAATGAGAGAGGAGGAAACTTAAGGAACTCTGATAGAAAAACGGGTTGACAAGAAGGAAAGAAAAATTTACTTTGAGGAGAAGCAGAGAAAGCAGGCAGAAGTCAAAAGAGGGCTAGAAACAAAAGCTTAAGGTTGGAGAGGGAAGAAAACAGACAAGACTGAATGACCAGATGGCTCTTTCAAAGAAGAGGAAGTGTCATTTTAACGGAGAATTACAATCCAGAATTTCCATTGGGGAAATATATATATGTATATGTTATTGCTGTTTATAAATATGGACTATTCTTTGATTATATACATTGTGTTGATGTTGAAGCCTATTCTGTTGTTTATTTTGGTTAAACCTGTTTTAAATACACATTTAAAAAGGTTATTTCTGCTTTTTACTTGCTATGTCTTCTCTTATATTATTTTTACCCAAATTACCAGGGCCCACTGCCTCAGACCCCGTTCAGTTAATATTTCTGTTTCAAACATTTAAAATGTATAATATGTATTAATACAGTTCAAGTGATAAAGCGTTGACATGATTTGAGTGATAAACTAACTTATTGAGTGATGTAGTGTGCAAAGTATGCTGTGGAACACAGCAGTGAGTGGCTGTATACTCAGGTTAGTAGGAAAAATGAACCTGCTACTTTGAGACACACAGGCCCCTGATGTGGCTAGAAGTGACAGTGTAAGTAAGTCATTATATGAACCTTTACCTGCAGGCTTGACTACTTACTTGTTTTTTGTTAATGAAGAAAAAAATATTTCTTATAGGTATATGTACAGTAGATGTAAACAGAATAAGTATTTGTTGCACTTTTTTGAAGAGGTGGGGGAACTCTGTCTCAACAGACAGTCACAGGCATAGAATAAATGTTTGTATTTACTTTTCTAAATTTCTTTTCCTCATGTCACTCTCCCCTTAGGAGGCGGCAGAGCTCTTTGGGCCCGACAAAATTGGAAAGCCCTGCTAATGACCCTTGACCCCTCCGCTCCCACCCCCACCACTTTGCCCCAACCCAGAGACACAGTTCTAGTTTTCTACTAATAACACTTCATGTTATTAATCTTAGGATATACTAAACGTTTGGAAAGGCACATTCCTGGCTTTTACACTTGATTTTTGTTGTTTAAATATTAATAAATATGTAAAAATATATGAAACCATTACTGTCCCCATTTCCTAATTTCATCTCGATAAAATGTATTGATTTTTATCCACGAGCAAGAAATGTCCCCAGATTTGATTTCAGAAATCTGGTCACCTTATCTTAACCCCACTGGAGGCACATTAAGCATCTCATAGGGAGACTCTCTACTCCTTTTTTTGGCGTGTTAATTTTAATGGTGAGATATCGCACTAGGGTCAGAGTAGAAGTTCATGATAGGCAGGGTTCTGCTGATGGTGTGAAATGACTCGTGAAAAACAACATAGACAACAAGCTACATGACTTGGTTTGTCATTCAAAGGCAATTTCATGACACCAGGCTAAAGTGGGGAAAGCACAGCATGACCATGTTGGAAAACAAGAGCTTTCAAAATTACAAGTTGATGACAACTGTGTAATTGGCTACATGGTTATAAAAGTGATTAATTTGATAGAGCACTTACAAAACACGGTTAAAAAAAGGCAAACTCTTTGTATTCTGAACTGAAAGAGCTGTGACTGGAGGGCAGGAGGAGTGTATCGTGTGGGATATTTTATTGTTGCATCAAAGCTTTGTGCAATGTCATTTTGATGTCTGTATATGTCCAAGCTGCTGCCCTCTGAACCTTGCAATCTCTAAATCTTTATCTGTAGCTTTGCTGCGTCTGTTCAGTTACAGCTTTTCTTTGTCAGATAAAAAAAGAGGGAAAAAGCACAACACAGGTCTGGAGTCTACTGATTTAGTTTAGACATTAAACAAGTTTCTGAAGGCATTGTATTCTTTCAAATATTGCTTAAATACTTCAAAAATTACCTGTATGCATAGATATACTTGGATGTTGCCTTTAGCATTAGGTATTAATTTGTTAGTAATTATTAGTAGTTTTCTGGTGCTGAAGTTTGAGCCACTGACAAAATTATATAGTAACAGCAAGCCCTAATAAAAAAACTAATAACACATTGTATGGCAAAACCAAAAACAATAATTGGATTTAAAAAAAAATCTAAAACTAAACATAAGCTAGAGCTAATATACCAAATAAATTGTATAATTTAAATCTTTTTAAAAAAAAAAAAACTTAAAAAAACCCGCCGAAACTGTGACAATTCTTCACAGAAAAGTTACTAAAAGTCTGATTTTTTTCTGAACAAATGTTGCAGGATTATCTGTGGGTTTAGGTAAAAAGGGTCAAAGGCAGGAAACTAATCTGTTTTAGGGGCTATTAAATGGAAAAATGTGTGAACACCTGCTCTAATGCAGAGGATCCATAACTTTACAGCTTGTTTCCACAAAAAATAATGCAAAAGACTTTTGACAAAAAATTAAATATAAAGAAAAATTGCAATTAATCCTCTTTCTGACAAAATTCACATCTTGCATCGCTGGCAACATTTGACATAAATGTATATTAAATTAAAATGTTTTATTATTCCTTAAAACATTTTAAAAGCATTACATGTTTTTGAAGTAGTAAGAATAATTAGTTATCAGTGTTTCAGAGTTTTAAGACCAGTGTCAGACTTAATAACATTATAACATATAAGACAATTAGTGCAGCTGATGTCTCAGTTACAAGGAGATGGTAAATGACATTACTTATGTATTTCAGAAAAAAAAAAAAGTGTCTGCATTTGTTTGATACAGTGACTATTGAGCTGAAAATTAAGTTTTAGTGTTTCATGCGTTAAAATGTTGAGTAGCTTGAAGAAAAAAATAAAAAAAAATACTGTATATACTTTATTGCACAGTGTCAGCAGAGGGCTGTGTTAACATCAGAGCCAATATTTGATGCTGTCATGCTAACTGGTCTTAAATCTCACCCTAAGGAACTCCTGCAGTGGGATAAAATCCATTTTTAAAACCCACTTTAGTCTTTAAAGTTATTTTAAACGTAGTGTTAATAAAGGTTAGGACTACGACATTTTGTCATTTGCGTGTGAAATCTTTGCCAAATTCTGTTTCAAAACTTTTTTTTTTTCACTGAATGATCAAATCAAACAAAAACATAATTACTTTTGCATCTTGTAAACAGCAACAAAAGAAAAACCTCCAAGTGCTGAAACGGACGGGTAATGATGATCCTAAAAGGAAAACTGGACCAGAAAATGTTGCCTTTTTGCAAACTGTTGGTCATTTCTTTTCAAGATTATAACAAACAATACATGATGTGGTCAACGTTTTTATTTAAAATTTCTTCTAAGATAGAAAAAAAAAGCTACTGCCACAGTGCTATCGGATGTACGCGGGTAAAATGAGGAATGCTTAAACAAATGTTTTAGGGTAAACACTTAAATCATCCCTATTTCTGACAGTTATCAACTTTCAATTTTAAAACAACTCAAAAAAATAGCCCCAAAAAGGTTTTGAAAAGTTTCCTTTCATTCTCCCAAAATGTGATGTGAGATGTTGCTAAATTTATGAAATATGTTTTTCTCAAGATGTTGCAGGTTTTATCTGACCTACTTTTAGTTTAGTTTTGGAGCACAGTGTTCTGGAGAACCATTTCAGATTGCACTACCACCAGTTAGCCCCCAGTTTTGATCGTAGAGAACAAATGTATTGTTCCGCTTTATCTGCTTCGCTGGGGGGATGTGTGATGTGTTCCTGTGTGTGTGTTCCCCTTATGTAGCACAAAGCCCGATGTGTGAGGGGGGAGGGGAGAGGGACAGATGAACGCCACTGGGACTTCTGTTCATTTTCATTGGGCCTGCATCTGGATAGAAGCAAGTGGCCGGTCCACTAAGCCTCTTAGCAACGATTCTGTGACGCTCAGCAAGAGCTCCCGTCCCAGATGTTATACATATATCAGCATCTGCATCTGTTCCAACATACAAGCATGGTAGTTGCTAGAAGCAACAATGGTGAGAAAAAAATAGTGACTGCAAATGCGCACTGATCTATGCACGTTGCAATAATCTGGTAACAGATGCTGTGATCATGTTAGATGGACCAGATCGGTACTTAATGTGGCGGTAGCCGTTGGTTGCTGCAGTTGACAATTAGTGTTTGAAGAAAGATCGGAAGATAATTATGCATTAAATGTTTAAAAATGGTAATAGCATCCATGCAGAACTGTTACATCTATATAACAAACTCTGTATTGGAATACACATAAGGACACAGAAAACCACTTTATATACACTGTGGCTGATGATCTGTGAGGCTCTGGGCCTGTTTTTCCTCAAGATATCCTGTTGACCATGTTAGCGGCCATGACTGAACTGTTAAAGTTACGATTTTAACTCTAGCTTGTTGGATATACTGGTGAAGATTCTCAGTCATCCAGGTCAGTCACTTTTTTGGAATGTAGTTTGTGGGATATTTTGTTTTTTAAGCAATATTTATTACGGGGGAAAAAAGTGATTGAAAAATAAAATTCTTCCTGCAAGTTCTTTATCCAGCATGGAAACAGAGAGGTCTATTGCCTCATAGCGCAATTCAGTTTTGCTTGTTAGTGCCACATAATTGTAGACCATAACCAAATGTATCGTGGCTGAAGGGGTGCAAATTTACACTACAAATACATAAATGGGCTAAAAATAAATAAATGGGCTAAAAATACAAACAGTACTGCAAAAGACAAAAAAAAACTAGACCAGCAAACAAATACATCGGGGCTCACATGAACATATAATATACAGATGAAGAAAGAAAAAACTGCAAATAAGCCCCTGATAACGATGATCATCAACTCATTTGTAACCACAACATAGACAATATATTGATACAAATAGAGGTCTATGGTCTAGACTAAGAAGTAAAATCATAAACTTAATGTTCTTAGCAATTGTGCTTGATTGTATTTTGGCTCCTGTTCCTGAAGTGGGCTTCTACCCTAATGTAGAAATGATCATTTGGTCATCTACCTTCTACCAGAACCATCACAGTTGGGAAAGATACAGAGAAGACGGCGGAAGCACGGTCTTAACAAAAGATTGTAAGAAGAAATATCATGTTTGTATGCCACTTTTTTTGTTACAAAAGTTAGTATGGCAGAACTGCAAATGATTTTTCGATTTCTTCTTGAGTTAAATAGAAAAATAAAATCTTGACAAGGTTCCATTAAAGCTACAGTGTGTAATAATTACAGGGATATACAGTCAGAAATGCTTAATATATTATACATAACTATATTATTTATCATCATCTCTGAGCTCAGCCTCTTAACCTTAATATTTTCGTTGCCTTAGAATTAAGATTTATTTATATGAGAGGTACAATACAGGAAATGGGTCCCTTACGCCCAGCCATGGGAGGCAGACATCTTTGCATCACCTGAGCTGGCGCAGAGACCAACAAACTAGCGATTGCGAGATGGCCCGTGCAGCCTCGAAAGTAACTACGGCAGAGTTGAGAGAGATGAACTGAGGCGGTACTGAACAATAGATGGCAGTATTATGGCTGAGAATACTATCCTGTAAAATTATCTATGTAAAACAAACCTCATCACTTGTGAAGAAGGTAGGTGATGCCGGCGTCGTGGAAGACATTTTGTCCCGTAACGCTCGCCGTACTGTTGGGGGGGAGAAGCGGTGGGAGGAGATGTTCATGTTGCTGCGGTCTGCAGTCTGGGCGTTAGATGTGAAGCTAAAAATTACACACTGTAGCTTTAAATAAATGTGCTGAACAAGGTTATATTTTCTTACATTTGTTAACATGAGATTGTCTTATAGCCATTAAGGTTGATTAAATGAGGGATTTTACCCATCATTACCAAGTACACAAACAATTTTATCCACCTCTTTATGTCCGCAGTGAGTTTGTCATATTTTATAATATATTCCAATCTACTCCAACAAAACTTTATTTACTAATTTAACTTTTTTATGTAAATGTAACATTAATTAAAAGGTTTAATTGTCCTACTATATATTTTTTGTTCCGTTTACCTTTTTACAATATAGATTAGTCTTACTGATGTTACAGAACAAACAAGAACATTTACAGAATTTTTATGAATTTATATCATAAATCACATACAGCAAGGATGGTTTGGACCTGTAAAACTCAGCTGCACTGAATAACCCTAACCCACTCTCTAAAGGATCCTTGTTTATTTTTAAATCTACAATTTCACAAGAATCACAAAGTCATTTTATTAATCAGGGTGGATTGATTCAGACAAAACGATTTGGGAAAAACTGACCACAGAATGTATATTCAGTACTGTTTAAAATGGTCCAAACAGCACAGAAAAGGTGTTATTTATTTATTTATTGTCAAGGATTCCAAAAAGAAGTTTAATAAAACTTTAAGCTGAAAATAATCCTATCCTCACATTATTCCTACAGACAACTGTTTAATCCATTTAATTAGTTGGTAAGCCTGGTTTTAGCAAAATTGTTTCTGTTTTTCTTTGTTGTTTTTTTCTAGGAAACAGGACACTGCTGGGATTAAAGGTACTTTGGTCAAGTCAGTGCTCCTTTACAGAGATGGATTTTCATTCTTGTGACTAAATTATTGCAGACAATAAGGTACAGAATTCCCCTCTGAAAGTGGACAGATGAAATATAGACACACAGCCTTTTTGACATATTTTAAGTACATAGCAGCAGGAATGTCCTGAACAGATTTTTGACCTCGTGACAGACTTTGTTACATACATAATATAATTCTGTCGGATAACAGAGCAAAGCGAAGCGGAAGTGGTGCATTTTTAAAATAAGAGAACAATACATCAGCTTTCTTGTATCAGCCATGGCTGATATCTGAATGGTTTCACTAAATGATTAGTGCATTTAGCAGCCATGCCTTGAGATCACATGAAGTGCATCCATTGCAGCTCCTTCGATTTGCTATCCACTGTTCATGTTCTGTTTGATTTGTTAATTATTGTTGAATAAAAATGCTTTTCAGATTTTCTTTTATTAATGCTGCAGTCTACATGTCCAAAGACATTTATTTAGGCAACAAAAAACATCAGCGCACAAACACACAAGGCTGCACAACCCCGCACACGTGCAAACACAGACACAGCATGACCATCTGTGTCGGGGAAACGTTGCTGCGTTTGTTTGAGGTTGTTCAGTTGCCAATTTACTTCTCTTTGTCAGCTTTGTGCAGCCCAAACAGCCACTCTTCAGCTGAGCCCTGTCCTCGTCTGCTTGTCCTTTCTAACAAACCATTCACTCATTTATTTATTCTTTTCCTCCTGCTGGTTGTAACTGCTAGCAGCAAACACTTTCTGTTCCTTCTAACCTTACAGCGACAGATAACAAGGAAGAAACCACACAGTGAAGGAAACAAGGGAAATTTGTTTTCACTACCCTTGATCTCAGGGATCAGGCTCTTATGTTCCAAGGTTACTGTTACCCACTCTGCTTTTTTATCCTGTAGCGTTTCAACATATTCCTTTTATCATTTAGAAAAAACCCAAATTGAAACCATATTAGTTGATGAAAGATAGATCCTCATTTTGGAAGCAGTTTCTTCTCTTCTATCAGAAGCTGAAGCATTTTTGTAGATTGATTAAATGATATTGCTTAATGCCTGCCATTGTAATTCCAGATGTGGAATTGTTATGGGAAATAAACAATGAATTCTCATTTTCCGTGATGATCAACACAGCCCTCCTGTTGTAAAGTAAATTTTATGAGTCTGCATTAGCCCTGCTTTCTTTAATCAAACCTTCAAACAATTAGTTGCTGTAAAGGGATTTCTTCAATGGTCTGACTAAAGCTCGTTTCTTTACGAGTACAAAACCCCTGAACTGCTACTCTCAGCGATTTTTATAGCAGACTAGACCCTAGAACAGCAGCTGGTTTAATATCTGCTTTTTCAGGTGTGTCAAAATAGTTTATGGTGAGGCCAGTTAAACCGGTTAAGGTTAATAATTATCATTAAATAACAGCATAACAGAAAAACCTTGAACAAAAAAATTGTGAGACATCTCTGATACCATGTTTTCATGTCCACCATGTTCTTTTCAACACAAAGTAATTACAAATTTCCCAAAGTGCACAGTGAACGGAGGGGTGTGGAAACCAAAATGACATTATTTCACTGCACAGACCTCCCAGACGTGTCAAGCTTGAGTTAAGCTTAAAGCCTTGTTGATGTCACTCAACAAAATTAGTTGTCTGCTGCTTTCCCACTCCCACGTGCAAACACGTCACAGACGTTTGGAATTTTAGGAGAAACTCTGTTTGATTTTAATTGAGTTTGAAAGTTGCTGTGTCAAGACCACAGCAAGAAATCTCTCCTTATTATGTGTTTTTCTTTACAAATTAATAATCTACAGTAGTTTACTAGGGTGTGATGTCATGTTTAGACTTTGAGAGCTAATATTGATCGATTTTTCTTACTTTTTAAAAGAACCCTCCAAACAAAAGAAGACCGTACCAATTCTCTAATGGTTTTACTTAAGTTAGACCAGAGGTTCCCTAATATTCCAGCCCCTGATACCCAAAATTATCAATGCACTGCAGGCAATCCCCTAAAAATACAAATAATTACTAGAAACTGTATATTTTGTGACACTCAAACTTAAGTGGTTACAGCAGATCCCTGGAAATACATCAGACATCTCGCTCCAGAAAAGTGCAGTTCTAGGAACAGCAAAGGTACTGTGCCGAAGTACCTTTGGCCGCTCCCAGGCCTCTGGTAAGGACCCCAGCTTGGAGGAAAAAAGGCGGGAGACCGCCCGCCCATGGTCATGACAGTCATGACAGCAAGAGCCCCACAGGAATCTAGTTTCAGCTTGACAGCATCCCTTACTACTAGTGTCCACTACGAGGTGTTAGGTTTCTATTTCTGTTATCTTTTTTTTTTTTGCTCCTTGATTTCTAGTCTTTAGTTTTCTTTTCACCATGTTTCTTTATCCTATTTATTTGATTATTATTTTGTTGTTGTTTTCTTGTTAGTTCCTGTCTTCCAGGTTTTCATTTGTTGCCCTCTGTCTGCTGCCCTCTTGTGTACTCTTTCTCTTGCTCTGTTTTCTGTTCAGCTCTCACCTGTTTTCAATTCCCCTCATTAGCCCTCTCCTGTCTCTGTCCCCTTTAAAAACCTCCCTCTTCAGTTCCTGTTGCTGGATCCTCGTCAGCACCTCTGGTAAAATCGTCTGTCTGCCTTCCTCGTCTCTTCCTGGTTGCTAGATTTTTGGTTTTCCCCTGATGTCTCCTAGGTTCTGGTTCGTGAGTTATTTTTTGTTGTGATTTTTGGATTCCTGCCTCAGTGCCTGTGAATCCTTATTAAACCACTTAAATTCACCTCTGCCAACTCGTCTCTGCATTTGGGTCCTCCATACCAACACCGCTTTCTGACACCAGGTTTGGAAACTGATAAGTGAATGAATAGATGTTATATCCATTTATTTCATTGCACATTCACATTTATGTGTTTCTATATATTTTGAAATGACATATATTTCAGGGATCACATATATATCAAATATGCATAACCATCTCCCAACCCTTGTAGGCGGGTCCTGACACCTCTTTGGGAGCCCCTTAGTTAAAGGATCAGCTGGTTATGATTGGAATGCATTATACAAACAAGACATAAATGTGGATTTAAACATTGGAAATAAGTGACTCAGCATACTTGTATACATTGGCTATTAGTTTTCCTTATTCATATCTCACCATGCTGATCCTTGATGCAATGTCTAGCTTTGCATATCCAGGGATCACATTCTGCAAATCAGGACTTTTTTCACATCAGCAGCTGCCCTGCTTTACCCTGACTCTGTGTTAAAGTCTGTGTTCACTTGTTCTCTCTCCTACTGCACAAAAAAGAAAGGAAGAAATAAGGCCGGTATCATGTTTCAAGCCATTACCAGCAAAGCCAAGTCCAGGAAAGGCGATAACCAGTGAGCAGTTTGGGAATGGAAGAGAGAAGGACTGAGGAGCTGTGATCCATCACCCCGTTAGCTGTCCTCTCATCTTTTCATTGCCTGTTGACAGAGAAACTCACCAGTGAAGATGGGATAGAGGGAGCGACTACCACACCTATGCAGGGGTCAGGACAGTCTGATTATGACCTCATCGAGTGCAAAAAGAGAACACAGGATGAATGAGGGGTAGTAAATGAGCTGGACTAGAGGATTTAATGACCCAGGTTATAGCCTTTTGCAACCACTTTATCTCCTCAAGCAATAGGCAAGATAAAAATGATGAAGACCTCATAAGATTAAATGAAGTGAAGAAAGTAAGTTCTAAAAGATAAACAAAACCTCCTAGTCAGTGTGACCATGTTTTTAAAGGTAAATGAATACGGACTACAGTTACATCTGCAGTCTGATTTGGAGAATTTATTGAAATATAAACATAAACACAACAACATTTTTTTTTAAATAAAATAAACTATTGATAGTCATTTTGAGCCTAAATGCAACCACTGCACAGGGCACAAAGAGCAAGCATAAAAAAGGTATTTAACCAGACCTTAGAGCTTTTTGCTGACTCCTTCTTTTGTTGTTGTTGTTGTTTTATATATATATTAAAGTTTTATTTGACTAATCTGAAGCAGTCGAATGTGGGACATTGTTTCAATTTTTAGGACACAGAAACAGCAGGGAAAAACAAAATAAAAAAACAGCACAAATCATGATCAGCTCATCCTGCATTGTAAGAGCCTCTCTATATGTGCTGCAGTCAGTGTGACATAGAGAAATATCGCATTGGAGATTAAAATGTTGTACACAATAGCTGTGACCCGGGCTAGATTAACGGAGTGTTGGCCTAGTGGTTACACAATGCACTTCTGCTATGAGAAGGTTGCAAGTACCCTCTTAGATCCCCACAGCCTGCAGTCTGTGTCCCTGAGCAAGAAACTTAACCCCTGTTTGCTCTCCTGGTGTTGCACAGTGGCAGCCCACTGCTCCCGAAGGGGATGAGTTAAATGCAGAGAGTTAATTTCTCCAATGTGAGATCAATAAAGTGCTATCATTATAATTATATCAAAATCTTTATTAAATTGATTGCTATGGAGTTATCTCAAGCTACCATTCAGCACCATGGACAGCAACACAACAGGGGCATTATGAGTACTGCTCAGCAGAACCTTCGGACTCATGTCTAAATGGCTACATTTTAAATTGTCATAGTCAGGGCATGCTAATGTGGCTCATTGTTTGAATATCAGTATGTTGGAATGAGGTTTGGAGCCAATTAAATTTTTAAGCAAATTTCACTAAAATGTTTTACTACTATTATTTGGTTAAAGCTGAAGTCTGTAAGTTTTTAAAAATCACTTTTTTGTCATATTGGCTAAACCTGCCCCTATGCCCAGACAGCAGTGTATGTGATATGTAACCCGTGAAAAAAACCCCGCTTTAATTTGAACTCACGATATCGCTCTCAGCTTCTTCTGTAATGGAAAGAATATTTCGATCTAGACAAAACAAACCATCACAACCAGAGGAGGCGCCTGATTGAAAGTGTCAACCACAGCTCGCATATCGCTGAGTCCGGCCCCCTTCCTTCACCGCCGAACCCACCGCCGTCGCCTTCCGGTTGTCGCCGCGAAAAGTTTAGGCATATGGCGGAGCCATGCAGCCATCAGCCAAAGAAACGTTCCGCACTGCCCCTGCCGACAACTACTCTCTGCTTACACGGCAAAAGAATTCAAAAAGAAGATACCGTAATGGAAGAGAAAATCAAAAAGAAAAGAACTCGACTGGAGTAGTCGCCAAGAGATGCTGTGAGAGAGGGGTGGAGCTTGAGGTGGGGCATGAGTGAAGCAGAGAGGGTGGGGGGTGGCGTGGAAACCTGTTTTTCTTCAAATTTTCAGTCGAAGTCTGCTCTCTTCTCAATGTAACAGACTGCAGCTTTAATAACAGCATAAGTAAGAACCTCAAACAAATTGATTTCTCACACCAATTGGAATAAGCCTTACAGAAATGTCTTCGGGTGGACAACTTGTTTAGAGTCTTGTGTTTTATTTTTTGGAAAAAGGCCCCAATACCTGCGCTAATGACTAAGAAATTTGGGATTTACGGGCTCAGACCACAGATCAGGCAGACAAACAGATATGACTCTGCAGAACTACTATAATATAGTGCATTGCATGTGTGTAAGAATTAATGATGTATAGTTTAAAGTGTGCTATTGCATACACCACTAAAAAAGGCAGTATTTGCTGCAGTGTCACTATATTCTTTAATAATTATATTATAATAATATAATCATTTGCCCAGGTTATTCCAAGCATCTGGCATGCTAAGGTGAGTGAATTTTCATCAGTGCAGATGGCATACCGACATAATCTAAAATTAAGAGTCCTAAATAGCATTGAGGCCATGCAGTGACATTAGCACTGAAATGCAAAAGCTATGGCTCTGTCAAATTGTGTATGTTTGGTACACATAAAGTTGTAACACACTCACTGCAGATACTTTTAAAATACCTCAAAGATGTTGTGGTAGCCTGACTTGCCTGTAATTAAATTGTGCATGCTACATTGCCTAGGAGGGGGATGGTGAAGCGTTCATTAAAGCTGCATATCATTCTTCACCATTGGAACGCATGGCAGATACACTATGAGCAAAAAAACAGATATACTGTATACTAATCTAGTCTTTTTGTTCTATTTATCAACAAAGTAAAGGAGTCATACATTCTGATTTAATCAAAAAAAGAGGAGGAGAAAAAGGGTTCCTGAAATTATGAATGCAAAATACATTATCTATACAGATATGTCTTAATTTCATGGATTTTCAGAATGGTGAAGTTGCAAAAATAGGGAAATATATATATAAAAAAAATATCTCTCTTTAAATTAAGAAATGTTAAACTAGTTTACACAACAACTGAGAATGACAATGGTTAAGCGCAGAACACAACAGACATTAGGTAGACAGAAAATGACAAGATCAGCTGCACAATATTCACTCTTAGATTTGGTCACAAGAAGCTACAATAATAAACTACTTGTTTAATCTTAACTCATCTGGCACATTAGAAATTTGCACAGCAGGCTACAGTGTAGTACATATCATTTTATCCTTCATCTCTGACAGAACTTCAATAGATTTGTGGAAGCAGTTTGTGAGTAATTCTGCTGCTGTCATTCATATTTAACTTCAAAAATCATGAACAGAAAAGACAAACATTGATCCTCAGGTGATGAGCTTTTATTTCATAACTGCCATATTAAAGAGCCCACAATGGATGGATTTCTACATCTTTCTGTGGCTGTCACAAGATCATACTATTCTGCCTTAGGGTTAAAAAAATGTAGCTTTCACAGCAGGGTGTGCGGTGAACCCAAAGGCAGAGTATTAAAGCACGAACCATGTTGGAGATCCTATTCAGGAGTGTATAGGCTGTCTGGTATGCTTCTTTACAATTCTTTAGCACAGGCATCCCAAAACTCGGTCCTCGAAGGCCCCCTGTCCTGCAGGTTTTAGAGGTTTCCTTGCTCCAGCACAGCTGATTTTAATTGAAAGCTGATTAACAGGCTTTTGGTCTACTGCAATCGTATAACCAGCTGTGCGGAAGCAGAGAAACCTCTATAACCTGCAGGACAGGGGGCCTCGAGGACCGAGTTTGAGGATGCCTGCTTTAGCACACATAGTGAATAAACCAAAATCTTCCAACCTAAATATAACACAGATTTTATTAAAACATGATTTTCCTCATTCTAAAATGAGTAGGTGAGAGAATAAAGGGAGCCATGGTTAGTTCTAACCATCTACATTTGTTTTAAAAATATTTGTTTTCCGTGTAAATACAATACAGTAAAAATACTGTAAGCTGTTTCATTTAACAAATAAAATATTCTCACACTGCACCCTGTTTAGTTACACTGCAATGCATCCTGGGTAAATCACAGTGGCAGACATTCAAAATAGCCTATCCCAGTCAAATGCCACCCAGTGGCCCATTTCCATGCAACTCCCAGCAAAATCCTCTCCAACTTCCAGCCCCTGGAGTGACCCCTTCCTTCTCCTGGGTGTTACTCTGACTCCACCCTTTCACTGAATTACAGAGTCTGACCAGGAGATGGTGCTTCGCTTTAGATCTTCAACGTTTTCCATGCTAAGGACCTCCAAACTGATGGTGAGATGAAGTGTGGGACACCCAAATTATATGTTGTATTGTTAAAGATAGACCCTATCCTAACAGTATGAAATTGTGTTCTATCAAACTGGTCCTGTAGTGACTCTATTACATATGGAATAATGTAACTAAAGTAATTTCTCCCTGGGATTCAATTAAAGTATTTCTGATTCTGATTCCTGGTTGATGTTGGACAGGTGTTTAGAATGAAATTCAGCCCGACTAAAAAAGAGCTCCTGTGTGTCGCTGACATGTGTGGGCATTGACGACTGAAAAGACATCTTCTGCCTCCATTGTGTTGACTTCATGTTTATATTGGATTTATAGAAATTTCAATTACTGGAAAAAATTGCAAGGGGGGGAACATAAAAAAAAAAAAAAGTCTAATCAAATGTAGTTGAAAAATACTCTAAATGTAATGGAGAAAGAAAAAAGGGTGACTTTTTAAAAGTTACATATTGGAATAAAAACTGCAATAAATAAAAATGCCTAAACAATAATTTCTATTTTTGAGATAAAATATCAAATTATATAATTATTTTCATTATTATATAATATATAATAATGCACTTTAATCATATTTAACTTACATTAGTTATTTAATAATTTCATTGGCACATTCGATATGTGTGCATTATTTATTCAAGTATGTTTCACAAAGAATTATTGGTTTATTTGATTTAGAACACACTGGTATTCCTTACTGCTAACGGTGTTAGCTCCAGCTGATAATGTAAACAGCAGCTGATCGGATTTTATTGTTCCAACACATAACTCATGTAAAACGGCACAATCAAACCTGGAGGCAGAGATGCACTGTGGCTTTGTCTAACATTCAAAAGCAATACTTTAAAAAAACACCTCTGATAATGTTATTCTTTCTATGTTTACCCTGTACTGTAGGTTCCAGTGAGACTTTAATTATCACACACAGCTATTCACAGGTTGAGAGGTAAATTACGACGTATTTGGGCCAACATGTTCAAGTAGTTATGGATCTCTTTGAAATATGAAAAAACAGGCATAAAGGTGTCAAAACAACATTCTCTCACCATCTTAACCTTCCTTAGATTTTATAAACTTCCTACGACTTCTCATTGTGTATATCTCCATATTTCCTCTTTCCCACATTCTCCCAGAGGAAGGAGGGGGGATCCACAGCTGGGACAGACTCATATTCTAAGCCCTACATCTGCACAGCTGTTGCTCAGAATCCCACATGTGAAGTCCAAACAGGACGCATAGGAGAGACCTGGAGAAGGGATCCAAAACATTGAAGAAAATAATTGAATTGGAGAAGAATGATAACATTAACAATTATACCCATAAAAAAAATTTAATTTGTTAGTTGCTTTATTAGTTGGTATGTTAGTAGCCAGAGGGAAGTTTGAGCTCTAATAATAATAAGAGGATGTTTTGAAGAGCAAGATGGCGTATGAGCATATTTCTAACTGAAGAGAAGAGAATGCAGTGTCACCAATTAAATAGCGACTTAATTCTGGATAAGATCATGGCAGAAATATACTGATTGGTTTGATATCAAAGATTGAACTTAAAAAGACATTATTTAAATTAGACCTCATATATCTATTACCATCTCTACATTAATTATATGCAACGCATTAAAAATAAAATGAAAAACAGTCAATCAACCCCATAGATGAAAAAAAAATTCCGTAAAACGAATGGAAAATGGAAATGGAAAAACTATTTCGAGGGGGTCTACACCCATGAAAATTCATTAGTTACTTAATCATCAAAGTGGAGTTTCTGAATATTAAATATATCTTTAACTATTAATAAAATTTGTAAAATATAAATATAAAACACAACTTGTTTTACATTCAGGATTGATCTGCTCCTGTGACATGTTAATTTAATTGACTTTTTTTTTTTTCTTAAAATAATAATAATACAAAAAAACTACAACTGTACTTACTGGACAAATTTTAATGGAAATGCAGACAAAATATGTCATTCCCGAAAAAGAAACCGGACCTTATTTTGACAGAGGATTGGATTTAAAAGGTTCATTTAGGCTTTTAACTCGCAGCTGTCAACATACATCAACATAAAGGGATGTTAATATCTATCTGATTCCAGGAAAGCAAAGGAATGTGGTTCTGAATGCAACCCGTTGATGGAAGAGCTGATGTCAGACAGCTAATGCAAGTGCAAATTCATTATTCTGCTTCACTGACTGCTGTACGTATTTCCTATTTCTGCTCATCCTCACTACGTTAACATGCTATTGTGTTTTTTGTTTTGCAAAAACTGGTTCTGGTTAAGTGAATATAATTGACTTTGTTTGCAATAAATCCAACATCATGACTTAAGTTGTACATTTTCGGTTATGGCTTCTATGTACATAATATTACAAAATCAGTATCATAATGAGTGGCTGTGGAAATTACTGAGACAACCACTCATTTCATGTAAATGCTCCTCCTCGTTGTTTTAATAGCTGCATTGCCATATTCAATTTGCTTGTTTATGTCAGAAGAGAAGACAATTAAAGCCATTACTCCAAACTGCTCCAATCAGGCTTATGGGATTCTGTTTCTGCTATCCGTGCCAATAAGCCTGCCATTTTAGACCGCACAAACACAAGTGAAAAAAATCCTCCAGAAAAAAATAATAAAAAAATCTGTCATAACAAGAAAAAAGATTTTACTTTGCATTTGAAATTTTAATGGGATTTGGAATATGCACAGGTTCATTAAAGGGTTTGTATGACAGTTTTAGGTATGAATCATGGCTCTATTGTAAAATATTAAGAATAAGTCATTTTACTAGGAATTTTGTCAGTACTTTAGACAGAATTGTTCAATGGTGAAACCAAGGTTTTTTGAACAAAAATTTTTGACACATTGTGCTTAAACAGTGTCCATCCATGTCCAACTTCAAGACTATAAGGGAAACCCTGCTTTTAAGAAAATGAAGAACAAATCAGCACATTTTTGAAACCACTAAAAGCACCATTTCCTTGTTGATCCAGAGTTAATACTGAACCTACTCCATGCATTTGCCCTTTTTGGAGCGACTTTCCAGTCATGCGAGAATTTTTCGATCGGCGCAACTTTCAGCCTTATTGTGCGTCATGTATCGTGTAGCATAGAGGCGATAACGAGAGGCGATCAGTCTCTCAAGGCCACCTCCCAATCAGGAATCATGAGGTCGGGAGAAAATCAAACATGTTCAAATCACAGAGCCTAGTTAAATTGTTCAAATAAATACAAATTAATCCAAATATAAACACAACTTTACAGTTTTCTGAGGTACCATTCTTTTAATGTGCAAATACTCCAGAAATCTGAATTAAACAACAGCAAAAATATCTAAACCACACTACAAAATTAGTAATTAATCCGGACAGAGCTGCTGGGTATCAATGCTTTTTGCAAAAAGTGTCCATGACCAATTCCTACTGTCTAATAGCCAAAGTCTTTTTGATCTTGTTTTGAGATTCATATATTCAATAAGAGCAGATTCTATTAAAATATTAACTGTATTTTAAAAAGATTAAACTCATGATCTGTGCTGATAATCTGTCTGTGCAGGCAGACTGTAGCATTTGGTAAGACTTTATTTTATCTTTGCCTTAAGACAAAGATAAAAAAAACAACATTCAATTAATTCTGAAACAGCCCAATATACTAAATATTAATTAAATTGGTGAAACGATAGATCAGTCTAGGCCTTACAGAGCAGTCAGTAAGCTTCTGTTTAGAAAAAACACGCTCAGCATATAGATCTAAACTCACGTTGTAGGAAAAAAATATGATATGTAATATTTATGTTGTGGTGTCAGCGTAGAATTTAAAAGCAGCTGAGGGGAAGTTTACGCTGTGTACTTTCAACCAGATGATACACAGAGGAACATCGTGACATTCCACCAAGACAAGCTGTCAACCGTCCAAGGGAGATTGAAGTGGAATGGCACCGAGACAAAACTGAGGATTCATGTGAGTCATTTACGGTTCAATTAAGCTTCCTTCACTTAAACATAGAGTTAGAGACACAGTAGTTCAAGCAAGCAGAAAATGATTGTCATTAAACTCTAAAAAGTTAAATAAAATGCTTGGGAGTAATGACACAGTTCCCTAAAGTTCAGCTCCACTGATAAAAAGTGTTTTTCTCTTTTTAAGCAGCACAAATGGTGGAGAGTAAGGGACGACATTAAGAGTGCTTTTAAAGGCAAACAGGAATTCCTAAGTCCTTGACTATATTTGTAATAGTTTGAAGTCAGAATTCTGCAAAAAGCGGTTTTATATAAAACACACCCATATAAACTAGTCTCCACACACATTCTTAACATTTTTATTTTTTTTACGTGGAGATTCAGTGACATGAAGCCCCAATACGTCACAACCTTGAGCTCATGCTCCTTCTCTGCGCTCTCTTGCTTTTTATTTACCAGTAGATTTTCTTTTACCCATACATGGATCTCTTTCTGTGAGTTTTGTCACCTTTTTTTCACCTTTAAGGTGAAACTAACCAGAGAAAGTAAACAGCCTGTGATTGGCTACTTCCCAGTAAACCCCACCTCTTGAGACAGTGTCGACGTATTAATATTTGTAGTAACATTAACAAGCGTTTAAAATTTAAACGACTGCTGCCATTATTCATTACACACGTGCACTTTTACACAGAACTCTAACTTTGTCTTTCACACAGCAGATACCATTCTATTCAAATTAAAAAATATATATATTATAACTTAAAGTAATAAAGCGTTTTCTTTTATTACAGACCAATAACTGTATTTGTGTCTCCAAACTGCTTAACTTCTTGTTTTGAGCAAAAGGCTCTCAGTTGCCCTCATATTGACCACTAAATAAAGAGATGCACATTCTCTCAGTCAGAACTGTAAAATAATACACATGTTATCATCTGTTAATTTTGGAAATTCTACTTGTATCAGTGTATGAAATGACTTTCAGCTCCCACTTGGTTCTGCTTTAGAAATCATCTCATAGCAGATTTTAAACTGTCTCAGGAAATTAACATATCAGGTCAATCTCTATATCAGCTGACATAACATAATAAAAAAAAATGTCAAGTTTGGAGATTTTCAAGTAAAATCGTTTTAGTTTACCAAAGTGTTTTTTTTTTCCGTCTTGCTGCATGAAAATCAGTGACGAACATATAGTGATTTCCAAGTAGGACAAACCATTGGGCTTCTGTTGCCTCGGTTCAGATTGGGCAAAGTCAAAACTACGCCACAGCTGGATTGTTTGAAGAACCTTTATCCTGTTCATGCCAGGCGGCTTTCAAAAGCTGTGATACATCACAGCTTTGCTAATTTTACTGATTTCAACTGCAAAAAAAACCCATTTCAGGTGTTTGACAAAAGCTAACTTCTGACTGATTTGCTGTTTGACAATACAACAGCAGTACATGACTGTGAAATCATTATCCGATGAGAGAAATCGAGTTGTTTTCTTTTTTTTCTAATGGGGGGGGGGGGGGGGG
>JAGKQL010000051.1:4070669-4116110 GCA_018398635.1 Cyprinodon brontotheroides
CCAACGGTTCAAACCATGATTAGGGCGAGTGACTGTTGCTGAGATAATTATGGTGGGATGTAATTGCGGCCGGGCCTGATGCTTCGCATGCGCTTCATTATCTGAAGTGAGAAGCTAACTTCATGTCCCTGCCTCCCCACTGACAGCCCCTGCCTGTCCATCTTCCTCTGTGTTCCTCTCAGGGACTGAGCCGCCATTGTCACTCCCCAAATGTCTCCGTCTTGGAAGAAAGAGGGTTTTGCGTGCACATGTGGGTGTTTACGGGTACAGCTGCTTGGCTGAAGTCGGTGCGTGGTGTTAGGAAAAGAGAGAGAGAACAAAGAGGAGAGGGGAAGGGCTGGCACTAGACATCAGTCACTTCTGACAAGTGGCGGATGGAGTGCTGACAGCTCGTGACTCTGATGTGTTCATCTCCTAAGGAATGAAATACTGCTTAGAAGGCTTCAAGCTGGATGTGAAGCCAGTTGTTTTTAGGGAAACAGGAAAAAAAGGAAATATTTTCTTTTAAAGTGCTGGAAAGTGAAGGAATGTCACTTCCTGCAGTTTTACTTTGATCCTTTGCTTACAGTGATACAGAAGACATGGTGTGGAAGAAAAATGAAAAAAATAAATACTTCTCATCAAACTGAGCAGTGGCAGCATCATGATAAGGGAATGTTACAGGAATTTTTTTTTAAGCAGAGACAGATATCTGGTTTAAATTTATTGTTGGCAGATTTATAAGTGTGAAAATCTGGTGGCCTGCAGCTGTACAATAATCTCCAATTAAGATCCAACTGCATTTAGTTGTTACATTTATAATCCTCCCTCTTATGTAAAAAGCCTATATAACAAAGCTCAATTGTATATCAGAGATCTGATTGTTCTTTAAGTTCCTAACAGAGCACTTCGGCCTCAATCTGCAGGTTTACTAGTGGTTCCTAGAATTTCTAAAAGTAGAATGGGAGGCAGATCTTTTTAGTTATCAGGCTCCTCTTCTGTGGAACCAACTACCAGTTTTAGTCCGTGAGGCAGACACCCTGTCTACTTTTAAGGCTATAGCATTCCTTTTTAGAAGATGTTTGGTGTTAGAGTGGCTCAGGTTATCCTGACATATCTCTATTGTCATGCTGCTTTAGGCTTATACTGCTGGAGGACATAGGAACCATTTTACATCATCCTGTTTCATTTAACCAAAATTATCCATTTCTAAATGCAATATTTGTTCAACTCCAAACTTTATGCTCTCTCTGCTTTTCTCATCATAGTAGCTTTATCTGGTCTGGTCCTGTTTAGCCGGGACGCCATCCTCAAGGGAGATATCAACTAGGCATTAACACCCTGGGCCATCAACACTCATTACTGATTTGATCAACTAAAATGGCTTTTATTAGCAGTTATTAATCCATAGAATGGCTCCAGACTGTGTCTGCTCTACCATCTAGTAGGTTTTTTATGGCTTAAAAGATGCAGCTTATTTTTGATAACTGTCATTTTGTCTGCTACTTTATATTTACTTTATAGTTTACTACTTTATTTACAACATACCTATTTTCTTTTTTAAACTGCTTCATAAAACTTTACTTTGAATGAATTCCACATGTTTCAGAAATATGGATTTAAGATGGTGTTTAAAAACATCTTGAAAAGATAAGAAATGTTTTTGTTTTTGCTTTGTTTAATATGATCGACATGCAGATAAATCTTTTTTATAGTTGTTGTTTTTACAATAGATGGAGAACTACTAAAATCTTCTTCAGATTATACATGAACAAATTAATCAATTCAAAACAAAACAAAAAAACCTTGGTGATAAAAACATACTGAGCCTACTAGGAGGTAGGAGGCACAATAGGAAGCGATTCCATGGGACTGATAACACTAATAACGGCCATTTAGCAGGCTGATAACATCCAAAGCACCTGCCGACACTTTTAATTTCAGATGAAAGAGTTTTGCTTGCTTGCACTGAAAAAAAAGATACTTTGGATGAACTTAAAAAAATTACTGTAATTTGTTACACCTAAATTTATTACTTTATCTCAAATTAACTTTCTGATGTGGTTGAAACTGTACATTTTGATTTACTAGAAATAGATTTCTTACCTTAAACCAAAGAAAGAAATTGCATTCATACCAAGTAAAACTTTAATTTATGACAAAGACTATAAACAAGTTTTATACTTCGTTAAAACTTAATTTTTCAATTTGGAAAAAAATAATTACATTACAAATAAGTATAGATTCACTTTGGAATAAACTAATTGAAATGCTGTAATTTTGTTACATGAATTTTTTAAAAGTTTTTTCAACTTAAATTTCTGAATCAACACAAAGTCAATTTTCTGTTGTACCTTACTCAAAACATTATATAGTCCCAAGCTAAAGTGTTAATTTAGGTCAATGAGATTTTTTTTTGCCTTTTATAAGTGAAAATGTCACGACATTACAAGCCAAATTCCCAACA
This sequence comes from Cyprinodon brontotheroides, assembly GCA_018398635.1. Taxonomy (NCBI): domain Eukaryota; kingdom Metazoa; phylum Chordata; class Actinopteri; order Cyprinodontiformes; family Cyprinodontidae; genus Cyprinodon; species Cyprinodon brontotheroides. The sequence goes on from JAGKQL010000051.1 coordinate 4,073,116, forward strand.
ATATAAAACTAAAATTCACTGAAATGATTCACTGCAGATACAAATTAAAAACAGAAAAGTCTCTTTTAAATGCCATTTATTTTTGATGAGTCTGAAAATACCATCTTTCAAAAGGCCAGTGCATATTTTACACAAAGATTAGGGAAAAGAAATTACATGTAAAATTAAACTAAATGTGGGTTTTTCCTATTTTCAGACCTAATGAAACTGCAAAAACATAAACCTACACATCAACATGAAAAAATACTTTCTTCACCTCTTTAAAACTTCAGAGATCCAAAGTGAGAGTATTAAAACAGGATAAACATTGCTGTCATTGCTAACATTTGAAATACCCATTAAGAGTATGAAAATGAACTTTGAACCATTACAAAATTAGGAGACCCCAAAAAATTAAGAAAAAAAGGGGCTGTGCGTTAAAATATCAATAAACGCAGTTAAAGAAAGAAAAAAAAAAAACAGCTAGTGCTGATGTGACTTACTGAATTTAGTATTCACATTTCAAAGGTGATATACATGCCACAATATTTCTACAACAGAAATAAATCCAATAATACAAAAAATAAAAATCACAAATTAAATATTTTGAATTAAATCTAATTTTTCCCTTAGATTAACCTGCAATGCCTTTGAATACAAGCAATAAAACTGCACATGCATCCAACCGTCTTTCTTTGACCAACCCCATATTTAGAGCTTGACACTCAGACTGCACACTCTGCGTGTCATTCTCTTTGGTTCAATCTCCATGAAGACTTTCTGCAGCGCATCAAAAGTGTGTCTGAGCTCACAGCCGGTCGAAGACTTCGATGCGAGGGAGCATTAATGGCTGACTGCAAAGTCGAAAAATGGGGTTTGATGTGACGTCACGCTGTCACGTGACAAGAAAACCTAAAGTGAAACCTAAGTAAACCTAAGTGAAAATATCATTTATTTTGAATTGTTTTATTTAATTTTATCCAGGGGGAGTGTCGTTTGCTTTGAAACAAACTGGAAATATCAAATTCAAAACGGAAACCACGATTTTTCATTCAACCAATTTAAAAATGCACTTTGAAGGAATGACAAAGTCTTTTCACTTTTTTCAGTGTGCTTGTATTTTTTTCTACATATAAAGCCAGATTTAAACCATTCCAGTGACTGCTTTTAAAATAGGCACATTCCTGTTTTCTCATACTGAATAACATTTTGGGACATACAGTATCTTAATTTTGATTTAGAGTATTTAGAAATACTGTAAAAAGTGCTGCTCTCCCATTTACATAACTGAACTGTGAGTGTTTTTGTAAAGAAGGGAAAGAAAAACAGCCTCTTATTGATTTGCTCTTTCCTATGATGTTTTCAAAATAACTTGCAGAATTTGGTAATTTCTAACTGACAGAGGGGAGTGGAACACAGAAGCTTTTTTATTATTTTGAAAACTATCTTTTTCCTCTTTCTCTTCTCAGTTGCACTCTGCTTTGTGTTGGTTTAGTAATTTGTTGCAACGTGACAAAACATTTGCAAGGCATTCGATTAAAGAAAGAAAAAAAACAAAAAACAAGTCTTAATAAGTGCCAAGGCAAGGACAAAATACAACCTCCAAAAAAAATGTTTTGGTCTATTTAGAAAAATCTGTCCTTGTAGCCAAATGTTATGAGTGTAAAAAAAAAAAAAAAAAGATCCCTTTTGGTAAAACACACAGTCTACATCTATTCAGTCTTCCCTCCATTTCATGTGTTTTTTTCTCTTTTTTATTATATTACCCACATTCAAGGCCTTGTATGCCCTGACACCTGCTTATATAACACATTTTCCATTTTCTGTTCCTGTAGCTGCTACTTTCAATCTTCTCCACTGTTCGCTCTTCATCCAGGTAATATAAGCTACCAAGGCCTGATGTAGGAGAACAATGTAAAAATTGGGATCCAGGGAATAAAGGAAACTTAATACATTTCTAATGGATCCTTTACATGTTCAGGGATATATTGCTTCATGATTTTTAGTAATGTTGTCAATGTCTGATAAGTTTCAATCGCCCAGGGAGAAGATAATAATAATAATTGAACTTTATTGATCTCACATAACCCATCCCCTTGGGAGCAGTGGGCTTTCATTGTGCGGCGCCCGGGGAGCAGTGTAGGGTTAAGGGTCTTGCTCAGAGATGCTATGGGACTCGAACTTAGAACCTCAGGATTTTATGATCCATGCCCCGGCCTAAGATGCAGAGACATGCATCAAATGGTGTTTTTCAGAAAGCTTTAAAAGTTACATTTGATTTTGGTCTGCTTCTATATTTCATCTTTTCTTCAATCTTTTCTTTTTTCTATATATCTAAAGCAGCAAAGAGAGTCACATTATGGGATTTTATTATTTTTCTATGGTACAAATTATCAAAGAATAATAATTTGAATGGACTTTTATGAGTATTGGTGAGGAATTGCAACATTCATTTATCTCTCTTACAAAAATACTCCATGAGTTTCGCATTATTCACATTTTCCACATGACGATACCTTTGTTTTCAAATTTGATTCTTATTTTTCACATGAGTTTACAGTTTCACACTGCCATGGACTTTACACGTGATATATGTTTTCACATTTGATTCTCATTTGAAGCACAATTAATTAATATTGCCCAGATTCACATGTCTTTACATGTAAAATCCATGTAAAAGCATGTGAATCACATAACATTCACATTTGAGGCACAAGTTTTCCACAGGTAATTCCCGCGAGAATCACATATGAAAACATGTTGATCACATGTTTCTTTTTTACAAAAAGCAAATGTGATTTACATTAAAGGCAAATTTTATCAAATGGGAAACTCATGGGAATGCACATGTGAACGAAAAGGTGTGTTTTAGCATAACATGTTGCAAATTAAATTACCATGTTACGTGCTTTGCAACGTGTGATTCACATGTAGGCCACACCACATGTTAGTTTCATTATGTGGCAATATGGGTTTCACCTCAACCTATTCTCATTATGAGTTCAGAGTGAAATCGCATAAAAAAAAAAAGTTATGCACCGTAATTTTGTACGTTTTTTTCGTCGTATGCACATGCGCATTTGACGCACCATTCACGAATAGAATATAGAATATAAATTACAATTAGCCCTGACCCTAACCCTAAGATATAAAACAGCAAGCAACGTAGTTAGAGACATGAATGAGTGCTGATTGAACTGTTTTTCCCAATTTTACGTCCGTCCGCGGATCTGCTTTTCTTTTCTGTCTGCCAGCGCATGCGCACTGATCTGTTTTTTGAGGAAAAAAAACGTCCAAAACGTACGAAATGGTGTGCATAAGTTTTCGTACGATTTCATACACACTGATAATGAGAATATGTTGGTTTCACAGGTGAAATTCATGGGGTTTTTCTCTTAAGCAGGTTTTTATCTCCCTTAGCTTAGGTTGAAACTTACTAACTTTGTGTATGCAAAGATTTAAAAACTACAGTGTTAATAATAATTACAAGGGATATGGCCAGTCAGAAATGTAATATATAATATACATAACTATGTTATTTATCATCATCTACGCAGCTCAGCCTCTTAAGCTTTACTATTTGCGTTGCCTTAGCCTTAGAATTGAGTTACAATTACATAATTAGCGTAGGTCCCTGCAGCCATGGAGGCAGAACATTTTTGCTCTACGACGGCGCCAGAGCCAACAAACTAGCGACATTGCGAGATCACCCATTATCACTCGAAAGTAACTACGGCAAGTTGAGAGAGATGAACTGAGACGGTACTGAAATCTATACCCTACAACAGACTAATGAAATACTATCATTCGTAAAATTATCTATGTAAACAAACCTCATCACTTCTTGAGAAGGTAGGTGATGTGGACGTCGCGGAAGACATTTTGTTGCATAACGCTAACCGCACTGTTGAGGGGAGAAGCGGTGGGGGGAGATGTTCATGTTGCTGCGTCTGCAGTCTGGACTTTAGATGTCGCTAAAAATTACACACTGTAGCTTTAAGTATTTTCTATGCAAGTCAAGTAAAAATCTATGGGCAACAACCACTTTATTACCAGGTAGAAATATTCAGGCATTCTGCAAACAAACAGTTTTATGAAAATATAATATCCAAAAGTAGAGTGCAGTTCTCTGTAGAAATGTTTTACACCAGATTTCCTAGCTTGATTCACCATTGCAAAAAACACAAACCCTGGCCATCTTTTAAATAACCAAAACTGAACCTTCAAGCCAAATAGACGTCTTATCAATATGAACACTCACTTATGATAAAAAATAAATAATTCAGTTTAGCTTTTAACTTAGAATGAAAAATAAGGATGCTTCTATAGAGCAGCAGTGTCTTCCAGTTTGGCAGATGGATGATTGTCTGGTTTCTGACTGTTCGACTGAAAGGGATTTTCTTCTAACGTAAAAGTCCATGGGATTACAGAAAAGCTGCTTCAAATTGTATTGGTCATTTTTGGGTCACTCTTCAGGGCTTCACTTTATTTAGTTTTATAAGCCATGTCTGGCCTTTCTAGTCGAACTCTATGAAAGTTGTGATGGTTCATTTTAAGCCTAAATGCCAATAATTTTGAGTAGGAAGGGGCTGGTTTCTGGATTCAACACAAAGGTTTGAAGATTTTTTTGCTTTAAAAAACACTATTCCTTGATGAACAGATAGCACAACTAATTAATCTGCTGAAAATAATCTATTTCAAGCAACATGTATAGCTTTATCAGCCTCTAAAAAGAGCAACATGGCAAAACCAGTTGAAATGTTACACAAAATTTGATGTTAAATGTTTTTGCTTTGTAAATGGTTATGTATTTTAGGGTTGTTATGATTCAAAATTGATGTTGGAAAATACATTACAAGCCAGAGAAAACTAATTTCAGAATAATACAGCTGGTAATATCATTCTTATCATTATACTATTGTTAAAGGCTCTGTATTGGTGTGGAACATTTTTCTGCGTTTGAGTGAAATCAGTTGATCAAGTCTTTTCTAATATTTAACATTACAATACATGTAGTAAAAGTAGTGCATGATCCTTGCTAATATTGAATCGAATCAATATTAGCATCTGTTAATACAATATATGTATCATATAGGAAAGGAAAATGTAAATACCTGCTTTTATTCTTAAGTCCAGTATCATCTATGAGCTCATGCTTAGTTATGACTTTAGTTTTAAACAAGCAACCACAACAGTAATATTTGCGATGAAAAATAATGTGTTGCAATGCATGTAATTTAACAGAATGGACTAGAATATGATTAAATAGAATAGAATTGTCATGATCTTGCCACTAATGACTGGCCAAATTACTCATTTCATTCACCTGTCTAATCCTGCCCGGTTTCTCATTATTGCTGTTCTGATCCACCTTCTCCAGTCTCTATTTAAACTGCTTGCTCCCAGTCATCAGTGCCAGATTATTCTTGAGCCTCTGGTTTGAGAGTTTTCAAGCATAGCTGATTGTGTCCTGATTGCCTGATCCTGACACATTTTACCTTTGGGTCTCTGAGCCTACCCCTGTTCTGATCTGTTTGCCTGACCTGTCTTCAGACTACTGCTGGATTCTACTTGTGGACTGTACCTGGATCTGCCTCCTGACTTCACCCTCTGGATTATCCTGTCTTCCTTGGTGTGCTTGGATCTGATCTCCTGTCAGTTCTGCAGTCTTCAAAGCTTTGGGGTCTGGAACTCTCTGTGTGGCAACCGCTGCGACTTGTTAGCCTACCAGCTGGTATCAATCTCATTCTCTGGGCACAGACTGAACTATAAAACCAGGTTAGTCTCTCGCAAGTTCATAATCATCCTCCGTTAGCTTATCATGGTCACTAACCTGTGTTTCTCTCCTGCAGAGATTCCTGCTTTAGACGTCCTAGCCTCTGCTACTGCAGATCCACAATTTGTCTTTAACTAAACGCTTTTGAAGTTATCCCACTGTCTGTCTGCCTTAAATACTGTGTCCCTGTTTTATGAGCCGTGACAAGAATAGAAGAGAAATGAATAGGATAGAACAGAATCAAATAGATTTTGATTTACTTTCCCAGACTGGGAAAATTTCAATGCGACAGCAGCAGAAACAAGGAAATACAAACACTTGCATGCCCGACTAAATAATCTTAACAATTAGACTGAAAAGCATATGATGAAAAAATATATCAAAATGGAAAAAAAACAATAAGTGTTTCTTACAAAAGCTTACAATGAAATTCATGTGTTGACATGTGATTCCCATCTTCAACATGTGATTCCCATTTCCCATGTAAAAATCTAGAGATTTTAACAAGTGATGTATATTTGTTTAATGTGATCTCCATTTTAGGCACATGTTCCAAATACTAAATACTAATGTATCCATGTATGCATGAGCATGTTACACATGCATTTTTCACATGCGAAATACATGGGATTTCTCTGTAAAGGTTAAATAAATGACATGAATAAGAAGCCACTAAACTAGATCTAATACCCTTTGTTTTGATAGAGATAACTTGTAGTTTTTTGCTCTTCTTCTCATGTAGCATCTTAGCAGCGCTAACTGGCTAAGACGTGGAACACACATTAACCTCTCACAGCCTGTAAACCGACTTTCCACTGATTCAGCTAACGGCTCAGTCGCTAACAAGCAAACAATATTGTATCAGACTGCTCTCCCCACTTTGCAAAACGCTGACACTACTCACCCTCCTGAGCCCATTTCTATAAAAGGCGTCAGAACCCATCCATCTATCACTCCCCACCAAATCAACTCCGGCTGGGAGTAATGTAAATGTAAATGAACTGAGTGGGCAGAAGGAGATGGAGGGAGAGCAAAGGGAGGGCTTAGAGTTGTTAGATAGATGAGAGTCTGGTTTCCTTTTGCCTCAATCTTTCCAGCTTGGAAACGTTTTTCTGCAGTTTATTCTCTTTCTGTCTTTAACACTTGTCTTTAAGGACATTATCCCACTTTTACTTCTTTATTCTTCTATTCCAAGGTTCTGCTGAGGCCTTCTACCTCAGTGGAGGGTGGGATTTTGGTTTTAAAATGCATAACGAAAATGGAGAAATATTAAAAAAAAAATTCAAATCCAGGCAATGTCATCCAAAATATTAATGTTTGCACTGGATCATTTATAAACCATGAATATTCCTGAATCTAAACCAAATTCTAAAGCATAATCCCATCTGTAAGCTGAAAAAAAAAAAAGAAGAAAAGGAATTTTATTTGCACCAAACTGGTTGTTGACTTTTTGAGTTGGCTTTTAAAACAATTTTATCTCTTGTTGGCAATCTCGATGGCAATCAAAGAGGCAAATAGACCAGAGGTCCATGGAGAAATTACCTGGTTTCAGAAACTCGAAAAAACCCTCCAACAGAGAGCTAGAGCTCATCAGATGGACGGCAGAAAGTGAGGCTGTAGGAAAAATCTACTTGTAAATCATTTCTGGTTTTATCCTGGGTTTACAGAGAAATTTGGTTGAGTAACACCAACTGTATCATAAAAGTTAGACCACCTCAGTTCCTAAAACGAATATAATAGAAACATTTGTTCTCCTTTATGGTAATAACAGATCAATAAAAGATTTAACAATTTTTGAAATACAGTAGCAGTAAGTCTGAGCTTGTTCCTTTCAAATATTACATTAAACAGTTAAAAGCTGCAATCGATTTTGAATGAAACTTCTAAATAAATAGAATGATAATGTCTTTATTGATAATGTATGAATTTTACTGTTAAGATAAACTTCTTCATTTAATCCAGATAGGGAAAAAAAGGTGCCCTTTATAGCCCATAATGAGTGATCAGAACCTGCTAAATTCAATTGATAGATCAGAGCTCATGAAATCTAAAATATAGAACTGGTGTGTTTAGTCGAATCTAGCCAAAAATATCCAACTGGTTAATTCTGTTATTAAGGAAACATCTTTTTAAGTGTTTGATAAGTAAAGGTGTTTACGATCAGATTATTAAACTACTGTTTTAAAATCTCTATTTAGAAATGGGATAAAAAAATAATATTTTTCAGTTACAGTATTTGATAGAGGAATTGATAAATATAAATTAAATTTCCTCTTTGATAGTTTCAGTTAAATTGTGCTATCACAAAATGCTCTCCAAGTTGGACTTCAAAGTCTATGACAAATTGTCTTATTTCTATTTTTATTCAAATCTTCTGGTCCTCCGGATAATCATAATTGAACATGATGAACTTTAAATCAGTTAATGGAGTTATTGTTGTTTTATATTTTAAAATTATATAACTTTATTCTGTTTTCAAATTATAATTTTTACCTGCTCAAATTGGGGGAAAATACATTTTATTTAGATTAGAAATTTTGCAGTGTATGTTGTTAGTAGAGAGGCCCTAAAGGTCTACCAGGACTTTTTCTGGAGGGATACTGTTCCCTGTTGGCCCATGGTCAGAATGACCTATGCTTTCTTCTTGAGACTATTTTGCACAAAAAAAAAACAATACCGAACTTACAGGACTGAGGCTATGCTCTCATTGTGCAGCCCTGGTGCTGTTGAGCATTTACCCCACAAATGGTCCTCTTTCAGTCCTGTAACACAGGCCGATGTCTTAGCTCTGGTAACCAGATTGAAGTCTTCTTTCTGTGCATCTGATGTTCTGCCCTGTAAGCTTTTTGTTAAAATATATGAATGCCCCTGGATTACCAATCTGATCAATCTTTCACTTTCCACTGGTGTTTTTCCCAGTTTCTTAAACACGGATCACTTCTCAAAAAACCTAATCTGGACCCTACCGATTTAAAAAAACTTCAGGCCCATTTCAAAACTTCCATTTTTTATCTAAAATTGTGGAGACAGTGGTAGTTTGTACCCTTCCAGAAAAAATACAGTTTTTTTTTACACTTTTTAGTCTGGTTTCCGCAAGCATCACTCCACACCCGCCCTGCTTAAAGTGTCCAGTGATATTATGATTTCTGCAAACTCTGGAAAATACACTGTTCATGTGTAATTAGATCTCTCATCAGTATTTGACACGGTCAACCACGACATTTTGTTGACAAGAATATGTGACCTGGTGGGAATGTCGGAACCGGTCTTATCAGACGACAGTGGCGTTGGATGTAGGAGTTTGCCCTGAAATCGAAGGGTTGACGGTTCAAGCCCCTACTCCGACTTTCGGGTGCCGTTGTGTCCTTGGGCACGACATTTCACCTGCATTGTCTACCGATGGTGGTCAGATGGCCTGGTGGCTTCAATGTCACGGGCAGCCCTCGCTTCTGTCAGTGAGCCCCCTAGGGCAGCTGTGGCTACAATGTAGCTTGCCACCATCAGTGTGTGTGTGAATGGGTGAATGAATGTAGTGTAAAGCGCTTTGGTCAAGTCTCCTAACTTGAATAAAGGCGCCATATAAGTACATGCCATTTACCATTTATCATGGTTCTCTTACTTATCCTGTAGGGGCTTTAGTGTCTCTGCAAACCAGATCCTGTCCGACTCTGTCAAATTGTTGTTTCGGGCTTCCTCAGGGCTCTGTTTTGGGCCCAATTTTGTTTTTACTGTATGGCCTTCCATTAGGAAAAATCATTCAGAGATTTGATTATGTTTTCTTATCATCTGTTTGCTGATGATATCCAGCTTTACTGCTCTCCTCAGAGATCCAGAAGTTAAGCTCTCTGTTGAATTGTCTTGCACATGTTAAACAATGACTTGGTTTAAATTCCCTGCAACTAAACTCAGATAAACCAGAGATTCTGGTGATTGCCACTGATGATGCTATTCCAGGTCTCCACCAATGTCTAGGTGACTTGAGTCTGTCTGCTAAACCAAGCCATAGAAACCTAAGAGTTATTTTTGACAAAACATTGTCCTTAAATCACCATTCCAAACTGCTGACTAGGAACTGTCTCTAAACTTAGAACAATTGTGTCCATAGATAATCTTGAAATGATTATCCACACCTTTGTCTCTTTCCGTTTAGACTACTGTAACAGTCTATTCTCATGTTTAAACAAAAAGGAGTCTTCTCGTCTTCAGCGGGTTCAGGTCACTGACTTGTACAAACAGAAAGGCTCATAATACGCCGATTCTAAAAGCTCTTCTTTGCTCCCAGTCTCTCTTTTTGGTTGTAGTTTAAAATCCTGGTGCTGACCTTCACAGCCTTCCACAGTCAGGCCTCTAGGAGGCTGATGTCTCAGGACCAGAACCTATTCATGGTCCCTCGTACTCGTTACAGGACCTTGCCCTTCTTCCGCTTTTCTTGCATTTACTTGATTCTGTTGATGTTTTTAAGAGTGAAATGAAAACCTATTTGTTTAAGAAAGCATTTTAATTCCAGGGTTGTTTTATGACCATGTCCTTTGTGACTGTAAAGGTATTTCACTTGTATTATAATTTTGTGAAGCACTTTGTGATCTCTATGTCTGTGAAAGGTGTTATATAAATAAACATTACTTACTTACTAGGTGAGATTTTAGAGTTATCTTCCTTATTTATAAAGCTCCCAGGTCTCACACTTTTTTAAAGAACTCAAGTTATTAGTCACCTATTTGTGGTGACAACCTGATAAGCTTTCCGTCACTTAAGGAATCATCCTGGAAGCTAAACCCATAACTTAACAAAAACAGCCTCCAACACCTTAAGACTATTATTGAGGTCTCGACTTGGATTTACTTTGCATTATACCATGAGGTTCAGTGTCAGAGTGTCAAAAATAAACAAGCGTGGTACGCACTTTTTCTCTAAGCTTAACATATCAAGATCTCCCCAACTGTAACGCTTCCTCTGCTGACACTAAAGTCGCTGCATCGACTGTCTCCTCTCACCTGCTTTGTTCTATTTCCTCCAGTGTCGTCACTTTCAAGGCCTCCACCACAAAAGCTAGTGCCACGCAGTCTCCTAGAGAGAGAAGCTGGCAACAACCTTTGAAGCTAAAAATAACCGCAGCAAAATGCAGCAAGCGTTGGGATAATCAGAGCCCACGCCCATATGCAGGCCCGTTGACTGGAGTGGGCCGCCTGCTAAACTGCTGAGTGGCAAAAGACCTGGATACAATCACAATGAGATCGATATCCTGTGGGAGGGTGGAGGAGGGGAAAGGTGGCTCATATCAGCCACATGAAAAATGTGTCACCACATGCTGTCTCTCCTACATGCATGGAATCCCAATCGCTAACTAACAGAGAGGGAGGATCTCTTGCAGGTGCTGTGCTAAAATTGAATGGGTGATGATTATTAAGAAATCCAAACTGGTCTGTTTGAAAAAAAAAATCCTACTCTCTGCTTGTACAATGACTAAATGACTAATCTTGGTATAAACTTGAAGGTTCTGGTATATGGACCAGCAGAGACCAGGAACCCTGTAGGTCCTGGAAGCTGTTTAACATTAATACCAGAGCATGTGAGCGGAGCGTGGAGCGAGCAGTGGGGCGGAGTGGAAGAAATATGGTGGAGCGCAGAGCGCTTTTCAATTCAAAAGCTGGAGAGTTGAACGTTCTGCTCCAGTTCGCTCTGATGCGCTCACGACAATTAAAAACATTGGATTACAAAGTTTTTAAAATAAGATTTATTTGATTTAAGTGTGAGTGTAATTGTGAGTCTAGTAAAACAAATATATATAATTAAATAGAACATGATGGAGAAAGGTTTTATGTTTACATTATTTAACAGCCGGTTAAATAAGACAATCCACATGTATCGGTGACATCATTAAATTAAACGCCCTGTGTCCCACGGCCCTGGCATAATTACATGAAGGAAAAATAGCAAAAATCCCTTCTTCTGAAAATTTGAGCAGGTGTGGAGCAATTTCACCGGAGCGGTAGAAAAATTAAGGTGAGCGTGGAGTGAATTTAGAGCAGAGCGTCCTGGAGCAACTTTGAGGGGCGGAGCTAATGAGCGAACATCCTTCTGAGCGGGAATCGCACGGCGCCTCGCTCTCTTCACATGCTCTGATTAATACATAATGTTGAATAGATTTCTTATGATCATATGCACTAAAAAGAAACCATAAGTGATTGCTCCCTATGATCGTGTTTTGTTTTTCTTTTTGGCTTTCACAGATTTATTTCAAGAATAAAAAATTCAGATTTTCTAATCTAAGCTTTTGCACTTTTATCTTCAGTTGTAATGAGATAGGATCATAGTCTTAGGAGTGCACAGATTGCTGTGTTTCATCATTTATAACAGAGCTTTAAAAAGCTTGATGTGGTCATTTTGATGTTGACTATACCAATATTTTTATATAACAGTTTTTGTAAGATCACGCCTTGAATGATTTGATCTCAGCTCCCAAGCATCTACCATTTGGTCCTGGAACCCAGTCTGAAAAGGTCCCACAAGCACACTCATCATGATCCAAAAACCAAAGCAAAAACCCATTCAACTAAAGGACCCCATTTATCCTGGAGAATGATGGGTGGGTCTTTGAAATGCATCTAACTTGTATTGTGCTTAGGAAGATGGAACTCTATGTTGCTGAAACCATCAGCGCTCCAACTACAGGTTGCTTCAGTGTATGTAGCCGACAGAACTGACAGAGTGCTGGAAATCAGAAGTCTGCTTGCCTCCATTTTAAGACAGTTATGTGGTTGATGTGACCCGGATGATCAGGCAAGATTCAGGAATGTTTTTAAAAGGCCCCTAGAGGTAGTGGAAGGGAACATGACCTTCAGCAGATAAAAGCAAGGATAAATACAGGAGAGAAAAATATTTTTTTAGCGTCTAACTTCTCTTACAGAACATGCTGTGAGGCTTTGGCAACCCTCAGAAATAAGGTCAACCTTCTCATGGGGAATACACACAGAGACTGTTGCTTGCATAAGATGGTGGTTAACTACTTAATAATATTTCCTTAATATGAGTAATACCCTGTTTCACAGTAAAGGTTATCTCACACTAATGAAACTAACAGAAATAAAAAAGTAAAATAAATTAGGATTGGTGCATCTCTTTGAAATATTCTTCTAACAACAGATTCTCAGTTGTTTCTCTTTATCTGGCCAAAGGGCATTAGCAAAATCATTAGAAAAATGACTATAGCTTCAATGATTGGGTGATCAGATTCCTGATGGGAACAGCCTTTAAGCTCATAATGGAAATATACCAGCACATGTCAACAACCGTTACACTCGCTATGGAAAAACCTCTTAGTACACTTCGAAGTAAATAGGTTTTTTATTACCGGAGTACCTCCTTCCTTTCATATTGTGCCATTATTAAAGACTGTTTAATAATAGAAATGATGGTTGTAATTTGCTAAAGCACATTTAGTTTTTTTTAGTATTAAAATATTGTATTAAACCTTTTAATAATGTGGAAATAAATGTCCATGCAGACTTCTTTATGATAAAAGATTGGTATAATAACAAATCTGAATACTAACCCTTTCTGCAACATTTCCAAGAAACCCCCTTTTATAGCTTTGATTTGTCTATAAATGAGCAAAATCTGCTTATCCTGGTTAAAAAGCTGGCTATCACTTTCTACTTCCACTCTTGATAGTTTTTCTGCGGCTCCAGCAGCAGCAGAGGTAACATGAATCAGATGAGCTGACCTTGAGAGACAGCGGGAGAGAGAGGGGGGAAATCAGAGAAGACAGACTGGATGATATAGCTCAGCCTTTGCTTGAACATCCACCCTGAACTGCCTCTGAATGTAATCATTTGGCTCAGTGCTATCTCCATCCACACTGACGCTTCTCCTCTTAGCTAACAACCATGTTTATATTCCGGATGTCAGCAGCATAATGAGCAGAATTGGTCCTTTTTTTTAGCTGTCATTACATGATCTCTGAAGCTTAAAACAAGGGGAAATTAAACTGTAGTATTTCCCACTTATGATTTATAGTTAAAAGATGAAAGTTTGCTTTTTTATTGTTTGTTGTCCAGGTAAAGGCTTAAAGTGAAGGGTGACACAAACCTGAACTATATGATAAAAGCATTTAATCTTGAATGTTTGCACAATGTTTGACTAGACAGGGTTGTGTTTTCCTAAGCTGCAGAAATGGGAAGTAACGAAATACAGATACTTCGCTACTGTACTCAAGTAGATTTTTCTGATATTTTTTACTTTACTCTTTACTACTTATTTTTATGGCGACTTTTTACTTCTACTCCTTACATTTTTTACACAAATATCTGTACTTTCTACTCCTTACATTTTTAAAAATTGGCTCGTTACTTTAGTTTTCTTTGAATCATTTCAATGGAGTTACCGTAATTATTTTTCACGTCATCAATAGCAAATTCAATCTAATTGGATGGGGAATCTACGTTGCATTTGGCCAGCACCACTACAAGATGAATCGACAGATTCGGGCGGTATTCATTGGCTGACAAATCATTGCAGCTTGAGGGTGGCGTGGGAGTTAGCATAGTAGCATGGACTCGGCGCAGATGATTGAAAATGAACACAACGAGGAGACATCTAGTCCTATTGGCAGACATCCACTTTAAAAAATGTAGGCAACGGCATGAAGAAAAAGTGGTTTCTACTTTTTACTTTTATACTTTAAGTAAATTTACAAGCTTCTGTACTTTGTTACTTTTACTTGAGTAAAGTTTAATCAGTACTTCCACTTTTTACCAGAGTATTTTTTTAACACAAAGTATCTGTACTTTTTACTCAAGTACATTTTAAAGTGAGTACTTTTGCTATCTCTGCCTGGCAGGTTAATCCTCCCAAGACCTGCAAGTAAAATAAAACAGAGAGAGAAAACTTGTTTTCTCCTTAGTTAGTTTTGTGTCACTCATTCATTCATATGCTTCCATTTGCCTTATTCCTTTTTTGTCGACACCTGAATTTCTCCTCTGTAAGACAATAAAGAATATTTCTAGTTTTAGTTTTAGCTGTTCTCCGTCTTTAAAATGTACTACCCTTCAAGGACCTGCAGCTCAGTAAAGCCCCACCAGGCAGCCACGCATTCTTCGCATTCTGATTGGAATGTTTTATGTAGATTGAAGTTATCTTAACATGGTAACAAAGGGAAACTTTTGACTGAAACCCCAGTGATGTTTCCATTTTAATACGCAATCAATACCTTTATACCCACAGACTGAGTTATCCAAGCATTTGCAGCTTACAGGCAATAAACCCTTCAGACAATCCGCAATAGCATTCCTGTTTCTGCTACGGTTTGCAAAGGTTACGTTCACTCTGCCAGAACAAAGAGGCTTTAGGTTGTCAAGAGAATAAGTAATATTAATAAATTCAAGTGATAAGCAGGTTACATCAGGCAGCTGCTTTAAACCAAGTAAAATTTGTATTACTAAACCAAATATTTTTCATAATCCAAACAGGTATTATGTTATTCTTTATCAATCTTGAGATAGAACACATAAATTGACCCTATTACCGTAGGTAAACATGCCCCAGCAACCAATACTTTAAACACCTGTAAAACTTGGGGGGTCTGACAAATCCTAAATATAAATATCTTTACAGAAGGTGCAACACATTTGATAATTAATCAGTCAAATATCTCGTCTTGAGTTGCGTGGGCGGCAGCAAATGTTGAAAAATAATTTATTATTCATTGTGCAAGAAAAAGAAACCGGAACTGATTTGGAAAAAGAGCAGAAAAAATATTTAAAACCAACTCATAAAACATCGCTAGAAAATCTATTAAATGAAACAAATAATATCAGAGATGCAGAATAACAGACATTTACAAATACAAATGTTCATTTGGAAACTATTTATCATAGCAAATGTATATATTTTTTGCAAAACTATCAAACTTCTGCAGAATCAGTTGGTAAAGATTAAAACGATCACTGACAGTTAGCAGCTGTATGCCAGCTGAAAATGGTTCAGGTATTATCTCAAACATGAGCTTAACTCTGATCTGTGAAAAGTCTTCCCATCAGCAAAGTTTCAGGAGGATGGTCTCCTTGCAGAAATCTAAAATGGAAACCTTCTTTCTCTCCGCAAACATCAGTTCTGCTAACATAAATCTTTAAGATGGATAAGGATCACATACTTGTTGCAAATAAGTGCCTCAGTAGAGGTTGGCAAAGGTTTGACAGAGTTATTTGGAATTGTCCAGTTCTTACCTGACCATTTCTTTTGACATGGACATAATTTCATGTCATGAATCATTACATTTAATATTTCTGTGAAGTAAAATGACTTTGATCCTCAAAGTTTTTGTCCTGAAAGAGGAACTGGAGAGGCTTCCTGCTCTCCTACACACTCTTTGCTGTATTCATTGAACAACTACTTAAATTTTTTTTAAGTAAATATATAAATTTAAAAGCTTACTGAACTAAACGTTATCCTATATGCTGACAATATACACCTTTTTCTTTAAAATGAAAACAAAAATCCTCAGAATTTTCATTTTTAAAACGCTTTTCAGTCATATTTAGGTAAAATGGCATGAACAGTTTTGACTGGATGACATACTGATACTATCAAATAATATCCCATGACTTACATTTAATCGTAGCAAAATCAATTGCACGGGTAGCTTTAAAATACAGAAGTATTGTAACTCTTCTTTAAACTTTGTTTGGAGACTTAATTGTGTACCTATTCTAGGTAATATTTTATACAAAACTTCCATATAAAGCAGTGCACATCCAGCTCAGATATGTTCAAACTTTCCCTTTTTTTGATTCTCTAAGGTCCCATCTGGATAACTACAGATAAACAAACTGCATTATAACCTGCTGGCTTTGATGGTACTCCTAATATTCTAAAATTCATCCACAGACTGTGTTAAATGGTTAGCAGCTGTAGGCCAGCAGACAGATTTAATAAGAAGGAGGTCTTAGCGGGCTATAATGAAAAAGGAAAATTAGGTTTAGCCGATGCTCTTTGGTACAAACTGTTAATTAACAACTCTGAAAAATATATTCTTAGTTTTTTCTTGTTTACATGTTAAACAAACATGAAATAATTCTAGATTCTCTATAATAAAACCTAATTCTAAATTATAATATTCCTCTTTAGGTATTACTTTCCCTGCTTGCAGCAAGAGTGGAAACCAAAGCTTTTTGGAATGAGCATGCAGCAGATGATAGTAAGCATCTGACAGCTTCCTTTGGTAGCTCCACATTACTAATGCCATCCCAGAGCTCTCAGTAATACAGAGGAAGCTTCGTATCATCTAGGTAGCTTTTACTTGAATGCATTTTTTAGTTCTTCTCTGAAGTTGGGAGCAGCATACATCGGTTTGTACTTTATCGTGTGAACGTGGCTGCAGTGCAGAGGAACAGGAAGGAGCTGATGAAGGCAAGCCAAAGTGAATGGAAAAATGTCTTGTGATATTTTGAGCAAAATGTAAAAAATAAGCAGGCAAACATATCTAATGAAGGAACTTAAAGAATCTTTATTTTCTTAAGATATAAACTGTTTGGAGAATTTCAGATCTAGATAATTTGTAAAAGGGCCACCTTCAATTATTTAAAGTTTCCACTACATATTGAACATGTTTCTTTTTCACCTGATTAAAGTTTCATAACTCTTCGCCCTGGAAGCTATTTCATCAGAGTGAATCAAAGTGCTGCTAAACCACAGCATCAACGCCAGATTAAAAGTCCAACTTGAATTAGATGACAGCTTTTTGATGTTTTAGTTTGCGGTCCAACACCGGCCAGGAATCAGCCAAAGTCAAATGTATATTTCAAAAACGCTTTTAGGATCAAACAAACTGCATGCTAGTTTGGTGCTGAAACAAAATAGAGCACAAAAGTGGGAGTATGTGGATTATATGGATGACTTGTGCAGAATATGTTCTAATCCTAGCAAACTGAGGGTGCATATGTATGCACGGTGTTAATGCTGCTTAATCCTGACCTGTCCATGGTGCTGAACAGGTCGGGCTAATGAAGTGTCCAGCACGTTGGACAGATCATTGCTCTAACACAGGCCTAGCATAGAGTTGGGTGGTTCACCATCATATTAGGTAATTATATAGCTATAAATCAAGTGGTATCTTTTTTTAGTATGGTTAGTATGGTTTCAAATAAACACAATTTTTCCAGATGGCTCTTTGATGTTTTATCGTATTTATCAGGGGTCATTTCTAATAAGAAACATATATGCTTCCATTAAATGCATCGCAAGCCTCATTCTAATTTAACTCTGCAGGGTATGTTTGTAAAAGAATTAGCGGTAATGAATAATTAATTTGAAATAGTTACTTTTGAGCTACTGGATGAACCACCGGTTCAGGATGAGAATATGTTGCTTTTTAGTCACAAAAGTATAAAGTGCAACAATTTTTAAATTGTTCATTTGGAATTATTTCTTTAGCCATTCTCTTTTTAAAGAAGCCATTTAGACTGCAAAACTTTTCTTTCACTGCAAGGAAGCAATCAGGCTTCAAGAATGGTGCTGATTTCACCTTATTTATACAGGAGGTCAGAGCTGAGTCACAATCATTGAATACATAAAGACACACACATGTCCAGCAGTGGGTAGCTGAGTAACAAGGCATTAGTCAGCACATTGGGTCACTCATGAATAAACTGGAAAGACCCACTGGGAACTCGGAGCTAGGCTGGCTTCCCAGAGCTTTCATTTTATTGTAAAAATGTGAACTCTAAAATCAGGATGAAAACATAAAGTTGGTCTGAAAACCAAGTATATCTTTCCAAGAGGTTCATTCTACATACATGTGTTTTAGGATGACAGGAGATACTTCCTATGTTTCAAAGCTCTGTTGAAAGTGTTACTAATTTTAAAATTGACCAGAAAACTTTCAAGAACCTGTTCAAGATGTGAACTTGCCAATATTCAACATTTTATGTGTGCAGATTCAATATAATGAGGTCCCAATATATCACAAGCACGACTGCGAGCTCCTGCTCTGTGATGGAGGCTTGATTTAGATGTGCTTTTAGATTCTGCTCCTTCTGGCGTAAGGATTTCTAGCTGCTACCATATAGAAAACAGTAGTGTCTCATAGGGATGGAACGGTTTATGAAAACCGCCTGAACCGCTTCGGTTCTGGTTTATCCGTGACTGTTCGGCGTTGATTCGTAAAGCTGCTCGCTTTTTCTCATAGGCAGCTTAGCCACACTCCAAAGCAGAAGGTGGCGGTACTGCGAACCTCAAAACCAACCACCAGTAGTGCAAACAAGAAGAAGAAAGAAGCCGAAGCAGCGTAGCGGGTGTAGCAGAAAAAATCAGTTGTTGTGGAGAATTGTGTGGGTATGGCGAAGTGGGAAAGAACAGGGGAGTTGAAGACGCTACCAGCAGCACTTTATGAGTCCAGCTGTATGTAGGAGCATGTGCTTGAGATGATTAAATTCAAAAACAGCAAAACATTACATATGAAATGATCCAGGGTTTCCGCTTATCATTAAAAATAATTACAATTCATTATTTTTGGGGATTTTTTCATAAATTTCATTATCTTATTTTTTTCCATAAATTTTTTAGATTTTTGTTAATTTTTTAATTTTATGGTGTAACAATAAATATATACCGAACTCAAAACCGTGACCACGAAAACCGTGAACCGAACCGAATCCATGGATTTTAGGAACCGTTCCACCCCTAGTGTCTCAAGAGGCAGGATTCATTGAAAAACAAAAACAGGTCGACATGTGAGTAGTAGAAAATCTACAGGTGCAGAAATAAGAAGCTAGGAGCGGAGAGGAGCATGAACCGATGCGTGTCACATATAGAGGGCCTCAACTTGTTGAATCTGCATGCATAGGATGTTCAAAACGTGCATGGGGAGTAGTTTACCTTCAAGTGCTTTGAATAAAACTGCTGGTACAAGTATTCCTTACATGTGTGCCTTTTAGGCACAACTCTGACATTATATTATGCACACTTGGTAAGAGGGATTGCTGCTAAGTCACAACTACAATGCAAGTGACTTTCCATTGTTGCAAAAGTTCATCTAGGCGGAGTTAATTCTGCCAAGTCAGTGACTCAATCCTATATTCTTAGTTTCCTTAGATAAAAAAAACGTTTAGCCAATCTTAACAGAAAGTTAAAACCGTGCAGCCAGTCTTTTCTCCTGTGCTGTCACAAAATGAAATCATAGTTCAAGTTATGGTCTAGTTCAAGTCTCCATAGTAATAGGTATTTTCTTGAGTGCATATTTTTTAATTATAATAACATATTCACTTTTTAAACCGTGTGGGTTTAAGGTTTAATGAGTAACCTCCAATGTTTTCTGCATTTTTATTTTAAATACTTTAGGACAGCATTTCAAAGAAATTGTCAAACATAATTTTACTCGGTGTAGTTGTCATGTTATTAATATAGGCATAAACTATTTCTCCAGCCCTCTTAAACAAGTACCCTTAAGGGATAACAAAACACAGCAAAGAGAAAGCCCTGCTTTAAACATGTCACCCAGGCATCATTTCATGAAAAACATCCCGCTTCAGACCATGCATCAAAACAATCCTCCAGGAGTCAGGCTGCTGCTTGTAAACCCATGTAGAGTGTGACTGATAGGTGATCTGATGCAATTTTCTTCCTAATTCTCATTCTGCTCTTGTCTTCGGAGACAGGGATGTTATTAATCTGGGTTTAAGACTCAGGACAATCTTCCTTTGACCTAATCCCACTGAGTGGCTCAGTGTGAAGCCCTGACAATAAAAAAAAAACAATATTTTTTTTTTCACCATCCTTTTATATAGAATGCATTTCAAATATTACACTCTATTACAATTTTGATTAAATCAAGAAACCTAAATAGAAACCATTGAAGATTCAGATCTTGTGTTTTTGTTCTTTATTTATATCTAAGTTCTGATCATGTTTTTTGCTGTTTCTAGTCTTTAATCACAGTTGTATGTAAAGCTGATATACTGTATACTGGTTTTATTTGTGCATTTTTTTGAGAATCTTTCTTCAACTCATATACTTACAGCCAGCTGATAGGTTGTTTTTATCGCCATGACCTCCTCTGACATTTAGTCCTGTATTCTGATTGTAATTTTGACCTTGATCAAATCTCTGCTTTATTCTGCATCTTATCACTCAGGGAGCACTTCAGATATATATATATATATAGAATTTTCTTTCACGTTATTCATTCTTCCAAAGTGGCATTTGCTTGACATCTGACAACTTAACTATCATATCTTTCTATACTGTAGTTTTTTTAGATCTTGACTTGTTGACTGACAAGCTAGAATGTCACCACATATTACACCAAGCAGCAATGCACTAGGGTGCTATGCATCTTTAATGTTTTTGAAAAATGGGAAATATGTATGAGATGTGAGTGGCATTGAATCATGATAGTCAAAAGATGATATGGAGCCTCCAAAATAAGCGCTGTAGACATCCAGTTGGGAGCAGCTAAAGTGCACTTTGCTAAGAGGCTGGGTATCTCCAGGCCTGGAACTCGGCAAAATATTCATCCAAATCATACAGAAATAAAGCTAGTGTGCTGTTATACATATATATTAGATTCAAAGTTTCGTAAAGAGTTGCATTTTGATGTTTTAGGAGCCCAAACAACACAGTGGGGGTAAAAATAACAATGTCACTCTTAATTCTGTAAGCTGAAATGACCGGGACACTACAGATAAAAGCACACAGATGGAAGACTAATAGTTTCCCACCACCATTTCTGAAGGCAGTCCAACTCCGTAATATCATAAGACATTTACACATAATGGAGAGCTAATGTGAAAATGATGGCCTTTTCAAATCAAAGCTGCATGTGGGTGGTGGAATCGAAGGGGTGGGAGGGCGAGGGGTGTTAAGGCTTATCGAACAAAAAAGGGGAAACTCTGTAGCAGCAGAACTTTCTAGGAGGGCTGGAGAAAGGAATGACATTTTCGGTAAGATATCTATCAACAAGGTTTAATGGGCTTTCCTGAGCACTTGCCTAAGAAATGGCATTCTTTTTTAATGGTTAATTAATAAATGAATAGATAATGATGAATGGCTTCCATTTAGTCCTCCTGTTAATGAAATGATTTGCTGTTCGTATTGTCGGAGGGAAAATTCCCTGGTCTCTGCAGTAATCTTGGCTTTATTTCATAATCATACATAACAAGGAAACCATGCATAGCTTCAGCTAAACTAACCAAAGTCTAAGTGAGTGGAGTATTGGATTTGATCAGTTAGCCTTTTAACATGTCAGATTAGGCAATAAGCTCCACAATGGTCTTATTAATGACCAACTGATACTTGTAAATACTACGCTTCAGTGTAAATACACAGAGAAAAGTGTCCATCTAGCCAAGCCTTACAATCATATAGCTAGCTAAAAATACTTTTTAACTTGATCGTTACACTAGCAAGAGCAGATTCTGATAGATTATTAATCTCCTTTTAAAAAGATTCCACTCACAATAAGTGCAATAATCTGCCTGTGCATTAAGATAACTCGACCTGGTAAGAATTCTTGTTTATAGAGAATATCCTGATTTCCACTGCACTTAAGTATATTTTGGAGTACTTTATACTTTCCTAGAGTATAATTTTTTTTGAGAACTTTCACTTTTACTTCACTTACGAATTTAATTGCATGCTTTTACTCTGATACATTTTCAATGTTTGGTTTAGTTACTAAGTAAAAAAAGAAAAAAAAAACGAGCAAGAGAAACGCAAGTGTCTTGACCCCGCCTACTGACTACAAAGTCGGGTTCTGCCAGGGCTTGTTCAACAACACCAATAGGATACGCCTGTTTCGCAAAGCCAGTCTAAATTTATCCTACACTTGGTTGTTTATATTATTTTAAGTGAATTTAACCATCAAAGTTGACCAAAATGTAAAAAAAATGTAATTCAAATTGCACTACTTTTTACTTACGGTACTTACTTTACTTACACTACATTACTTGAGTACATCTATTTTTACAGTAATTCTTATACTTAAGTACAAGCCATTTCAGATACTTTAAGACTTTTACTCAAGTAACATTTCAGTCAGTGACTTGGCCTTTCGCAAAAGTCATATTTTGGAGAGGTACTTGTACTTTTACTTTACTCCGAGATTTCAGTACTTTATACAACACTGCTGATTTCAAGAAGTCTTACCAAATACAATTGTCATACTGCACTGGCTGATAATTGCATTGTTTGTGTTAGAATCTTCTTGAAAAAGAATAATAATCCAACGGATTAATCTGTCAGTGTCGAAACAAGATCAAAAAGATTTTTGGCTGGATCTAAGACTGTAAGACTTAGTTATATGGATAATCTTTGCAGTTTAGATACAAAAACAAATGAAAAACAAAGTCACTTGATCAACGAAACATTCCTCAAAGGTAATCCACGAGTGCATAAAGGACTCTTAGAGAAGGCCACAAACCCCCAAAGAACTTATACTAATCTAATATAAGAACAAATTATATTCATTGCAGTTTGAATATAATGTGTACATACTATACTATATGACAAGTTTAAGTGTTGCACTTTAACTTCATTTGAAAGTATAATATGCTAACTACATTTTATCCACACTTAAAGTGAGAAGAAAACTGTGGACCAAACTCAAACATGTTGAGTGTTCCAAATAATTGTTTGAATCACTTTTTCAACAGGAATTGAAATATTAGTTAAATTAACTATAATATTCTATTTCTGACTTATTACAGCATAAGTTTCCGATCTTTATCTCAAGTACACTTGGGTAGTGAACCAAAAAGCCCAAACTTAAAAAGTCCAAGTAAAGTAAAATTGTAGAGTTCTAGTCAGTGTCCAGATGTAGGTGTAATTTAGATACTAAACTGACTCAGTTTATCTTACAGTTGGATTTGATTGGATTTGGGCTTCGCCAAGCAATTATCGACTGACCATAGAAGACCGGACCAAAGTTCCTCAATGGCAATCTGCAAGATTGATTGCTTGCTATTATAATGATTTGAAAAACCATGCAGTTTTATAAATTAATATTTTATAATCTGGAATATCATATAAATTCCAGCATAATAAAAGAAATGGAAGAAATCTAGAAGTAAAACTATTTTTGATAGTATATATTTAGCTATAGGAAACAAACGATTGAAACAAGCAATCTCACTAGGTACATCAGTTGAAAACTTTTATGTAAATTAAGAAAACAAATTGCAAGAGGGGCCATGACTGCAATGCAAAACTGCAGGACAGCATGTCCCTTGAATGCATCTAGATCTATCTGCACTCCAATTTCTTTTAGGTAGAAGACATGATACAAAGGCTGAAAAAATTCAAATCCATTTAACACTTTGTTTAGCAGCTCAAGCCATACAAACAATAAAACAAACAAAACACCCAAAGTGACACCATTCTGAGAGCAGAAGTATCCATCATAGAAGACACTCAGTGTATATGTATGTCGGCGAGAGTCATTGATTGCAGCAAAAAAAGAATCCCACCGTAGCGTTAATCAATTAATCAATCAATAGCATGGGCGCTCACATAACTTTAGTCAAGGGCATAGGTAGTGAAAACAGAAAGTGATGAATCAGCATCAATCAACAAATTGATCAGCCTGCTGTTTCCCTCGAGTAACCTGGGATATTAATAATGGCTACCTCAATTTAGGAGAAGTGTGAAAAAATACAACATTTAAGTAACACAACTATGTAAGTTGGAAGTTACAGGTAAACACCACCACTCAGTGTACATGCAGTATCAATGCAACCTCCTCCTCAGGAAGCAAACATTTTAATCACTCAGCCTGGTGCAAGCAATAGTTTTGATAGGTAGACACATATGTAGGAACCTTTGCAGCATGTACAGCAAGAGAACAATCATTTTTAGACCAGCCTTGTGTTTCAAATTCTTGCTCTAAAGATATTTTACAGAATGAATTGGGGTCTATAGGTCTAAAAATTTTTCCATAACTAATTTCTCATTGCAATGCAACCAAGACAGACTGATACTAAAAATACAATTCCAAACAAACTAAATATCCAAACTACCAATTAAGTTCTGATGTATCTATGTAACAAAATACCCATCTTTGTCCAATGCCATCATAACCAGGCTAACGTAAAGTATAGCTTATTCCTAAGGGTTTTGAACTACTTTCATTGTTGATTAAAACTTCTGAATTGGGCCAACATTTGATCAATTTAACTTCAAATATTCATCGCTCTTTAGCAACATAGCCTTATAGCATTTAAAGCACAATTTTCCAAAATAAGCACAATAAGACTCTTCTTCTTAAGGTCAATTCAAACTCTAAAGTCTACAGCCAAGCAGCCACAGTAGAAGCAAGATGTTTTAGGACCGCAAAGTATAGAACAGACTCACGTGTTTTGCGGTGGCTATGCGCCCGTGTGGTCAGTGTGGTAGAGACCTCCTCGGTGGTAGTATGTTCCGTAGTCCACATTTGCGTAGAGTCATGAAGAACCGTTGGATTCCCTGGAGGTGAGCTAGTCGTCGCTGCTCCAACTACAAAGGTCGTCCGTGGCGCTGTGGTGGTTGTAGTAAAGCTTGAAGGTATACGTCCGTTACGATTTCCAGGGATCCGAGGTGTCACCTGACTGCCAGAGGCTCCACCTCCTTTAGGGTGTATAGTTGTGGTTGTAGCAATAATCCGTGTTCTACCTTTTGCCACAGTTACAGTTCTAGGTGTGGGGTTTCCACCATCGACTGTAGAAATAGTTGTAGTCGTGGTAGTATCAGGGCCTTTGGGAATCCCACTGGGCTTGGAGAGAAAGATAGGATCTTGGCCTATTCGATTAGCATCCACCAGATCAGTTGGCACATAATCTCGCACCGTACCCACAACAATCCATTTCAAGAGCATTAGGCTCAGTCCAAGGCCAATAAAACCAATAAGTAAGGGGACCACACACAGCCATGTTTGCTGGCGAGGCCATACTGCACACCGAAAAGGACCCTGTTCCTGAGCCTGCACCTCTCCGCGGCCCCCAGTACCCCCTGAACCCTCAGGTTCCTCCAGGATCACTGCCCCGGATACAGCTGCTCCAGAGCCCTCGCTCATCTTGTCCTGTCGTCCTTTATGGTTCATTGAGGGTTAACCCTGCAATAGAAACTGATAGCACATCGCAAAATGGTTCTCGATAATGTTGGACTTTAAAGAATGACTGAAGAAAGACAGAAGTTTTTCCCCCACAGACTGTCAGTTAGAGCTATCCAAAAATGTATCCCAAGGATAGAGAGAATTGCAGGATTGAAGAAGATACATGCAGACATACAACTGCAAATGCAGAATTGGCCACACTCACACTCAGAGACACCCAGTCAGATATACGAGAGGTTGCATGTAAGCCATATCATCAAATTGATGTATGTTTAGTTCCAGCCAACTCGTGATTTCCAATGTCAAACTTCTAAAAGGATCCCTGTTAGGTAAGTAAGAGGTAAGGTTGGAAAAAAAGGGAATCCTTTAGCAGTAGAGAAAGAGGCATAAGAGATATGAGTGGGGTGGTGCGTCTTCACATCTGTTAGAAATGATTGGAAGTCGGTGCCGTAGAAATCCACAGATATGAATCGATTTGAAGATGTAGCATTTGTTACAAATCCACAATTGGACTGCGATCAGGGAAACTTGTAGGGTGGGTCCAGTCTCTTTTTGTAGTTTAGAGATCTAGGAGGATGTTGTCCAATGCGGTGCGATGAACATCTTCAGTCAACCTTTTCTGTTTTAAATTCTGATTCAGTTGTAGCTGAAAAGGAGACTATTTTTCTTTCATGTATCAGCGCAAGCTAAACCCACTCTGCCAATAAAATCCACACCTAAAAATGCAGGTTTTTTTTCCCCAGAAGTGCAAAACAACAAACAAAAAAAAATATATATATGTAAGAAATACAAGCACAAGGGTGAGACTTGGGGGACAAAACAAACCCCCATAAAACAACAAGGGGTGTTGTCACGCAGTATCACTGGGCGGATAAATCTGCAACTGCAACGAGTGATCCTTCTTGGTCTCTGGCCGGCTGTGGATCAGATTTCCCCCAAGCTGTCCGCTCAGCTCTCTTGCCGTCTCAGTGTGCTGTTCGTTAATTCTGCAGTGTGCTCTCAGAAAGCCTCCTCTCATGTATTTGCGCGGAACATTCCGCCACAGAGGGGATACAATTTTAAGAGGAGGCTGATGACGGGCTGAGAGTTGAGAGAAAATTATTTGAAGCAAAGATCAGACAGCACAAGACAAAAGTCAAACCAATATCAGGAAAAGACTGTGAAGAAAAAATATATATATTCCACAAAGTGGCGCTTTTTTTCTCCTCCCTTAGTTCCTTAAAAGCCTGCGCTCTCCTCAGTCAGCCTGGGATGTGTTGTCTGATAGCTGGGATCCTCTGCCAGTCCTTCAGTCCTGGATGCTTTTTTTGGAGATGATTAAAAATGTGCAACCCTCTCCAGAATGAGGACTTGCAACCACAGCGGCGAGCTGTTCCCCAAACAACCCTCCCCCTTCTGAGTTCACAGCATCCAACGATTCAGCTGTCTTTACCTGTAGCAATTTCGCTGCAGACGCACATACAGCTGCCTCCCTGAGCTGCTGCCACTAAGAGACAGGGAAAGAATGAGAAGGGGAGGAGGAAAAAAAATCCACCAGAGCGGAGTGCACCATGGTAGAGCAAGAGAAAAGGAGAGAAGGGGATAGAGCGAGGGAGGAGGAGAGAAAGAGGCTGCACCTGCTAGATGCACCAGCTCTGGGAAGAGTGCCCACCTCCGTTAGCAGGGAGGGGAAAGAATAAAGATGCAGCATGCATACAGAAAAGTAGAAAAAGGGGAGTAGAGGTGTGTCTACAGATAAAGATAATGAAGGAAGGGAGGGGGAAGAGGGACAGAGAGCTCTGCATCCGCACATAAGCCAGCTACAGTGAAGAAGTCCCAGACGAAGCCAAGCAGAGGCACTAAGCGGGAGCCGTCAGTTGCTCAGTTCCACCCACAGAAGGGCTTAATGGTGCCGATGGAGTAATCATTTTTGCTAACATAAATAATGTTCAATAAGCATTTTTTTTCTTAGGTGATAAAACTAAATTTGTGCTGGTATAATGATTTTAAATCGATACCAAATAACCATTTCTCATTAATGATTTTTTTCTTCAGTTTCTTTTGCAAAACCAATTATACAAACATTTGAATTACAAAAAGGGAAAACTTGTGAAGTAGCTTTTGTTGAAAATTTGTCCTCAACTAATGTCTTATGGGACTTAAGTCATATAATAGTGAGTTTACTAAAATATTTTCAGAGCAGAAGATGGCTGCCAGTGTTTGAAAGCTACAGCAGTAACCATTCCACATTCCCCCCTTCCCTTGATGGGCCCTTGACTGGTCCCCTACAATTCCTTTTAAGCATCAATCTTCGTAATAAAATATTCTTCTGTCATGGTTTTTGGACATTAAGATCTAAAGAGAAGCATCATCTCTTGGTCAGACCCTGTAATTTAGGGAAAGTATGGAGTCAGAGTAAAAAATATGCGGCTAGCTGCTGGAAGTTGGAGGGGAATATGCTGTAAGTCACCGGGGAGTGACTCCCGCAGCCATGCATGGAGTTTGCATGTTCTCCCTGAGCATGCGTGGGTTCTCTCCGGGTACTCCAGCTTCTTCCCACAGTCCAAAAACATGACTGTTAGTTTAATTGGCTTCTCTAAATTCTCCTTAGGTGTGATTGTGTGAGTGAATGGTTGTTTGTCTCTTTGTTTCCCTGCGATGGACTGTCTACCTGTCCATACTGGACCTCGCCTCTTTACCAGCATTCCTCGTGACCCCAGCTGGGATAAGCGTGAAGGAAAATAGGGGAGTGGTGGCCTGGTGGTTAGGGAATAGAGCTCGGAATCCTGAGGTTATGTTTAAAACCACCCCCACTGACTGCCACTCTGGCTCCCTGAGCAAAAGACCCTTAACCCCACTGCTCCCGGGCGCAGCAAATGGCAGCCCACTGCGTCCCAAGGGGATGGCTTAAATACAGAGTCCATTTCATTGCTCTGTACTTGTGACAGTGGAATGACAATAAAATGCTGGGGGAAAAAAAGAATTAAATATGGTCAACCCAATTCACACTGTTCTGGATAGCCTAGCCGTATGTTGTAGTTTTCTTAGTCTCATAGACTCCACATCCACTCTCTTCTTGCATCCCAGAGAAAATGTTACTGGTCAGTTTTAGAGCAATTTGGTTCAGTCTACTTAACTTGAGCAGGAGTTAAAGAATTAAGTCGATGTAGCCTTGCAGTCTCCGTCACCAGGTCCACTCATTCAGATGCTTCCCCCCAAAGTGGCTGCCTTTGGAGTTCCACAGGAAAAGAGAAAACCCAGGGATTTGCATGGACAGGAGGGGTGAATCCCATGTCCCTGTGAGTGTTGACACTTTTGGGGTGTTTGGAAGAGACTTTAGAGTTTGCAAAGAAAACCACCATTGGCATACTTTAGGTCCAGCTCTGTCACAAATTAATAGCATGGCTTATGGCATAAAATAGGCAGCATCCACACAGAAGGAGCGGACTTCACAGTGAAAGTGTCTTCCACATTGGAAATGAACAAAATTGCGTAATAAATGAATTATGCATAGGTATAATTGTAATATGGTTTTTTTAACATATATGACAACAGTTGACATCGGAAAGCTTAAAAAAAGCATATAATCTTTAAGAGGTAAGAGCAGGTGGACTATGACCTCATTTAACAGACATAGAAGGTTCTGGAGCGGTTGTGGTAAATATACTTCCTGCAACATGGTTCAGCCCAATTGATTTGGTGGTGAGTCAGTGTGCCTCTGGGAAGGCATATCCACAGAGGGAGGCAAAGACTTCTACAGGATAAGGAATGGCATCTTGACTGCTGTTAGGTGTGGGGATAAAAGCTCACAATGGCTCTTAGGCTGTGGGATCATGAAAATATTTTGTATTAGATTTCTCTTTCTTTAAAATAAATGTATTTAAAATAAGGCTTAAGATTTTTGTTTGATCTCTTTTTCTTCTGTATTGAATATTTGACATGTTTTCTTATTTTTCTCATCAATCTTTAATCAAGAAAGATACATTTGAGTTTAAAACCCTCAGTTACCCTTTCTTTAATTTACTTCACATAGTGAAGGAAAGCTCAGCGTTGTATTGTTGATTAATATAATTAAAATAATCAGCAGTTTTCTCTGTCTTACTCTTGTGCACACTTGCCTTTGTGAATTTCCCTGTAAGGACAAAACAGCATTGAAAATCAAACCTAAAGGCATAAAAGTCGCGCTAAAAGACATCTGCTTAAAGAAAACAATCTTTCAGTTGCTCCTTTGAGAAAAAATCAAGTGACGATCTGAGTTTTTTCCATCTCTTTTAACTTCTGACAAATAAATAAAAATCAACAAATGCTTGTCAAAGCAGCCATTATGTCACTGGGGTTGTTTAATCCAGTTATTAATAATAATACTAAGAAAGACACTGTGGGATATCATTGTAAGCCTAATCATCAACGAGGTGGAAGAGCACATGTTGAACAACAAATAGACATATTAACTAGAAATGTTAGCTAGTTTATATAAAATGCAAATTACAGTAAAACGTTTAAGAATATAATTTGCTGCTACACACACACACAGACCAATGCACACCTAAACAATAATAAAACTTAACTTAATTCACACTTTACTCATAAATGTGACCCCTGACCCATAAACAACAGTTCCCCACATGGGGTCCAGGCATTGGGTCCCACATTAAGCAGCCTGTCCCCACACAACATCTTTTCGTACGATTTCATATGAACTGATAATGAGAATACACTGCCACACAACATGCCATTTACCCTGAAAATGGGCCCACAAAAAACAAGTGCACTAAAACGCTACATCCCACTTTGTAAATGTTTATTTTTGTTTTTATCCACATAGTTTGGTTGAAGGCTAGACTGAAACACACGAAAGGGGATCCTATCTCAAGGAAATGAAGTTGAAAGCATACACATGTCCGCATTTGCTTATTTTACATGTCAGGGATTCTTTTCCTATTTAATTTTTTCCATTTTATTGTAATAACAAAACATGTCAGTGACAGGTTTTTGATTGTAGAAGTTGTATCACAGTTTCTGTAGAGTGAAGACTAATAGTTTATTTATTTTTTTGGTCACCAGATGGAAAATGGATGACGGTTTATATATGAGTGCTTCTACATTTACACAGTTTTCCACACATACTGTACATAACAAAGCTGGGGTTTTTCTGGCTTTACATATATGTGTTATTAAGGTCTTTTTTGAGAGGGAATCAGCCGCCTTTCTGACATAGAAGCAGCAGTTGTCTATAGGTTTTACTGAGCGGGGGGTTCTGTGTTTTTTTGTCATGGGAGCAGAGAGGAGAAGCAAAAAACGAGAAAAATGGGGAAAGAGTTAATCGTTTATCATATTAAGAGTGTCTATTGTATGAAGGAAAGTAATTTAATTGTAAAAAAAAAATAATTGAAACCACTGACACCCTTCCTTAGAAGGGATGATCTTAACTCCTTAAATGTTCCATAGTAGGGGGGAAAAAATCCCTTAGCTAAACAAACAAATAAATCCGTGACGTGATTTCTCCAGTTAATCCACTGTTGTCCCAGCGTATGATGGGATTGGTTTTAACCGACAGTGACCCTGTACAGGATAAGATTAGGATAAACATTAATGGATGATGGTTGTTTACAATTCATATATATAAAAAAAGGCTCATTTTGTAGAGGTCATAAAAAGACAATGCTGTATCACAAACTGAAGAAGCATAAAAAGAAAAGAAAGAAAATAAATCAATGAGTTTTATTCTTTGGGCTTGGAACTGACAATAATTATATAAAGATGGTCAGTTTGGGGCAAACTGCCAGACGTTCATTAATAAAACACAGGTATCCTGTGTTAAAATGCCAGGGTTATTCCTGCTTGTCAATAACACTGTAGGGCAAGCCGCTAATCCTGAAGGATATATGTTCAGCCTGTGTAAGAGTTGTTTTCTTTTTTGTCAATTCTGCCTTCAAGTTATAACCTGTCCTGAGTTATAAATGTTATTTATATATATTTATAAACACATAAAATGTGAATGACTCTTTTATCCTCCCATGAAATTAGTTTTCTTTTATGATGGCTAAGGACAAATAAATGAACCGCAGACGTTAATCAATAACAGAGCACGATCAATGTGATCACATTGATCAATCTAATGAGTCGCCTTCAAAATACTATATGTCACAATATGCTTCTTACATGTGACATATCTTATATGTCTGTTATAAGGAAATAAAGGTGAGATTAAGCATAAGGGCAACATATTTTTAAAATGCTTTCAAGCTAAAGGAGAAAGGTTGTGAACCTAATTTTTGGAATAACTCTAAAACCTGAATGACTGATTTAGAAATTCTGAACTTTCACTTTTCAGGAGCTGGAAGGATTTCCTCTGTCTAAAAATGTCTTGAAAAAAAATATTAATTAACTTTAATTTCTTACATGCAGAAGATAAATGTGTTGCTGCCTAAATTTAGAAAAAAAATCTAGATTAGTTAGTCCTAGTGGATAATCCTAGCGGCTAATCTGAGATGGTGACATGATGCTTCTGAACCTACAGTATATTAAATAAATACAATTTCATTATTTTAAAGGGCTTTTTAATTAGCAAAAATTGTGCTTCAATAAATAAATTGTGTGAAAGTCTTATAGGGTTATAAGTCTTATAAGATCACATGGAGAAAAGAAATGAAGATTTTATTAACATGAATGAAAGAAGGTCTCTGGGGCTCGGACACCGGCAGAAGACATGATGCTGTAAGTCAATATGAGCTTGGATGACTATCTTAGCAAGGAGATTAGAGTATTAGAGGCCTGGGCACTGGTGGTTGTGTATGATGGAGGATGAGAGGATCTGAGAATAGTCTAAGATTGAGGGAGGAAATGGGACAGAGATGGGTCAAAGTTCAGATGATGATCTGAATGGGGAATCTGTACCTTTGTCTTAATGAAGAGAGTCTTGAAAAACCATTGGCTCTGTGGCAGAGGCCACTTAAATTGTAAAAGTAATGCAGGAAAAAATGTTAATGGCACTACTGTATGCCCGACTCTTTCAAAGAGTACCGTCTTAAACGTATTACTACAATTCTGGATGATAACTTCCTTATATCTAATTTTCTTATCTTTCTAACTAATGGTTCATGTGTCAAATTCTTCTGTGCATCATCTTGAAAAAATATTTATTTTGGCATGTGGCAAACAACAGGCTATGCAACGCCATGTCCAACCATATAGAAATTAGTTGGTTTGGATGAAACAAATATTTTCAAGTTTTTTTTGTTTGTTTTTTTTTTAAATACAAGGAGGCCATAATGAAAATTAACTTAAAAGAAATAAAACTAACAAGTCCTTCATTAAAAATGTAAGGAGAAAAAAAAGGTAAAGATAATTGCCAAAAATGTAAGGAGTAGAAGTAAAAAGTTGTCATAAAAATAATTACTACAGTAAAGTCCTACGTGCTGGTCCCGTTAGCTATCGTTTTCTGCGCATGCACACTTTCAGGCGTATATCTGTGGTGGTTTCACGCAGTCATTGAAGTTCACCTTTCTCACCGTGGTTCTTTGAAAATGGCCAAACGTTGTAAGAGAAAAAGTATCTATGAAGTGTATGAGAAGAAAAGAAAGCCTCAGAAGAGGAATATATGTCCCCGAAGGCTTTGCTCAGAGAGCTCTCCTCGCAAAGCATTATGGGATTTGCTGTCACAGCGGCCCGATGTCGCCATAGGCTGTCACTACCAAACAAAGCAACTAAAAACAAAGATGGCGCAGGCACCGCACAGTGGAGGAGGAGTTATGTGACCAACAGGGAGTAAAAAGCAGTGATATATCTGTCTGAACGGTCAGTTAACTGTGTTAGCTATAAAGTCCACTATATATTCCCCGCTCATATAGTGATTGTTGGATTTAGGGGTTAGGGCGGATGTTTGGACACATTAAATTTATATGAGCTATGAGGACAGCAGCTTTTAAACAGGGCGTGCACGAGAAGAAATGGTCTCATGCACGCTCTCGCACACGTTTAATAGGCGTTCCCTCTCAGGAGCGGGTACAGGGTGGTGCATGTGCATTTATTTTTTAAAGTGGAGAGGGCGAGTCACAATACCTTTAAGTAAGGTAACAAAGTATTTGGACTTTGTAACTTGAAACCTCTGTTCTGGAGAGGGCTAGTCCGGCGTTGATTGGCTGAAGCTTGTTTGAGGCACATCAGCAAGTGTTCCAAGTGAGGCTGATAAAGAATCATCCTAATTCAATTTCAATTCAACATAAACAGTCATAACTTTTTTTAATTGGGCATTTTTTGTTTGTAGGAGGTTTTTGTTTTCTTTTGTCCTGTTATGTTTGCATACATGTGGTAGGACACTTATCCTGTACAAAATGCTTATCCCAAGGCTGTATCCTGATTGCATTATTGACATAATCAAATCTAGACTCAATTAACATAAATGCAGACAGGTCACATTAATATTATATAAACATGTGTTAGAATAACCTTCAGCCACTTGGAGCATTTGTATGTTGCAGTAAAGGCCTGTTTTTGAGTAAAAAGGACAGATTCTAACATGTCTGCAGTGTGGGGACTACTAAGTCTGATAGGATTTTTTAAATTTTTTTTGCAACTGCTGTTGGACGCTGGTACCAGGGAAGTTCGGTTTTCTGCGCTTTCAAGCCAAAGTACTGTCTTGTGTCCAGGTTGGAAATCCCGAATGATTCAATACCCGCAAAGTTTGACACTGTTCTGGTTTCTGCTTTTGGTCGTTTAGAATCACCTCTGGCTGCTTTAGAATAGGCTAGCATAGAGCATGCAAGTCCGAGTACGTCCTTAAAACAACCTTTAAACGTTCTTTTTTTTAAAATATGCTACTCACCGTCGCTGAAGCGCTGTTCAATGACGTTCCAAAAAAAGTTTCGTGAAGAAAAAACGTTCCTGTAGTGTTTTATTTAGCATTTTGTAAATCCCATTGAGTTCTGTAGGAATAGTCAATATTCCCCTGCCACCGGAAACGGAAATGGGGCCTGTTTACACAGTTGTAGTCTTTTCGCTTCACTCTGTGTACTCCGACGTCGAGGTGCTAACGTCTCTGTTAAACACTTTAAAAAACTCTGAAAATGGAATACGAAAGGTGGATTCTTGATTCTCGACGTCAGAGTACAGAGTGAAGCGAAAAGACTACAACTGTGTAAACAGGCCCCATTTCCATTTCCGGTGGCAGGGGAATATTGACTATTCCTACAGAACTCAATGGGATTTACAAAATGCTAAATAAAACACTACAGGAACATTTTTTCTTCACGAAACTTTTTTTGGAACGTCATTGAACAGCGCTGACGACCCGGTGAGTAGCATATTTTAAAAAAAAAGAACGTTTAAGGTTGTTTTAAGGACATAATCGGACATGCTCTATGCTAGCCATTCTAAAGCAGCCAGGGGGTGATTCTAAATGAGCCAAAAAGCAGAGACAGGAGCAATTGTCAAACTTTTGGTGTCGATCATTCGATTTCATCCTGGACACTACAGAAAATGGGCTTAAAGTGTAAAAAACCGAACTTCTCCTTTAACTAAGTATTTTTTTGTTGTTGAATATAAGAGATTTTGCAGATATATTTTTCATACATACATTGTTTAGATTTACTTATATCTTTTTGACCCCTCTTATAGAATAGAATAGAAAATCTCCTAATTGTCTCACAAGGGGCAAATTTACAGCAGCAGAAAGATTATTAAAAATGCTCACACAAATGAGGACCTTAGAAAAATGTATAAGAATAACATAATAGGGAAGAGTTAAAATATAAACAATAAAATACTGTAAAGTGTTTTAAAAATATAAAACTGTGCACCTGGAGAATAATTAACCAATATGCAGCTATGGACATTTTTACAGTAATGAATATTTGAAAATAGCAGCAACATCAGAGATGTGCAAAATGACAGCAGAATGTAATTTAACTGACTAAGGTTTATATCATTAAATTGGCTTTTATTCGTTCATGTTCCCATTGGTTTTCACCTTTATTCCACTCTAGATTCTCATGTAGTCTTTGTTCACTTTACAAGAAATAAAAGGAAAAAAAAATATCATGAAAATTTGTTCCTGCTTTGTGTGTCAACTGTCACGGTATCTAAGCGACAGTGCATAGGCGGCAAAAGCAGCTGAAGGGTAGACATGTTTGAATTCACAGCCAAAACTCTTCCAGTCTCCTTATTTTCGAAGACCTCAAAGGATCCAATCCAAGTAGAAGGAAGACGAAGCCCATGAATTCGAACAGAGACAATATCTCTGTCCTCCGTCACTCTCAAAATTCAGAACTCTCAGAATTTTGGGAGCTATCTGCTTATCTAGTTACCGTCGTTGTACACTACCTTTCAGGGTGCATTGTGGGATTACCAGCTTTTTTCATCCACTAGACATTTAGATACTCATATAAAATGGCATAAACCCTATACAGTTCTATATATACAGTAGGAAGCAGTATCTACATAGCCTTAGCATTATTATTATATAAATCTAAAACCTCCAGCCACTAGTTGGCAGTGCACCATCTAAAAACCTATAATTCTGCTGCTTTGCACTAGCCATAGCAGTGCAACAAGATCTTGGGTGCTTCTCAATTCACAAGAACACAAGTACGGACTTGTGTCCTCGCTAAGTATGTTCTTGAGAAGAACCCAGGAAAGTCTGGACTCGGGACCTCCTGTTATTAATACTCTCTAGATAATTATAAATTATTACTTTTTTTATTTGTTGGGGTAATAATAATTTACACAGTCAGATAAACATAAATCAAATGAACTTCTTGCCATATAAAACAAAAAACTCACCCTGATCAGGGGCGAGCGGTCCATCTGTAACAGCTGTAATTGTGTACTGTCCCTTAAAGGTAGTGTGGTATTGTAGAGAGCGAGAGAGCAAATGCAGAGAGATACAGGTACAGGTACATAGACGGACATATTATTTTATCGTATTTTTCTTTGTAATGTTAGGGCCATATAGTGAAGCTTAAAGTATAATGTTCTCGCCTCAGATGATCTTAAAACTGACTTTCATTGAACAACGGCAACAGCAAAGAGAACTTTTAACATAATACTCTGAGCTCTGGGAGCGCTCCATTGGAAGCTGCTGCTGCAGCAGTGCATGCTGGGACAGCTGTCAATCTCAAGAATGCACAAGTCTGCACTGATGCATGCTGGGTAATGAGGGAGGGTTGTGAACAACATCTGGGGACTTAGTCCATTCTTGGTCTTCGTGTTCTTGTGAATTGGAACAGTAGTAGGGCTGAGGATGATGACGTTCCATGACCAAATGAGAACATAAGAACGCACAAGAACACATATTGAAACAGCCCTTGTGTAATTTGATTAAAAACACTGAGATATATTGTATTATATTTGTGAATGAATTGTAATGTTTCCAGATAAATTGTACAGCTATGCATTCATTGGGATACTTATCATATCACCAAAGTCTTGCTAATTCACATCCCTTGTTTAAAAACCTTTTATTTAGACGAATGAAATGCTTACACTAAGCAGAAACTCTTTAAAATGGCTTGAGGCTTACTAAGCCTTCATTCTAGTTGTGGTAACATGAAAAACAGCATTTTCAGGGTATTTTTTTTGTACCCCTCATGAAATCACTGAAAGCAACTTGACTATCCAAATTCAAAATAAGGAATCAGATTTTTGGATTTAGTTTAAAACCTTTGCAGAATTTTTTAAAGCTGTTTTTGATTCCTGAATTGTTAATTTTATCTGTGAGGCAAAAAAAAAGGATCAGTCAGAGCTGAGAATCTACTCTCTTTTAGTCCAATTTTAAATATTGTCTTGTGTTGTCATTACTTCAATGAACTATGACCAATACAATGGTCTTCATATCCTATTATTCACATGAATTTTCCTAAGAATAACCTGATCCCTGAGGGATGGTAGATTAGTGCAGGAAGGACATCCACAGGGAGGGAGATTAACAGAAAGGCCAACAAGCACAAATAAAGAAAAAAGGAAATGTGAGAACTAAAAGGGAATAAAACAAAGAGAAACTGGCGTTACAATTCTTGTGGCTTGTAAAACCAGACACCATCTGGTCACAGCCATCATGCAGTGTAATCCCATCACATATGATAATTGTAGCATCACATAGTTATATCAGTTTATTTTACACACTTACCCTCTAACTATCAATTCACATCAGATCATTAACTGGGATTGGAAAATAATACCTTGCTTATGATTTTTCATTCATAAATGAAAACAGGTTCATTTTACCCTTTAAGGCCCTATCCACCTATTCAAACCAATTACATTTATGCAATAGGCAATATGCTTAGTGTACTTCCAGTTTCTGAATTCTGAATCTATCTGTTATAAAATACAGTGCTGTGTAGAGGCAGGAAGTTGGAACAGGTTGTGACCAGGGTTGGGGGGATCTGCAGTGGTGTTTCCAGCCCATTTCCTGACTCTTAGGATGTATAAATTGTGGGTAGGTCATCCCTTCTGTTAGGTTCAAAAATGTAGGTTCGTAAAAGAGGGACTGAGTCCACAGAGAAAGGGATTTTCAACAGCTTCTGCAGGAAGGAGAAAGAGCTACACCCAACTCACTAACTCTCTCTCTCTGACCCCCCTCCTGTCGTCCCCTTTTATTAACAGAACATAACACATGGTTACAAAACAGAGTATTCTTCTGACAGGACAATTGATCAGGTCATAATTACAGGATGCTCCTCTGACTGAATCACAAAAGAGGGGTCTTCTGAGTGAATCATAAGACAGAGTGAAGCATCTAATTTCTCCAATGCTTTATATGTACATACATTAATTTTATAATCGTCATTGAATAAACCTAACACCTTCTGCTGTACTCCATGTCCTTGTCCCTGACCCGAACCAAGCGATGATAGATGAGTAGAGGACAGATTGGAAGATGGCAGCAGGTTCCTAGGCAGGTTGAGCGACTCAAGAAGTTCTTCCTCAGTTTGGCCTTTCTCTATTAGGTGTGTCAGGCTCTTTGGGATATGGGTGATCCCAGAAACATGGAGGTTTCTATAGCAGACCAATTTAGGTGGGGAAACATGCTGTTATATTGGGCAACTTTGAAAGTAGTGGATACTGCTCCTTTATTATTGTTGTAAAAAAAAAATAAAAATAAAACTCAGGAGAAAGAAATAATACATTGGAAACCATGTTGATTTAAGTTTTTGGGTGATTTGTTTTTCTTTGTTTCATTTATTCATAGCACTTTATTACAGATTGTATAGTTACAATGTTGTCACACAAGAAAATCCTTTACGCTGTCCATTTAATTCTGACAATGGATATCCTGTGGGGCATTATTTCTTACATAAACTCTTTTATTTGCATCTGAGTATTTTGCAGCATAATAAGGCAAGTAAAGAGGGGCTCCAGGAAGGAGCTGAAAAACACCTGCTATTCAATGAAGCCCATTGATTTATTGAACATCAGAGCACACTGGGACAAGCCTGTTGATTGAACACTGTAGGCTCATGTCTCTGATTGTTTATCTGAGGTCAGGAAGGTGCTTCAGTTAAACTTTCTACAACAATCTGGTTCACAGTATTGCAGTATGATGTACTGGCAGCCCTACAGAATCGGGGAGGGCCCCTTCACAAAAGTTTGCCTTTGGCCCGACTGACGATTGGTTCAATGGCTTATTCCATTCACCTTTCCTAGCTCCCCCCAGTTTGTTATTACTGTTCATCTTTTATCCTGCCTCTATTTAAGCTGCTTGCTCCTAGTCATCAGCACCAAATTATTTAAGCCCTTGGTGATAGTTCTTTAGTGTACCCTGTGTTTTTTTTTTTTTGATTGCCTGATCCTGACTAGTTCGTCCGTTTGGACCTCTGAGTTTGCTTGTTCCTGTTCTAATCTATTTGGCTGACATGTCTTCGGATTCCTGCTGGATTCGGCCTGCTTACGTGCCTGGATCTGTTTTCTGACCTCAACTTGGATTTCGCTTCGGTATCTCTGATCTTCTGACCTGGACTCCTCTTTACCTCCTAGACACCAGCTTTGGCTGTTAGCCTTTGTCTGCTTGCTTCTGCTCGGCAGCCAGCTCAGCAGCCTTCTTGGCTTCAGCTCCTGAAACTCTCTGGGCGGTGTTCGCCATGTGCTGTTGGAAATCTTCTGGCTGGATTTCACTCCTTCTTCTGGGCTCAGACTAAACTTTAAAACCAGACTAGTAACTCACACACTCATAATTATTCTCCATCAGATTTAGGTTGTCACTAACCTGAGTTTTTCTGGGTCCTCAGTTCTGGTTCCTGACACAATCTGAAAAACAGAAGTTTAAAGATTTTATTAAAAAAACAAC
This sequence comes from Cyprinodon brontotheroides, assembly GCA_018398635.1. Taxonomy (NCBI): domain Eukaryota; kingdom Metazoa; phylum Chordata; class Actinopteri; order Cyprinodontiformes; family Cyprinodontidae; genus Cyprinodon; species Cyprinodon brontotheroides. The sequence continues at coordinate 4,113,211 of JAGKQL010000051.1, forward strand.
AAAAATAAAAAATCTGAATCTTAATCTGAAATTTGATAGAAAAAACAATGCTCTAAGTGTGCTATATTCATGTATCCAGATTTTTGAAATTATGTATGCAGATTTTTGAAATTATGTGTACATTTCTTTAAATCTTCTATCTTTTACCCAACATTGTCTTAGATCATCGTAGATTGAAACTTGGCTACTACAGAAGAACTTTCCAATTGGTTTAAACCAATTTGGTACATGTCTGCATAAAACCCCCTCTTTCTGATATAACGGTCAAGATTTTCAAATGTGTTTGTTTCTTAATTAGTCGTTCTTTTTGTTGGGATCTGGAAGTGTGTCCACCTTTCTCCAGCAGAGGGCGCCCTAGGTCTCCTGGAGCCGAAGCTGACTACCACACCTGCGGCTCGTTTGCTCATCAGGAGACCAGCATATAAGCAGTGGCAGAGCAACACTCCAGTGCCAGAGTGTTAAGCCAGTTACGGTTATCAAGCCTGAGCCAACCAACCTGTCTGATTCTCTGACTCCCCTGAAAACCTGAACCTGAACATAACCAGTTTTTGTTCTCTCTGCTTCCTAGGAAAAACCTGACTGAACTCTGGAACTCTGGAAGAGTTTTCCCAGCCGAAACCAGCCTGATTCATCTCAGAAGAACCCTGGAAGATCAAACTGACAGAACCTGCCTGCCCGCTCTCAAGAAGAGAACTGGAAAGAAACTCAAATCAGAACACTGCTAAGTCTGAAGTCAAGCCCTGCCACTGCCTAGCCCTCTGCCTACCTTCTGTCTCTGGACCCTCCTGTTCCCTCCCTCACTCGCTCAGCCAGAACCACTGAACAGAGAACCCTGTTTGTGACCAGTCCTGGATTTGTTTCCCAAGCATCAATCCTATACCCCGAGATAACTTGTCGTGTGTGAACGGAAACAACCTGAACTGAACCGAGATAGACATAACCGGACCGCGCTAACTGCAGACCAGTTCCCGAGGTGGGTTCGGCTCGGTTTTTTCCTGGCTCGGTTCTCTGATAACAAGAGCGCATGAGCAGAACGCGTCATCGCCGACTGGCTGAACATGCCGATTCACACTCCATTCAAGTACATCCGCGCAAGGTTGCCGTCTTCGCCTGACCCACCGCAAACACGGAAGTACAGCAATAATAATCAAGCATAACTTTCTGAATGTGACGGGCGCCGCCATTTTGATTTGCTTGATTCCCTCCTCCTTCGTCTTCTTCTTCTTGGGTTTTACGGCGGTTGACAAACAGCGTTTGGTGCATTACCGCCACCAGCTGCTTGAGTCCCTCCTTCAATCCTAGCAGTAATACCGCACATCGTCACTAGGAGGCGAGGAGTCGAGATAACCGAGATAAGTGTGACGTGTGAACGGTCGTCAAAACTGAGCTTGGCCTGGTTACCGATCCAAGCTCGGACCAGTCTCGGCCTGGATCGGTTTTTCAAGGGTAGTGTAAATGGGGCTCTAATTTACTCTGTGTTTTCAATAAACATTTCCTCTGAGTCAGTGTGTGTTCTGCATGTGGGTTAGAAACCTTGATCCCAACATGATACTTTTGGTCTTTTTTATTTGACAGAATTTCATCAGGGACACTTTATAAACATGTTCCAGTCTTAATAGTTTTGCTGTGAGGCCTATTCTGTATGTGCTGGTTTAGCAGTCAGAGTCCATTGTTGAAGTGTGGACATTTGCATGAGTCGAATACAAGAGACATTATGATACCACTCATCTGCACACGAGTACCTCATTCAGATATTTTGTATTATAAGCAGGATGTAGACTCAGAGACCTGCATGCCAATGCACTCTTAAAGCCACAAAGCAAAACAAAGGGAGGCAAGCAGCACACTGATGCAATCTTTGTGAGGGGATTTGGGCTTATATCAACCTGCTGCATTTTCTATTAAAGTGCTTGCCGCAGCTTTGGAGGTCAGGCCAGCTTTGCTCTCCTACAAAAGTTCATGGAATGAAAAGTTCCTTCTAAGAGAATTTATGTTGGCCTTTTTTCCAAAAAAACAGGACTTTAAATAATAAACCTTTGCTTATGAGTGATAAATAAGAGGTGAAATGTGTTGTTCAACAGTCTGAAGAATCAGTCATCTAGTAATTGCAGGCACATTTACATATTTCATAGATATAAACACACTAGAGTCACTTTCAAAAACATGTTCTATCATTGAACAAGAAATGAAATCCTTGGAACGTTAAGCCTTTGCTTACTAATATGGTAGGAAGAAAGGAAGAGACCAGAACCTTCCTGAAACTGTGCAGTGATAAAAGAGGCTAATCTTTATGTATTTATGGAAATAAGAAAGTCCAATTACAATATAAAATTACAGCATATTTGTAGTTATTGACAACCCTTCAACATTGACACAATTTGTCAAATGACAATAGATCAATACCATCTTTGTATGTTACAGGGAAAGCTGGTAAGGGCCCAACAGAGGGTAGACTTGTTTTTTCCTGCTCTCAATAGCTAACTTTACTATATCTGATGCATATGGTTACAACTTCAACAAATCATTTTATAATATTTGTCATATTTATACATTGAAGATGCAATTTGTTCCATAAATGTTCAATAAATGTTACATTTACTGAAGCCAACTAAATGTCCTGGGAGGATCTAAGCAAGATCTCATCTGCTTTGCCCAGAGACAGACCTCTGTCATCTGCATTAACTTCAACATTTCCTCAGATGCTTTTAAAAATATGAGTGAGTGGGAAGAAGCAAATCCTTGGCTGAACAACATCAGTAGGGAATTTACAAATTAAATAAATAAATACTTTAGTCTGTCTGCACTGCAGTGCACAGTTAGCAGCAGGACGGAAACAAATCATACCATGACCATCTTCTGAGACCTATATGGTATGCAATATAATGATTATTGTGGTTCTA
>JAGKQL010000051.1:4116276-4158698 GCA_018398635.1 Cyprinodon brontotheroides
ATATATATATATATATATATATATATATATATATATATATATATATATATTTACTATAAAAAACAAAAAAACACAAGTATGTGCACCATTCACATAATCTGACCACCTTTAGGTACAGGTGTCATGTGGTAGATTTTACAGCAGACATATATCATAAAGTAGTTAACTGTGCAATTATCCCATCATGTGCACTGAACACTTTATTATCAGAATCAAGTTTATTGCCAAGTAGGTTTGCACACAGAACGAATTTGACTGAGTGTTGATGTTGCAGACAAATTAGATATAGATATACAGAATACAGAATCTATCACTATATACAATATAAAACATACAATATATGGTATACAGCTCTATAGGAGGGAGAGAGGCAGTGTCAGTTTCACATGGGTCTCTTGGCCTTGTTGATAAGGCTGGTAGCTGATGGGAAGAAACTGTTCTTGTGGCATGATGTTCAGCTCCTACTTTAGGTACTGTGAGATGATAGTTCCCAGGAAGAGGAAAGACTCCACAGGGTCAATAGTGGAGTCACAGAGGGTGGTGAGATAACTGGAGCTGAGTTCTTCCTGAAGTCCTCAACCATCTCCTCTGTTTTTCAAACTTTGAGCTTTAAATACAGATATACAGTATACCCTATAGACTTTTCTTTGTAAAAATGTTGTATAAAACCATTTGCCCCCTATATACTGTACAGTCCCATTCATTCCATCATTACTTGCAGGATTGCATTTGAGTCAGCGAGTCCCGGATAAAACAATTTGACTGGTATGATCTGGTTGAGAACTGTAAAGTGCCTTGAGATGACATGTGTTGTGAATTGAAGCTATATAAATAAACTGAATTTAATTGAATTGCCTATTTGTGTTGGATTGTCACATGAAACTCCAATAACATATAAAAATTTGCTCTAGGCTCTGTGCAACAGAAAACTTTTACATTATGATAGAAACAGATCCATCATCTTTAAAATAGCTGGTCTATTTAAACATTTAAGATCAGATTCAACCAAAACAAAACCACACCAGACCAACCCAACTCAGCTTATATATACTGGGTTTTGTTATGCCTATTATAGTTGGACATTTGCACCAGGTAATTAGCTCTATACTCTTAAGGCAGTGATATTAGAATCCATTTTTAGAATGAGAAAAAACCTGATGTAAGATCAAATTATCTAAAGAGCCATTGTATTGTTCTAAATAAGACTTTAAATTAATTTAAGGATTTTTATAAATCTGTTTCCTCAGAAAATCTAAAGCAATCTCATTATAGCGGGCCCCATGGTTCAAACTGAATTGTTATGTTGCACTTCACACTAACTAATGTGATAAAAGGATTTTAAAATGTATTTGCAATAGATTGTTTATAGACAGACATTCTCTTTTCTCTTAGCTTTCAAGCTAATTAGCTTTGTAAACCTATGTTGTGATACAACATTGCTGAAATATTCACAGTCAAAGTCAGACCACTGAATGACTGAAGGTTACAGCTGGCCAAATTAACAATGCAGTTCCCGTGACTTCAGTGCTGAATTCCTTCTAGACCACACAACAGGCTAAGACCGCGCAGCTGCGCAAACCAAAACCCAGACGTCACGCCTGAAAGATGAATCGTCTGAAAAAAAGCTGTGATGCAACCAGGGCTACACCCTACTGTCATACAGCTTTAAAACCAACGCGCTGAACCTGCTCAGCCTTTTCCACTGGGCTCATGCCTGACCGGAGAGACAAAAATCCACATGGGATCCTTCTAAAAGTAAGCCAACCAAAGCTTCTTCCTATTTCTTGCCGTCAGAGCTACTGATCGCAGTGTAGCGTTGTGTGCCTACTCATTTCACCACGAGTAAGAAAGTATAAGCCTCCACCTTGTTAAGCAGCTACTCTGCGCCACCGAACGGAATTCCCCTTTTGAGGAACCGGCCTTGCTGCGGGTTGGGGTTGAATCAATGCGGGACACCTTCCGGAGGAAGCCATAAGTTAACTGCATCAATTAACGCCCATCAAATTCCCATGTTCCTTGCATCAGACTGATTTAAATCTCCCTGAGAGCCGATCCGATTTTTAAAACAGCTTTAGACAATTAAATTTTTTAAAGTGCAGCCTTTTTTATAAATTAAACAACCCATTTTACAAAATATTCAGCAGTCTAATGGCAGTGGGCAGAAACTGTTATGGAATCTGCTGGATCTGCGCCGGATGCTTCAAAATGTATTTTGAAGGGCGGGGAGAACAGTCCATGAGTAGGTGAGGGGGTCATTGATGATGTTACAGGCTCGGGGACACTCAGCGCTGGGATGAAATAAATGTCTTTAATGCAGGGAAGAGAATCCCAAGATGATCTTCTCTGCTGGTTTTACTAACCTTCTCACCTTTCCAGTCTGAGGCTGCAGCCCCTCCACACCCACACACAGTGAGACAGCCTACAGTGAGACAGCTCTCTATGGTGCTTCTGTAGAAGTGGGGAGGGATGGGTGAGGCAGGTAAGGCTCCTTTATTGCCCTTCATCAAATGTGGATGGTTTACATTCAGGTGTGAGGGGTGTCTGTGATGCGCCCCAGGAGTTTGGTGCTGCTGACTACCTCTACAGCTGAGGCTGTGTTGATGAGCAGTGGAGCGTGGTTAGGGCGGTTCTTCCTGAATTCTCTCATATTCAGGATCAGGCTGTTATCTCTGCAAAATCAGCCAGCTCAAACCTCCTCTCTGAAGTCCCAGCCGTTGTAATCTTTGATGAGTGTCCACCACCCGTGGTGTCGTCTCATTACTTCACCATGTGATTGGTGGTGAACCTGGGGGCGCGTCATGTGTCATCAGGGTGAATTGCAGGGGAAGCTCAGGGCGCCCAGCCCTGAGAGGGAGCCTTCACGCCAGTGAGTGGGACATCCAGAGGTGTTCTGTCCAACCGGGGACGGACTGAGGCCTTCTGTTGGTGATAAAAGCTCAGCAGCCAACAGCAGAGGGGGTGTATTGGAAGCCCTGTTGTTCCAGCTTGGGTCACTAGATGCTGTGGGATGGATGGGAAAGGAGGTTGAGCTGAAGTCCAGGAACAGCATCCATACGTAAAAGTTCTTTCACTCCAGGTAAAGCAGGTCTTCCAGGTGGAAACGGTTAGAGATAGGCCCCAAGTGGAGGCGGCTGTCGTGGGTAGGCAAACTGGGAACGGGTCGAATGTTGCAGGCGGCATCATATTTGGGCAAGGTGCTCTTTAACCAGCCTTTGGAAGCATTTCATCACGATTGGAGTGCGAAACAGCCAGTAATCAGTTCAGCATGACTGGCACCATGGATTGGTCCAGTGAGGCGTTAAAGATGTTCGTGAGGACACCAGCCAGCTGATTTGCACACTCCGTATACACCTGCCCAGGTATGTTATCAGGCCCTGGGGCCTTCCTTGGGTTGACTGTCCTCAGGGTTTTTTCCTCACTTCAGCTACGTCCAGGTTTAGTGCCTCAAACCTTCCAAAGAATTTGTTCAGTTCATTTAGGAAGTCAGTGTTTGTTGCATCTACTGGAAGCCACCCCTCCTTCTCATCCAGGACATTCAGAAGAGATTCAAAGTAAAACCTTTCCATTATTCCATCTGATGTTCAAATACGGTGCTTAGCTTGGACGAGTAGTTAAATTAAATCTTTGCAAGCCGTTTATTGAACTTTGGGACTCTTTAAGCTCGTAGTTCATTTGAAAGGGTTCTAAACTTATCCTGGTTTCATGGTGTAAATGAATGTGATGTGACTGGCTGTGAGTTGAGTTTAAGTGTTTCTTTCATACTGATTAATTGGTTTCCTTTTCCTGAGGTTGGTGTATTAGAGTAAATCAGAGCTTTGTAAGCCTTTTTAAAATCTTGTGCAATCACATGCTAGTGGCGGCATTGCAATCTTTCAGGTGTTGGGTCTAAGACGTAAAAATTCTGTCAAAAACATGTATTCATAATAAATATTGGTTCAAGCACTTTAGTTTAAAACACACACACATAAACTACTAAAAGTTCTATTAGTGAAGGAGTTGGACTTATCAAAGACAGGAGGTTAATGACATCTTGTAGAAGTAACATATTTTGGTGATCATACAGAAATAAAAAAATAGAATAAACTGTAGTGCTCACACTCATATCTAGAGGATAAAGTATTTTCTTTTGACTTCAGATGAATAGGACTAGAAACCAAACACCTGCCGCATTTGCAAATTCAAGGCCATAGCACTGGTTCTGCTAAACTTGTATGTGTTTATTCAAATAATTTTCTTTGAGTGAAATGTAATAAAAGTGTTAGGGTTATATGTGAAAAAACAAAACCAAAAACAATTATTTTTTTATGATTTGCACTAAATCACATATTGTACATGCTCAACTTCTTTTTCACTGGCATTTATAATTTTTTATTTTTGTGGGTGTAAAGTTATTTTGAAGATTTTGTAAATTGCAAATGATCTCAAATCTAACTAACCAAGCTGTTATTCAGAAATGTTTACGTTTTTTAAAAATATTTACGTTTTTTTTTTTAACTATTAAAATACTTTTAACAGGTTTCCTAAACTCTTAACACACCAAAACACCTAAAACACACAATTGGCGAAACGGTTAATTTCATGTTTAAATTCACGCATTGTAAACTAAACTCCAAATCTAATTTTCAAAATACAGTAATACACTAACACGACAAACTATGTCTAACAAAACACCGCAAACATATAATAACTCAAAACACTAACACAAGTTCTCTTCCAACAGGAGCATTTAGTCAATCATGACACAATGACCGTAAAACACTATCATCAGCTGAAATTACAGAAACTGTATTATTCTAGATATGTCAGGTGAGCCCTTCTACTAGACAGTAACTGTCTATTGTAGAAGGGCTCACCTGTGTTTTGCACATGCAATTTCTTTTGCTGCAGAAAGTTGCTTTATAGAACGCACAGTTTATGAAACAAAAGACAGAGACAGAATTGCTGCAGTAAAAACTTTATTTGCAAAAGGACATTACTGCAAGATATACAATATAACACTGGTATACCATAATAATTAAAAAATATATATTCTTATATACTCAGTCTTCTGCATTTGGCCACATGTTCTCATCCACATGACATCCAACTCCATGGCTCTCTGAAAGTAATTAGACACAGTGTATGTAATTGCTTTGCTGTACTGAATATCTACTGTACAGTATGTCCTAATGTACTGTAGGTTAATTGAATAGTTTACTGCAAAACACACCATGTATAGTACAGTAATGACTGTATTGTATAACCTTACCTGGACGTATTGAGTTCCTTGATGCGTTCACTGTTCCTTTCGAAAGGAACTTTGTATCGTTGTTTCATTCGGGTAGAGTCCGACAAATGGATGTTATGCTGATTGCTGCAATGTTCCCAAAGACAAGGTTGTCCTCTACAACTCTGGACTGTTGGGATCTGGAGTTGTTCCACCTTTCCCCAGCAGAGTCGCCGTGGGTTCTCTGGGCTGGAGCTCACCAGCACACCTGGAGCTCATCCAGCCCATTGAGGACCCCTCTACTTAAGCAGATGCCAGACCTTTCTTCGACGCCGCAGAGTGTTAGCTAAGTTTGGTTAGCGAACCTGAGCCTCCCTTTTGTTTTGGAATTTTGTCCCCTAGAGAAAAACTGAATTCTAACCAAGCCTTTTGTATTGTCGCCCTAGGGAAACCTGTCTTCGTGTGAAGCTCTGGGAGAGCTTAAACGGAATCTGCCTGCTCACCCCTAGGAGAGCCAAAACCTGAAGATCTCACTTTGGAATCCACCTGCTGCCTCGGAAGGAGAGCTGACCCCTCAATCCAAGGTCTGGATCCTAATGTCAGAAGTTAGACGCTGCACCTGCTGGAGCACCCTGTCAAACCAACAGTCTTGACCCAACCGTTCCCCTCTGAGAAGAAAGCCAGAAACTCTCCAAGGTATAGTCTGCAAAAATCGAAAACAAAAAAACAACAACGCTTCCAATCCACCTGGTTCAAACTGTCATCTCTGCAGACGCCTGAGAATCCAGCCCGACCTGTTTTAGGGAACACAGTCTTATTTTGTGCAAAACATTTAATAAACTCTGTTTAACTTTTCATCCGTCTCCTGGTAGTGTTCTGCATGTGGGTTTGATTCAGAGCCAATCATGACATGGACTGAATGTCCTTCAGTTTTATTTCAGTTTTATTGGTGCTGCTCCAAATTGTTCCTTTTCCAGCCAAGACCAGCCCAAAGAGTCCTCTCTTATAACATATGATCATGTGATTGAAAGAACCTTAACACTTGAGTGTGCTTCCTAGATGGGAATCAGCTGGGATTTCAACAATTGCATAACTTCTATAAGCTGTTTATCATTAGCAATGGAATAAAATACAATGAATATATCTCTGTTTCAATTCAATATGAAGACTTGTTCACCTTGACTTTAGCCTGTAAGTTTAGGTTTAGAATGTGGTGTCATCTGTTCTGACATACAGTGTTTTAGATATTGTTATTTTGAAATCTCTATAAATGCTTAAATTCTCTTTATGATGAAATTATCCATATTTTTTATTTTTTTTAATAGAGCAACAAAGTAAAATACATTTTTAAACCTGTCCTGTACTCCCATCTTAACTTTACAGTTATTATAAATAAATATTAAAGACTGTAAGGGCTAAGTAGATTTTTTTTCTTATCTTGTCAATCAAGCCTACCAAGCTTTTCTTTTACATAAATGATTGTGTCCCATTTTTCATACTGAACCAATCCACCATAAAGTTTTGAACTCTTATTGGAGCTAATCTAGATTTTCCTGACCTTTTAATATAGCGTGGTTAGTCAGACATTAACTTAAAAGTTCACCCGTCCAATAATATCTAGTGATTCCCAACCAATTTTCCAGAACTTTAAGGACAAATGACATATTAAGACAGTATCTTCCCTATGACAGATTTGCTTCTTTTACACCTGTTCTGATGTAGAACTGTGTGTGAAATGGTTTTAGCAGGAGTCATCAGTTCTCTATCTGATAGAATGCCTGACCCAGATAGATTGATAATGTGGACATCAGCAGGGTCACCATGGTCCTGTCCTCTGTGCTTTGATAAGGTCGACACATCCTGCTTTAATTGCCACCCAGTGCTCTCTGACAGCCCTGTCAGGTCCTGATCACTATCAAACATGTTCAATAGTCTTAGCAGCAGTGTAGCACGGGGAACATCGAAGGAAGTCTGTGACGTCTGTCAAGTCAAAAAGTAACACCAGGATGTGTCACTTAACCCAAGAGAAAGCATATTGGCCTTGTTCTCAATAAAGAAACAGGGAATTAAGTTCTGTGCTTGCTGCTGTTATACTTTGACACATATTTCAGCATATATGTTATACATACAGTTCACAAAACTGTATTTATATTAAATCCTTATAGAAGCAATTTGCATAGCATAAAAATTTACTGTCTGGCTTTAAACATCTACAGAAGTTACAGGCCAAACAGCCCAACACCTATTTCAACAACATTATCTCATTTTACATTGGATAAAGTGTAACAATTATTACTTATTCCTTTCAGGTTTACTGTTTATCAGCTACAATGTTTTGTGCCATTCAATTCAGTTTATTTCTATAGCTCAAATTCACAATACATGTCATCTTAAGGCTCTTTATAGAGACAATTCAACCAGATCATCCAGTCAAATTGATTAAAAGTTTTCTATCTAAGGAAAACAAGTTGATTGCATCGAAGGCAAATTCTCACACCAAACATGCTTACAGTGACAGTGGAGGGGAAAAACTCCCTTTTAACAGGAAGAAACTCTAGCAGAACCAGAATGGATCCCTGAATGGATCAGTACCATTGAGGTGCTGATCCATTCGGGGATATCTTTGGACTAACAGAGGGACTCTAAGCTCTATTCTTTGAGCTACAGGGAGCCAATGTAAGGACTTCAGAACTGGGCCAAGGTGGTCTGCTTTCTTAGTTCTAGTGAGAACACGAGCAGCAGTGGCTTGGATCAGCTGCAGCTTTCTTTTTAGGCAAAACTATGATGACACTATTGCAGTTAATCCTTTGATACTGGAAATGTTCTTCAGGTGATCACAATTAACAAATAATGCCTCAGGAACAATCATAGAAGGTTAAGAATCAATTTTCAAAATTTATTTCCAATTTAGGGCAAATAATTTAATAAAATATTATTATGACCAACATTGTTTTATTTACATCCTTGATTTGCATTGTTATTTAATTTCACATCATTTCGATCACTTTGAAACTGGTTTAAAAGCTTAATTTTGTAATGGTTTTATGCACTGCTTCTTTCTCTGATCACCTCAGTCCATACACCTGGGTGCTCTGCTCCACCCGTCTGCAGTCATCTCTGACCGGAGTCAACTGTTTCCAGTACTTTAAAAACCCCATCAGATCAGTCCTCTGTGCCAGATTATCTCGAGCCAACCCGCTACTTAATAGTCCATAGCATCTAAAAGTTTCAACCTGACCGCCTCATCTGTTTCTGACCCTGAGGAGTGCTCTCCTGACTCAAGTGCCTTCCTGACCCTTGTTTGTTTCTGCCCCGCCCCATTACCCTCTCTGCTCTGCCTCCGCTTCCCCGGATCCCTGAGTCGCCCCTGATCGGCCTGCCTGCTCTGCCTCCCTCTGGATCTCTGACTCGGAAAAGCTCACGCACTAACTGCCTGCCTCCGTCCATCCTGGATCTAACTGGTAAACCTCCCTCAATCTGCTCCGGGCCTTGTCTACCTGCAGCCTGTTTGCCAACACACAGATTCAGCCCCTTCCGCTTTCATTTTGGAACCCTTTCAAATGAACCCATCAAAAATGTCACTAACCTGTTCTTATGGTCGTTATTTGGATCCAGCCTCTGTCTCATTACACAATTTGGACCAGGTATTCTAAGTACTCTTCAGAAAAAAACTTTGCCCTCTCAAAGATAAAAATCTTTTGTGTTGGCCTATTGGGTTAGTAGCAGTGCGCTTGTAGGTTCTGAGTGGGGCTGCAAGTATTTGGGCCAATCCCCACAGCCTCCACCTCTGCGTCCCTGATCAAGACCTCTTAACCCCAACACAGTTAACAATGGCAGCCCACTGCTCCCCAATGGGATTGGTTAAATGCAGAGGTAATGTTCTCAATAAATTTCGAAATTATTAATGAATAATTACAATTTTCAATTGAATATTTATTTTTTCTGTGTACATTGTAGCTTAGTTTAGTCATGTTTTCTAGCTTAGTCAAGATTTTTTTACTGAAATCTGTTTGACTGGGGATTGAAGGATTTTCATTTATATATTCTTACATTTTAATGGATGTTGTGAATTTATTTCATAAGTGTGCAGAGTTTGACCTTGATTTGAGCTCGAATTACATTTTCTTTTACAGCCTGCTGGGCTTGTGTTCACAGAACAATATAGGGCAGTCCAATTTGTTTTGAATTGAATAACCCAAGTCATAACAGCATTTAGGGCATAAAACCAGCCATCCTCATCTTGTCAGTGATTCTGCATATGGGTCAGAAAATTGTAGCAGATCATGTCATCCATATTGTTGCAATATATGGCATTGAAACTAAAACCGGAAAGATCTACATCTGCCAATAACTATTAATAGCATCTCCTACTAAATGCATGATATCTGCTGTTTTGATCACTGTTGATTAAACAGAGCGTTATTGCCTCTGGAATGTTGATAATAGTGGTGGTTCTGAGCACTAACACAGAAATTGCAGGCTGCCGTACCAACTGCTGGGATATAAAATGTTAAGCTGCTCTAAAAGCGAAGGTAACTCTGTAATTGCAATTAGAATAATAAAAATAAAGAAAGAAAGTGAGAAAGTAAAAGACATGCTATAGTCTTATTTTAAAAAGATATTATCTCACTCTTATTCACAAATGCATGTGGTTATGTCTTTGTGGTTGGTGACAGCATAGGGCAGTTTATGTTCAGCTCATGTGAGGAAGTGGATGTTACAGAGTATATAAAAAAAGTTAGTTTTTTTTTGGTTAAATATTTGAATCTCTTTAATGTGTGAAAATCATACGAATGAACCTTTCTGCAATTCCAAATAAATCAAGGGCAACATGCATAGAGGAACTTGGCTCATATCTTGATTATGCAAGCAATCAGCCCCTCAGAATGAATGACATTGGCTCTGATTTTATTTGTTTGTTTTCGAGCCCATCTTGACTTGCTGTATTCTGCTCTTAAACCGGCTGCTGTTTATGCATAGATTCTCCGTTATCTCATTAAAGCCCTGTGAAAGCTCAAGCAGCCAGAAGCCTCCATTATTCTTTTTATCTCTGATTAGGGATTCTATTATAAAAGTAAATGAGGTCTGTGGGTTCTGTTTTTTTTTTCCCCGTTCTTTTGAAGAGTTTGCTATGAACACATTTTTCAGGCTTTAAAATGAACAGCAGAAACTAAGGGCTAATTATAGTTTAATCAGTCATAGGTTTTCATTTAAGGGGTGGGCTTCTGTGTTATTTAACGATAAGACAATCAAAGAGCAGGCCAGGATGACTCATGGATAATAAGATACTGTCAAAACGGGATTTATTGACAACTTTTACACAACTTTACAACAACTTTACCAAAAAAGGGAGAAAATTTGGTCTCTGACATTTTCTGTTGTTCAGTTGAATGGAGGAAATTTTATTAATTTATTATTGGAAGCCATTTCAAAGCATTTATCAAAGCATTTGAAAAAGAAGTACAGATAAAATAACATATGAGCACCTAAACAAATGTAATTTGGACCCAAAGAAAGAGGCTTTGAAAGTAAGTTTTTTCATACCGTATTTTATATTTTAAGCTTATTTTATTTTTTACTTCTTTAACCACCTTCTTAAAAACCAGCTTTCTGTTTTATTGCATAGTCTTATTGCATTCTTCCTAAATTGGGTTTTACAGGTCGCATTCTCTTAACTTCAGGCTCAATGTTGTTGTAAAATGTTGTTGCCATGATGTCCATGCAAGCCAATGGAAAATGCATCATTGTTTCCAGGAGATGGGAAGTAACTTGCTACAAATACTGCTATTGTACTCAAGTAGATTTTTTCTTATAAATTTTTACTACTTTTACTACTTATTTTTATGGCGACATTTTACTTCTACTCCTCTACTTATTTTACACAAATATCTGTACTTTTCACTCTTATATATTTTAAAAATTGGCTCATATTTTAGTTTTGAATCATTTCAATGAGTTACCGTTATTATTTTTCATACGCCAATGTAAATACTCAAATTCAATCCTAATTTGGATGTTGAATCTTACGGTAGATTTGACGTGCACCGCTGCTGGAAGATGAATCGACAGATTCGGCGGTGGTATTCAATAGGTGCGGTAATCATTGCAGCTTCTAGTGGTCTGTCTTATCCGGCAGAGGGGTGGTGGGTTCTGTGATGATTGAAAATGAACACAACGGAGATCTAGTCCTATTGCGGCACGGGACTTTAAAATGGTGGCAACGGCATGAAAAAGTGGTTTTCTACTTTTACTTTTATACTTTTAAGTAAATTTCCTAGCCTTTACAGTTACTTTTACTTTGAGTAAAGAAGTTTAATCAGTACTTCCACTTTTACCAGAGTGACTTTTTAACACAAGTATCTGTGTACTTTTACTCCAAGTCACCGAGTTTAAAGTGAGTACTTTTGCCATCTTTGGCTGTTTCTCACTACAGCGGGAAACCCACATTCAGATGTGAGTAAAATCCGATCTGTAAGACGGAATTTGGAAAGAACGCACTTAAGACATTTAAAATGATAAAATGTGATAATATGCATTTTGCAAAAAAATTATAAATTTTAATATCAGAAAAAATATGAAAATAATAAAACCTGAAGAACAGCAAAAATAAAGCAAAGTTACTCCCAAACCTCTTTTGATTTAGACGTATCATTTCTGGATTGGGGCTGTTCAGTGGTGCAGTCCAGCACAACAGACCTGTCCAGGGTGGACCCTTCCTCTCGCCCACTGACAGCTGGAGATAGGCATCAGCACCCCTCTCTGAGAGATAATGGATGGATTTCTAGATTTCATTCTTTTGTTTAAATTTACATTTACAAGAAATGTTCTTTGCATTCAACAATAATGGAAGAAAATTCACTCTATATAGTTTGTATCATATTTTCAAGGCCGGGTACACCTATTGGTGACCGTGCTTGGTGGAAAACTTGCATATATGTTAAATGTGTTCCTTACATTTCTGTCAAGAATAATAATGATTCCACAAAGTTCCGTCAAGCAGGATATTCTAGGTGCAAATTAAATTATAAAAAATTGCAATTTGGCTACATAACAGAAGATAATAAGAAATGTACTTAATAACAGAAGCTCTCCGTCAGGCCACTATATTTGTACTTTTTCTCCTTTCTCATGTGACATAGCTGCCGCTGCCGTTTCGAGCTGGTTGCCATGGCTCCTTCTAATCTCCTGGTTTTACTAATGAGGAAGAGAAACAGTTGGCGTTTGTTCATTGACATGGGTAGCCCGCCTACTTCATTTTCCTCAAGGATGAACCAAAGGGACTTTTTTTTAAACTTGTGATATGAGGAGATTCTTTTGACTGAATCAAGGATAAGTTGAGTTACTAAAATAGACGATGAGGAACTTGCACAGCCGTGTCCTACATTACTCTACTTTTTTCCCCTTCATTACACATTTGTGCTGTCAAGTAGGAGGACAGCATAATTATATCAGTGTAAAATCATAATACATTAATGCATATATGCATGCCTATGTTATGTCATGTATAGCTGCTTTGAGTTTTTAAGCGCTGCCATTTGTGTCACTTCATATGTGGTATATAAGGATTAAATACTGCCCTCTATTTTACTTCCAACATGAAATGTGTTGGGACTCTGAATGCAATGAATTTATTTGGTTTAATTTGTGAGTGTTCTCAAATAAAAAACCTAAGAGGCTTCACAACTACGGCAATAGCAAGTACAATGCTCAAGAATCCCATTTTCTGCTGAACAGAAGGATTATTTTTATACTGCCTTCACACCAAACACAGTTTGAGCATCAGAGGCAGATTGACATGCAGTGTTTATGGTGGATGTGCAATGGGGCATCCACCATAGACTCTGACTGGGTAAAGTTTGAAGCTATTTGAGCAATGACAAGCATCAAAGGTGTCCAAAGCTTAGATAGTAGAGTTAGACATTCTGAGATGCTTCCACACTAGCACTGTTGCTCTTAAGCTAAGAGTCACCATTGACTAAAAGCTGCTTAAGGTTGCTAGATGGTACCATCACCATCATCAAGTATCAAATTTGGTTATCCAGCTGTGTGTGTGACTCATTTTCAATAGGGACTTCCTCCATGCTTTGGAGGAGCTTGCAGAAGACAGTGATTCTGTGCTTTCCCCCAAGTCTCTAACAATACAGAGATAAGTCTTCTCTTTCCTACCAAGGACATGGTTTGCTGCTGAGTCTGAACACCTGTTCTTGGAGGAGGTGAGGGTTTCAATCCCTCCTCGCTCAATCACTGCTCAAGACCATGAACTCAGTGTTTTTTACGTTTTCACAAAAGTCTCCAACAACACAGAAAGTCGCTAGAGTTGTCACTACTCGATTTTGTGAAAAACGTATATTCTCTAGAGGGATCTGAAAATGTAATAAACATAGCAAAGGAGTAGCTTACTTGGCAACAATAGTGACAGGGTACGCAACTGATAAAAGAAGCTGATCTGGGAGCTGGCAGGGAGACAGCCACTGCATCCAAGCAGTGATCTCTGCAGAGCTGTCAGCATAAAGCTCAATACTATTTTTTTGCATTTAGGACAGAATTAATGTGATTGTAAAACGTAAAAAAAGAAGAAATCTCACTGTACAACAGCTAGTTTAAATTTTAACGGTGTAAACAGCTCTTTCAGGATGTGATAAAGGGCACCCTTAAAAACTTTTGGACTGTAGAATAGTGAGCCTTATCTAGACTGACTAATGCACCATGGAAGGTAATGTGTTACCCAGGTTACGTGCTTGGAGAGTTGGACTTCACACTGCACTGCTTTTCAAAATGATTGTGAATTTAGTAAAAGAAAGCAACTGGATTTGGACTCAGAGTTGCATTTATTGTTTTGAATGAACTATGGTATGTTTCCATCTCCATTTTCAAATGCGATTAAGTGCTGGGAACATGTGATCAGCAGGCGAACTGAGGTCTAGCATTTGACATTCCATTATTATACTCCATACCTTTAACCCTTTACACGAGTGAATGTAAGAGCTGGCAGATTTTTCATTATGTTATACATATATTTCATCCATGCATCCACCGGAAGCATCAGAGAAAGCAACATGTATTGAAAATGGCCTTGGTTATCTAACTACCTCATTAACTGAGGATGTGTCAGGATTATAGTTACAGACATATAAATGTAGCTTGTTTTAAAGCTAAAATTTGCATTTTATGTGTATGTCTTTGATCATAATTTGTTTGCACCACAAACTAAATCTTTTCTTAAGATTTTACCTTTATTTATAGGGGTTGTCAAAATAAGATCCAAAATCTCCTTTAACATAGCAACCTGTTTTCATAACAACAAACTAAATTATACACGGCAACAAAATAAGCAATTTACTAGTTTGACTCAAGATTAAATAAGCTAATAAAATGGGCTAAAAACAAGAACATATTTCATAAGAGGATTCCTCTTTTTGTCAGAGACTTGTCCCAAAGGAATAAAGTTTCTAGTAGATTTTTTTTATGGATGATAATACGTATATTATCTTTGATTCCAACTATGCATCCAAACGCATACGTTTTATTTACAATTTACCTGCTTTATACTTTTTATCTACTTTATATGTATCTACGTCTTTAAAAGATATGTTTTAAAGCTTTATTTTGAATGAATTTCGCATGCGTCAGTTTTATGAATTTGGTGTTAAAAAAGAAGTTGACAGGCAATTGCGACTTATCTGTATACAATAGATGAAGGACTACTGAGCCGATGTTTAGTCAAGTGTATGTTATGCACTTAAAACAGCACTGTTTCTTCATGTTTACTGCTGTGCTGCATTTTATACTTTATTTATAATGTATAAAAACAGGCAATGACCACAGAAAATATCTGATTCCTGAAAAAATCAGAGTAGATCATTAAGACCTGCAGTGGGAATGTAGCCTAAGAGTGTCAGCTACATCTTTCCAAGAAAGATAAAATCACCGCTTCATACAAGATTTTGGCTCAGAGGGAGCATGGTCATGAGAAAGTCAAGGGTCAGGCTCACAGTTACAAAGCTGCGAGCTTGTGCATGACCTTAAGCGGTCAATGCCAAGTAAAGATCCCTAAGTACAAAAACAGTAGATATAACATTAGGCCAAATGTTTCAGCTCTTCCCCACAGAAGGTAAGTGTAAAGGCCTATCTTAGGCTTCCATCTACATTTTTGAAAGAGGAATTGAGAAAGGGTTCTTTGGTCTGAGAAGACCAAATTCAGCTATACATACTTTGTTTTGATATTCAGGTCTGCAGAGTATAACATGTTGGAACTCAATCTCCACAGCCAAGAGCAGCAGATGAAACATTATCTGTTTTGCCACAACGGGCCAGTGACGAATTGCAGGAAAGCAATTCCTACAAGCAAATTAACATAGAGGGTGGAAGGCTCCTACATCCATGAGTCTACTGGTTTAAGGTTTCAGTTCAACATAGCGGACATAGATGTATGAAGGGACTCAAAGTATTGCTTTTACTTTTGAAAGCCAAAAAAAGCTGTGGGCGTTTCAGGGTTCACAGATTCTCAGATGGAACCAGTATTGAAAATCCCACCACCTGCTCCAGAAGCTACTGTACGTCTAGATCACAGTTGCTTTCAGTGGTACTTCCTCCTATACTTGACCCAGTTTGGGTCCTGCTGCCCTGCTTTGGGAGAAAGGTTGAGCCGGGCTTATACTGTGTGATTTTTTGGCCTTTTCGGGCCGACTTTCCAGTAATACGAGAATTTTCAGATGGACCCGACTTTCTGCCTAATTGTGCGTAGTGTACAGGGGGTAATGAGGAGGCGATTAGCCTCTCATGGCCACCTCCGGATCAGGCATCGTGAGGTCGGGAGAAAATCAAGCATGTTTGATTTTCAGTCGACAGTCATGGGCAAATCGCTCAGTGGGCATGCGCAAACAAGGATTCCTCTCTGAATTAAAGACAGAAGCATGGCTGGGGCAGGTGAGTGAAAATTGTCATGGTTGGTTTAGAAATCAAACCCACATGCAGAACACCACCTTGGAGACTGATAAAAGTTCAACAGAGTTTAATTAGAGGTTTGCACAGAGATAACAGGCAGGATTCTCAGGCGTCTGCAGGGACGGATAGTTTGGTTAGCCACGTTAACAGGTTGAATTGTTGAGTTTCAGATGTTTCTGGAAATACCTTGAAGAGGTCCAGGCTTTCTTTTCTGAGAGAGGGAACCGGTTGGGTCCAGAGACTGTTGGTTCAGCAGAGTGCTCAGCAGCAGCAGCGTCTAGCTTCTGACTTTCTAGTGACAGACCTTGGTTTGAGGGATTTGCTCTTTCCTTAAGAGCAGCAGGTGGATTCCAGAGTGAGATCTTCAGGTTTGGCTCTCTAGGGCAGGCAGGCAGGTAACAGGTTAAGCTCATCAAGAGCTTCAGACGAGTGACAGGTTTCCTATGAGCGAGAAGACAGAGGCAGGTTAGGATATTGGGTTTCTCTTAGAGATAGAGATTCTAGTAGTTCAGAGGCTCAGGTTCGCTAACCAAACTTGGTCAACACTCCTGCGTCGAAGGAAGGTCTGGCTGCTGATTATATAGGCAGGTCTCCTGATGGGCTGATGAGCGTCAGCTGTGCTGGAGTGGCTCCAGCCCAGGAGATCCACAGCACTCTGCTGGAGAAGGTGGAGAATCTCCAGATCCCAACAAAAATTGAGTTCTTTCTGTAAAATTGACAGACCGTAGTAGCCAAGTTTGCTCAGCCATGTCTTTGTTCAAATATGTCACAGCCTTTTGCTTCTTGGCTTTCAGCACAAAATTGCACAAATTGCCGAGGCAGTGCGGTTTACTCTAGTGAGCTTCATATTCCTCTTCTACTCATTTGGCCATCTCACTTCGGAGCTGAGTCCGACGTGGTTGTTAGACGTACACTGTGAGGAGGTAGATCGCATCAGAGTGTCGGGCTGCACATACATAGTGAGCTGAGAACTCAAACTGAGCTGTAGTTGCGTGCAACAATTAAAAAAATTGCAGTGTATTTCCTGCTTTAGCAAAGAGAGAACAAATGCTGAAATCTTTATTGAACTTAAAAGTTAACAAGTTGCTATGTAAAAGCTCATTTGTGCTTTCTATACTCACACTAGACTTCCATTTTCTCCTTTGATTTAAACTTGTTTTCTTTCAGTTACTGGTCCATAGAGCATTGAGCTCATAAATATTTAAAAAGGTACGAGTTTTGAGAGTTATATTGTGAAAAAATACACCATCAACTGTCAAGGCTCAGAACAAAGTATTCCAGGCAGAATATTTCTCAAAAAGTGTTTATTTAAAAACGACTGAATGGCAGTGGGCAGCTAGAGCTTCCAAGGCAGGAATCTTAGCAGGACGAAACACAGGTTAGTGACCACGTTATTCTGGCGGAGGATCATGAACGTGTGAGTCCCTAACCTAGTCTCAAAGTTCAGTCTGTTCCAAGAGGAAGAGGTGGATTCTAGCCAAATGGCTGCAAACACGACACGACGAGCACTGTCCAGAGAGTTAGAGATGCTGAAGCCTTGAAGACTGCAGAGCTGGCAGGAGATGAGATTCAAGCAGACAAAGGAAGACAGGAAAACCCAGAGGGTGAAGCCAAAGCTGGAGTCGAGGACATGCTCACGATTCACAACGAGGGGATCTTTCCGGACTATTACTGCGTTCCCTGTCTCATCTCAACCGGCAGAAGACCGCCATGTTGAGCCTGGTTCTGCCAGAGGCTTCTTCTAAATGGGGAGTTGTTCCTCTCAACTGTCGCTTCATGCTTGCTCATCGTGGACAGGTTCACGCAACCTGTGTTAACTAAACTGGACTTCCATCTTCCAGGTTGCTTGGTGAAGCACTAGTATCAGCTTGCACAGTCCACTGGATCTCTCCATTCAGCTCAAGCAGACCGTCTCTCCAACCAGCAGTCTACAGACTGACCAACTTCATCTATCTCCACTCCACCACCATTTTGAGGCCTGGGGGGAAAATCCTGGTTCTTTACTCCTGTTCATGCATATCAAACAACATTCACCACTAATGTTTCCCGCTCAGGTCTGAGCACCAATGACCAAAGTAATTGTAACAATAAAATTATTTTCATTGTCTTTTTCTTTCTGCGTGAGTTTTTCGGATTGAAATAACATGTAATTAGGTCTGGCAAACTTGAAAGCAGAACTGTAAGGATGAAGTTAAAGTCATAAACTTAAAAACTCTTGTGGGGAGAAGGGCAATGGTTTTATGTATCATCAAAAGCAGTTTTCTACTTAATGGAAAATTTCAACACACGGCCAACATTTTCAACTAGTTGTGGATCCCTCAGTATTTTCTTATGCAAACAAAACCAAATAAAATCGCTTAAACTCTAAACATTAGTGTTCTTCAGAAACTGAACTTAATTGAACTTTAAATTCTGAACAGCTACTTTATTCAACAATATCACGCTCCATTACCCTAATTTAAAAGGAAGCAGCTTGCTTGAGGCTTTGTAGTTTAAATTTAACTGGTTGATCTATTTTTTATCATCCTTGATTGCAATGCACATTATGCTGCAAATACAGAAAGCTTAACCTGACTGTTGCAGAGTTATAGAACGTATCTATATTTCTTAGATGTGACATAGCTCCTAATTTGGAACTGTGTTGACAATCAATGGTTTACTTTATACTGATTTAATGGTCTCGCCATTGTACAGCCTCTCCTGAAGTGCTGCAGCAGTTTTTGGTATCAAAACTTCGTGTTTTGAATTTTGGGCTGTAAATCAGTTCAAAGGTATTTAACTCCGAAACACATTAAACTTTATTGCAACTTCTTTTTCTTCCCATTTGTGAGCTCAAAAATACAGACACTTACTGCTTGTAGCATCAATCTTCTGTGTCTTCATGTGTTTCCATCTTTCTCACCAGTTTTGGATTTGTTGTTAATGGCACCAGCCCAAAAAATACATTACAGCACACCCTTTCCCCTATCAGAAGACACAGAAAAATAACCTAGGCAGCAACGGAGTTATTGTCCTGTCTGTGGTCATTATGTTACATAACCAGGTGGTCAAGTTGACTTTTCTTGAAGTAGAAGAAAAGTCTTGTCTGTGACAACAGTGAGCCCATTTACACAACTTTATTAATGGAGAGATGACAAAACAGAAAGTAATTGAAATTGTTCAAGTGTCTTTAGAGAAGACTGCTGAAAAGAAAATAGAAATGCAAAGGCTGTCAGCAGGATATGTAACATGTGATACAATTACATAGGGCTGTGATTTTATGTTGCTTAATCAATAACTTTCATCCTGCTATGATGTTCTGTGAACACACATCCAGTTGGGGGTTTGTTAGCAAGAGTTGCCAGCAATACATAAAATAAATACTCTCAATAACCAGTATTAACTGGTAATATTACTGGTTATTGTATTTGAAAAGAAATCATAAAAAAGAACCTGTTGTTTTTATTATGCATGTTCTGATTTTCCCAGGGCGTCAGTTTCAGACAAAGTGATATAATGAGTGGCTCTGTCGCAGCTAACCCAGCAACACTTAGTTAAATGCACAAAACAATAACCATTTGTGTGACAGCAGCTAAACGTCTGAGATAATGCAAAAACCAACTCATCACAAGAGAAAGGGTGTTTGTAGTAAATTATGAAAGCTATTTTCGTCAAAAAAGAAAAGTATATGTATGATCTGTCCTGACAGCTGACCTTAATTATTCATGTCATCCACCTGCTTTTTCTGCTTTGTATTCAGCTCAGTCTAGCTATCAGGGCCAGATCATTGTTTGTTCCCTGTTTGATGTCTTTAGGTTTTGTTTCATTAGTTTGGTTTATTATAAGGTTCAGGTCTCTGTTCCAGCAAGGAGATCATTCTCTAGCCTTTGTCCTTAGGCAAGTTTATTCCCTAACCAGTGGTGAGAGCGTTTCAGCGTTTCCTAGTGATTCTGATTTCCTGATTCTGTTCCCTCTTACCCACTGGTCCTGTCTGTCCTCGTCTGATCTGTTCACCTGAACCATCTGTGGACTCTGCTGGATTTTGCCTTTCAGTGTCTGTGCATTTCTGTCTGAGCTGGTTGCTCGACGCTTGGGACTCTGAACCTGCCCCACGCTCTGTGGATTCCTGGAACCCATGATCCCTCTGTTTCCTGTTTGAATTGGAACCTCTGATCGAGCTGATAAGTCCTGGATCCCCTGACCTTGAATACTGGGTCCATCTGTCCCGTTTTATGACTATATTAATGAAAACATGATACTGTGTATTTAGTGAAAAAAAATTGTTGAAATTATATATATTTTTTTAAAAGGTCGTAATACTGTCCCTGCATAGGAGAGGAAGAATGAAGGAAGTTGGAATAGAAAGAAGTTGGTCTTTAGAATTTTAGGTGTAGTATGATCAGAAGAAAAAAAAAATCTATTCTACAGCTTTTACTGAAAGGATCTAGGAGACATCCTCCACCACCACCAACCCCCACCCCCCAAAAAATAATAATAAAAAATTGCTCAACATATAAAGTAAGGCTCATATCTGTGATGAATTACATTATAACCGTCACACTGTCAACTACAGCAGGTGGTATGTAAATCCAAACACATCATACTCAGCATACAGAACAGCTACCAAGGTCCTATAAAGAACAGGTCTGAAGGCTTTCAGACCATCTTGCTCTCATTGAATGGAATGAATGGCCAGCAAAGAAACACCAAAATTAGACATTTTATAGGTTGATTTATAACATTGGAAGAAAGTTAAATAAATGTTCTGAAGAGCACTCATCTTCAAAAGATTCCTGCTTAGTGTTATTTCACACTGATATGCTATTTTCTGTATTTATTTATTTTTTTTGATTTTCGTCAAATATTACTTTAACATTTAAGTCCAAAACTCATGAGTTTTTTTATATATAAGAAAGAAATCAAATAATTTCTGCATCCTTCAGCCTCCTGACCTTGTTTTGAGGGAATTTGATCTCATTTCCACAGGTAAATAATAACTTCCTGTCTTTTTTTTGTCTACAAAAGCAAATACTTCAGAAATTTCACTTTTGAAGAGCTCACAAAAACGCTTAACAAAGTCAGACAAACTGCCTGATTAAATAATACAATGCAGGCTCATTTTAACCACTAATGAATGTCCTATGCATGATGTGTGCATGCATGTGTGTATTTGCATACCCATACAAACATTACTTACAATGACTTATTGATATTTTGAAAACAATGAATAAACAATAACAATGTCTCAGTTTTAAATGTAAATATTCTTAGGGAATAAAAAAATAATATGATATGTAATATGTAATATAATATGTAAGTAATAGCTTATAATTTATTAGTCACCTTTGAATAATCTTTTCCAAATAAATTAACCTAATCTATTTATGATTAATTAATGTTAAGTAAGGTGTAAATATTCTAAGGTGACCAGATTACTGGAGACTGAATCTGAGAAAAGGAAAAAAAAAAGGAAATAAATGTCATCAAGGTGAAATGAAGAACCAGGTTAAGTAAAGGTATTAAATTATGTTTAAGCAATAAAACCAAAGTGTAATAGCAGTGTAAAAGCATTGTAGTAGTAGTACTGGGGAGAGCATCATTAATGCATTCAGCCTTGAATGCATTGACAATCTTCTTCCCTCTTCCCCCCCCCCCACCCCCCCCCCCCCCCTCTCTTCAGTTCTTATTTTCCTTTGCTTTCCTCCTCCTCTTTTTTATCATCTACTTTTCTTCTCTTGCCTTAACTCTTCCACCTGTCTTTCTGTGTTTCTTGTCTCCCGTCTCCTGTCTGTCACTATTCTAAAACAGACATAATCATAACCCTCTCAGAAAATATTATAACATAGGACTACAAACCATACCCAAAATATCCACCTAACAACAATGGCGTAAATATTGGTAAGCAGAGACAGCAGTTGCTTACGGGCTCATGAACTCTTAGGGGCCCCATCACTGACATCTGGTAGGCCCCCTATGAAATTGTAGACTACGACGTCTCTTTGTAGATGTAATGGTGCGAAATATTCCACTTAAACCCACCTGATATTGAAGTGACTCAGAGGACCGTATTTTTTTGCCACATCGGGGCGCATTTATATCTCAACACTGCCAGATTTCAACATGATGGTGAGCCGTTTAAACATGACACCAATAGCAAAGCAGACACTGGTACTTTTAATTACTATGTTAATAACTGTGTATAGTTAATTCGTAGTTTGGTTAAAAAAAATACACTCATATAATGTGTTTTAAACCGCAATAGAGATCTTAAAAGAACAATGTATTTGAGTTTTTTTTTTTCTTACACTATGGCTTGGAATCATGGGTAACCCAAAGACATAACAGTTACGTCTAATATATTAGCGACAATGGATACCAGAAAAAGGTACTTCAGCGGTTCCAGAAAAAGAAGCAAAAAAAAGAGCTGCTGGAAGAACGGAAAAAAAATAAACATGTTCTTTCAAAGAACCGAAGAGGGAGAGGTGGATGTTGCTGCTACAGTGAGTAAAGATTGTAACCAGGAGATTAATGGAGAGAGCGTGAGCGAGGAGGGGGCGGTGAAGCTGATGGTAGCCCCATGGCTTGTTAGCCTGACGTAGTCCGACTCAATTCTAGTCAGAATATGAGTCTGATGCTGCTCCATAGAGCTGTGATTATGGGGCGTGTTTCGAACGAACCAGGAAAAAAAATGCCCTGCACTCAATTGGATAGACCTACAACCAATAAGAGCAACGGAGTGCGTGACGTATGTTAAGCGGCGCATAGTTGTTGTCAACAAAAAATCAAAGCGTGCAGTTTCACGCCTAGAATAAGAAGATGAGCCTTTGATCGCCGCTTTTTCTGTTCCCTTTTAAAATCAATTTTGTTGTCGATATCTTCTGGGTGAACAGACCAATAGCAGGAATCTACTCACCTAAACCTCCAGTATTGTTGTCACCATGCGCGCTTTGGTCACGTGGTTGATTACGTTACTGTTGATCATCTGGGTCCATCATCGTATAAAAGCCCCCTGACAATTTGTTGATTGGATCGCCAGTAGAAGGGCTTATCATACCGCGCTACTATGGAGTGTGTATTTTCAGACCTAACTTCCCGATCTCAAACGCTGTGGGCGTGGACTAAGTTCTGAATGGCACCCAGGCTAATGGCTTCTGCTAATATACTCAAAAGTATATCCAACGCCTAGTGAAGGTGAAGTATGATGAAGTGCTTATGATTGGGGCATGTTGCCTATGGTTCCATTCAAGGTGCGCAGTGACTATTTTTCCGTGTGTGATGTGTGATCATATACTACTGAGAATTGCATAATTGTTTCTTCTTGGCCGATTTATGGAACTGTCGCCGTATCCTGAACCTTTATCACGTACGTGTTGTACTTCATATGGGGCCCACCCAGATAATGTTGCTTACAGGCCTATTGTTGTTGCGTTATGCCATTGCCTAACAAATAAAATAGGATTTTTTTTTTGATACCCTTTAGAAGTAGAAAGAGATAAGAAGCAATGCAACATTAAAGAAAATAATGTTATTTTTTCTGAATATTATTTCAGATTTTCTTTTTTTTTAGAAGTGAAATGTGTGTTCTTAGCGTAAAAGTTTAATCCTCTCATATAGAAAAATAAGTATTTTTTTTACAAAGATTTTAAAGTCATTTTTTATTTTCAAGTTATTTATTTATTTGTAAAATGCAGTCAAAATCTTATTTAAATATTTTTAATGAAACAAAGACACATTATAGTAAGTTTAAAATGACAAGACTTCTTTGAGTTAACAGAACATCATTAAAGGGACTGGGTCAGGTTTCCTCTTTTTAACAGTGAAAATATGGTAATCCTAATTTTCAATAGACTGCAAACAACCTTTGCCATAGAAGAACAGCTAAAATAATGTTACTGAAATTTTATCAAATTTACCAAACATTTCTGTTTGTTCAGCCAACTTATAGCTGAAATGTTTATAAAGCAGCCCAGCTGATTGGAGGTAGACTGTCCACTGTGTCTCCTCTGGCGTTATAACCTCACCACACCCGTTCCAGCTGATCGAGGCCTTTGCTATTGTAAACCTTACTGTCAATTTTCCCACTTTTGACAGCATCTTAACAAAGATGTGGTTTATTTCATAGTTTCTTCACAATTCATTTTGGCTTTATGTGTGTTAGACTATTTTCTCAGACCCTGTATGATAGGGCAAACCACTTGTTAGGGAAGAAAATAACAGGCAGATTACAGTCTACCCCTCCATGGGCCGCTACCTTATGGTGATGGAGGGGTTTGAGTGTCCCAATGACCTTAGGAGCTATGCTGTCTGGGGGTTTTATGCCCGCTAGTATGGTCACCCAAGGCAGACAGGTCTATAAATAATAAATAATAATAACAAATAATAAATGGACCTAGTGTTCTCTCACCTGGACGCGGGTCACCCGGGGGCCCACTCTGGAGCCATGCCTGGAGGTGGGCACGCTGGCGAGAGCCTGCTGACAGGGCTTTTACCTATTGAGCTCCGCTGGGCACAGCCCGAAGAAGAAACATGGATCCCCCTTCCAATGGGCTCACCACCTGTAGGAGGGTCCAAAGGGGTCGGGTGCAATGTGTGATGGCTGACCCTCGGCTGAAGAAGCTGACTCTTGGGACATGGAATGTCACCTCTCGGTAGGGAAAGGAGCCTGAGTTAGTGCGCAGGGTTGAAAGGTTCCGACTAGACTTGGACTTACCTCGAGGCATGGCTCTGGAACCTCGAGAGGGGCTCAAGTCTCCTTTAGAGGGGCTGGACATTCTTCCACACTGGAGTTGCCCCTGGTGAGAGGCGCTGAGCAGGAGTGGGCATACTTGTTGCCCCTCATCTTGGTGCCTGTATGTTGGGGTTCACCCCGTCGAACCAGAGAGTTGCCTCCCTCCACATACGTGTGGGGGGACAGGTTCTGACTGTTGTTTGTGCTTATGCACCAAACAGCAGTTCAGATTAACCACCCTTTTTGCAGTCCTCCACTCCTCATCTATGGTCATGAGCTTTGGATTATGACCAAAAGAACGAGATCCTGGATACAAGTGGCTGAAATGAGTTTTCTTCATAGTGTGTCTGGGCTCTCCCTTACAGATAGGGTGAGTAGCTCTGTGATCCGGGGAGGACTCAGAGTAGACGCCGCTGCTCTCACATCGAGAGGAGCCAGTTGAGGTGGCTCGGGTATTTGATTAGGATGCCTCCTGGACATCTCCTTGGTGAGGTGTTCCAGGCACGTCTCACCGGGAGGAGAACCAGGAGACTAAGGACACACTAAAGGGACTATGTCTCTCGGCTGGCCTGGGGAGGCCTTGGGATTCCCCCGGGGGAGCTGGCCCAAGTGGCTGGGGAGAGGGATGTCTGGGCCTCCCTACTGAGGCTGCTGCCCCCACGACCCGACCTCGGACAAGCGGAAGAAGGTATATGGATGGACGGACGGACGGGCGGACTACAGACTAGTGTTTTTAAAGTGCCAGGGTCACAGAAACTGGATGTAACACCCTCACCCATACCTGATCCACATACACCATAATTTCACAGGACAGGTGTTGATAAGATCTCATGCTGCTCTAAAATCTTTTGTTTGTTAAAGGT
Organism: Cyprinodon brontotheroides; assembly: GCA_018398635.1. Taxonomy (NCBI): domain Eukaryota; kingdom Metazoa; phylum Chordata; class Actinopteri; order Cyprinodontiformes; family Cyprinodontidae; genus Cyprinodon; species Cyprinodon brontotheroides. Next base: position 4,141,997 of record JAGKQL010000051.1, read on the forward strand.
TTTTTTAAAAACAACTGCCACTGTTAGAGTTAACAGGCCTGTTTTCGTTCCCTTAAACGATACTTAATAGTTTATAAGCAACACAGTTTCTTCATTCATCAAATCAATAAAAATCAGGGACATTTCCAGTAACTGTAAATGTCTGGTCACCCCAGTTACCGCAAATTGCTTCCAGTTATTCTATGTATTTTTTAATAAATGTAAATTAGCAGCTAGGTCGGCAGGGAAATGAAAGTCATAGGTAGGTTATGTATATTCTATGTCATTGATGGTCCAAAAAAAAAATTCAGTGCATATACAATACAGTAAGAGGACGAGTTCCCCTGGTTATTTTTATCTATCTACAGCTATAATTATTTTAATGCTATGAGCCGCTTACAACCCATAGTTCTCTAAAAGAGGAGAACCAAGGAGTAGTGCGGGCAACTACATGAAGCATGTAGATATTTACAAGAGAGAAAGGCCATTGGAACGGTTTGAACCACACGCACTAAAAAAAGTAACACATCCGCATAAAGGTTACCAATGGAAATGTAAAAATGGTGTAAAAATCTGTAAGGTGGTATTGGTTTAAAGGGGCAGCAACTGGAGAGAAAATAGTAATAGGCCAATCACAGAACCTTGAGATACCCCAAGCCTTGCAAACAATATTTGAAAGATTGTGTCAGAAGGCTCAGAAGATAGGACTCAGAATTCAGGCAAGACAGACAGTGATATATTAAAAAGAGGATTTATTAACATAAGGTGCGGCTGCTGGTTTGCTGCGGCGGGCTCACTGGAAATTCTGCAGGAATAGAGGCTCAGGTCGGTGACTTCAAAACTCAAACGGTGGATAATAATGAGCATGAAAGCCTCCAACCTGGCAAAGTTCTTCATTCTGTTCCCAGAATAAAGTGTGTTGTCTAGAGATGCAGAACTCCTTTGCTTTTTACTGAGCCGCCACCAGAGAGATCCAGGACAGAAGAGAAGCAGCGTCCTTCAGCAGTCAGAAGATGTTGTCAGAACACAGGTCCAAGATCAGCACCAGGCAGAATCCAGGAAACAGTCCAGAAAGAGGAAAACCGGCAAACAGAGCAAACAGGGGAGGCAGAAACGCAAATATCCAGAGGCAGAAAACAGGTCAGGAAACGGCAGAACTAAACAAAGGGGAACACTAGAGTTAGTCTCGATAAGAAAATTCAATAATTTGGCACCAAAGGCTGGGGTCTAGAGGCTTAAATAGCAGCAGGAATAGGTGGATGTGATAAGAGCTAATGAGCAATGAGCAGAGTAGAGTAGAGCAAAAAGGCAAAAACACGCAGCCTAAAGGTGCCACAATCATTGCAGATTGGCTTGATGACTTACATTCTGTGCTCTCCCTGAAAGACAGAAAAAAAAACATAATCTAAACAGGGAAATTATGCTTATTGATTATAACATATGGCTGCTTTGATTTCCTTAAAAACAAACTAACAAACAGAGAAATAATTAGTAATTAACAAAGAGGTCCATAGTAAAATATACTTAACAGCAGACAATGAAAAAAAAAAAAAAAAAAAAAAAAATACACAATCCTCCTCAGCCAGCAGCTGTAGAGGACTAAAGCATTAAAACATGTTCCTTTAAAAGAAATATTCAAGTTCTTCACCAAAACACTTTCTAACAGTGCCGTGCACATGGAGGAGTTGCTCCACCCTGTTAGCCCATTTGTTGAAAAAGTGAAAAGATGTGCTAGAGTGCCCTCTACTGTGGTGGATTTTCTTGCCGCCCCTGCCCTTCGAAAAATCTGTACACACCGCCTGTTTCAAATATTTAAAGATGTAAAAAAAGAATACCAAGAATAAGCATACAATTATTAGATCCTATGCAATTTGTTGGCTTCGTTGGTACTGTGTAAATGCAGCATATAAAAATATTCCTTTGTTAGATTAAGGCCTCACCACCCTCTTAGGCTGCGAATTACATTTTCCATTTCCCATCTCTTTTTTATTTTATCTTGGCTTTGAAGATAATTCTTTCAAAACTGTAATAAAACATTTTCAAGTTAACAGTGATACTGAAAAAAGGAATGAATGAACAAAGGCCATTATGTCACTATTCTAACCTTTAATGAAACTGAACAACACTCAGTTGAGCTTTCTTACTCGAGGAGAAAATGACAACCTGAGACATCAAGTGATGTGTTCCAGAAAGAAAGAAAGGAATTCTAAAACAATAATTATTCATTGTTAAAGAAAACTGTCATATCATTGGCAGCTGTGTTGCGTTAACCACAAGAGACTGCAGAGTATTGCCATGGATGTATTTTAAGACATAAAGTATAGATGCTGTAAGACAGAAATAGGAAAACACATAAATGTGAAAAAGGAAATATGATATTTGCATTTTTATATAAAGTATATATACACTGCCTGGCCAAAAAGGAAGTCGCCACCTTGATTCAACTAAACAAATAGGTACGAGCCTCCTATTGGATAATTACTGCATGGGCGATTATCTTTCAGCTGGCAACAAGTTATTTAACCCCAACTGGTGCAATGACTTTGCTTCTCATTTCCTAAACCACCATGTTGAAAGACACATCCCGTGGTCGTGGAAAAGAAGTTAGTCTGTTTGAGAAGGGTCCAATCATTGGCATGCATCAAGCAGAGAAAACATCTAAAGATATTGCAGAAACTACTAAAATTGGGTTAAGAACTGTCCAACGCATTTTTAAAAACTGGAAGGATAGTGGAGACCCATCATCTTCAAGGAAGAAATGTAGCTGGAAAATAATCCTGAATGATCGTGATCTGCGTTCACTTAAACGTGTGGTGAGATCAAATGGAAGAAAAAACAACAGCAGAACTCCGGGCTTTGTTTTAATACTGAAAGTTAAGAGCATTTCCACTTGCTACAATGCAAAGGGAACTCAAGGGATTGGGACTGAACAGCTGTGTAGCTGTAAGAAAACCACTAATCAATTAAGCTAAACGGAAAAAAAGGCTTCAATTTGCTAGGGAGCATAAAAAGATTGGACTGTGGAGCAATGGAAGAAAGGTCATGTGGCCTGATGAGTCCAGATTTATCCTGTTCCAGAGTGATGGGCTGAATCAGGGGTAGAAAGAGAGGCAGGTGAAGTGATGCCCCCACACCATGCCTGGTGCCTACTGTACAAGCCTGTGGGGAAGTGCGGGGTTATGATCTGGGGTTGCTGCAGTTGATCAGTCAAGTCTAGGTTCAGCAACAGTATGAGCTCAAGAATGAGGTCAACTGACTACCTGAATATACTGAATGACAAGGTTATTCCATCAATGGACTTTTTCTTCCCTGATGGCACAGGCATATTCCAAGATGACAAATGCCAGGATTCATGGGGCTCAAATTGTTAAAGACTGGTTCAGGGAGCATGACTCATCATTTTTACTACATGGATTGGCCACCACAGAGTCCAGACCTCCAACCCCATTGAGAATCTTTGGGATGTGCTAGAGAGGGCTTAGGGCTTTGCTCAGCGGTCAGACTCTACCATCATCAATCCACAGATCTTGGTGAAAAATTTATGCAACACTGGATGGAAATAAATCTTTTGACATTGCAGAAGCTTATCCAAACAATGCCACAGCGAATGCGTGCGTAATCAAAGCTGCTGGCGTCAACAAAGTATTAGAGTGAGTGACCTTTTTTTTGGGTGGCGACTTTTTTTCGGCCAGACAGTGTATATATATAGATATATATATATTAGTGCTGTCAAAATTATCGCGTTATTATCGCGTGTGTTTGGTTAGAGTTCATCGCTGCTCCTTTTCTCATAGAGTAGATTTTTATATATATATTATTTTATTAATTTTTCATGGATTGTTTTTGCACAAGTTTGTCCTGCTTGCTATTGGACCTCCAAAAATGTTTCTCCGTCGTGTATCTTCCCTGTGAAGTGTTGTTTTAGTTTGTAACCATGTCTCTCTTCCTGTCAGACCCATGAAATTGCTGCAGAATTTCTGTGAAGTCAGACTAAAATAGACCTGGTGTCTATCTCAGTTGGAATCTTTTCGGGCGCGATTATCCTCATTGACTTTCAATGAGCGCTGAACATCACGTCCTCTTCAGACGTGATTTTCTGTCAGATCGTACGCAAAAACGTATTTGGTGCATACAGGGCTTCACTCTGTTCTTTTCATTCTTACTCCGTGCTCCCCTTTCAGGACCCAGTCACAGGTAGTTCTCAAGCTGGTTTCAGCTTCATTACACTTCAAATCATTGTAGAATTCCTCCAAAGACCAGTACAGGTAATCCTGTTTTGGCTCCTCTGGATATTCTCCTGCTCACGATCACTCCCCTTTCTCTAACCTGTCAATTTAACCTCAAAGATTATCCACTCCACTCTTCCTGGAAGGAAGTAAACAAAAAGACAACAGTAGAGAACCATTACTTACCACCATCTTGGAGGAACTGTAAGAAATGACACTATGAACTATGACACTAGGAAAAAGTAATATGAGAAAAAAAATATCATCTGGGAAGTGGAGAAACATCAGTCAACTTTCTGATGCTGAAAATGAGGAAATTGCATAAGCTTCTGAAAGGCTCACTTATTGTGTGGTGAGAAGACTGCTGCAGGCACCATACACAGGAGTTCAAACAGTTTCAGCAACACATCATGGACACATTTAAAAAAGGTTTTAATTTGACATTGAATTTGTTGAATATTTTCCAAGCTATTTGTTGATGTGTTTACTTTGAAATAGTACAGTTGAAGATAGCGCACAAAATGCATTGTGAATTTGGCCTTTATATTGTAATAAATGTTTTTCTGCAGGCATTTATTAGATGCTTCAATAAAAATGTGTAAGACCACCATCAAGCACCTTGCTTAGCTTGTCTGGGATTCTGCAGCTTTTCTGTCAGTAAGCTCACAAACCAACTTTATAGAGTCAGCACAATACAAATTTGCCAACGATCCTCTTAGCTTCAATGCAATTTAAAATTATTTAAAGGCATACATCAGGGGCGTTGCTAGGCACAAAAGCTTTACTGGGGCACTGGCCCCCTTGTGCATATGCCCCTCCTTCCATACATAAATACAGACAAGCACACTGCCCAACCCTGATACATTCCTACCAAAATTACCAGTTGAGATATTAATGAGTATAAGAGCATATTTGTTTTAACAAACATGAACATTTTCAACATTTGCAGCTATAAAAAATAAGACATCAACAAATTTGACAAATAGAAAGTGTCTTATACACATTCTGAAGTAATCATTAATTCCTAGGTTTCCGAGTTTTTAGTTTCGGCGGGAAATTTTAACTCATCCTGAGCTAAGTTTTTCCTTATTTTTTGAGCATTAAAGCATTAAAGTGTACCTCCTATTTTTCATTTTTGCAAAGTGGTCAATCACTAGACTGTGACTCAGCTTAGAAAGTTCTTCCTTTTCAACTGATAAAAAAGCAAGATGATGGAGCCTGTCTTGTCCCATTGTGCACCTCGGCCAAGTGTGGAGCTTTCTCAACACACTGAATGACCTTTCACAACTACAGCTGTTGATTGTGATTGTGAGGGAGATCTAGATGACCTGCATTAGTGTGGGGAACATGGTGTTATCAAGCAAGTTGAAAACACACTGCACATCCTTGATGACAAGGCTTTCTTTTTCAACAAGGAAAAGCTTTCAAACCATTTTGAATTAAATGAACATTTTTTAACTCCAAATTTGTCCTGGGGATAGTGGGACAACTTCACTTGTTTAGGACCATCATGCTTTCCCCCTAAGTCACTAATGTCCCTTCTTCTTGTTTGTGGAAGCTGGTTGTTGCTCCCTCATCACCTTCATGGTCCTGTCTCTCCTGTCTCTTGCCTGTCAGTCTCGCCTCCTCCTCCCTTTCCTACTCCAGCACCTGCATTCTCATTCTCTACAGCAAACATTAAAAAACGTAAATCTATAATTATGTAAATATCTATCATATTGCTTATAACGTTCCTAATGTAACTAGTTAGCTTAAATCACTAATTCAAAACGGGACCTTACCTCCCTCTTTCTCATCTTGTTTTACTGCTTCCCTGTCTCTGCTTCGTGTGAGGAATTTCCTGATATCCATCTACAAACCAGTGCAGTAATTTTCAGTTAGTAGCCTATAAATAAATCATGTGGTTTCACTGGGAAAATGATAAAATTGACAGGTAAGAAACGTTACCATTACAAAAAAATGCGTCGTGGCCGCACAGTACCCCATCCAACTCAGTTGAGAGCAGCTTGTTAATTTACCTGCAGTTCATGCAGTGACATGCGCTGACGTGGGGGCGCTAATACATCCTCAATTTGGAGTTACCAACACACTTGCTGCGCATTTGAGTAGAAATATACGTCTCCTTCCGTTGGAATTATCTAAATTGATGCATTAAAAAATGTAATACTGTTGCAAATATTCATGAGATTTATACTGGGGCACAGCTCATTTATACTGGGGCACATGCCCCAGTAAATGGGGTCTGGCGACGCCAATGGCATACATCAAATGTCATTAAAGAAACACTTTCTCTGGCTTACTTGCACAACAACAACAACAACAAAAAAGAAAACTGACTGGGTCCAGCTGTGATTGGCAGATGATCCAGAGACGACAAAAAACCTTTCTTCCACCCTCAAACTGAGCTGTCAGTCAAACTGGTAAAGGGGAACATGGCAATAAGGCTGCTGAAAATAGACCGTCCCACTGACTGTCAGGGGACATGAAACAGACAAAAAAAGCACATTATATATATATATATTTTAGATTTACAAGTAGTAAATGTGCTATATATATATATATATATATATATATATTAGTGCTGTCAAAATTATCAGCGTTATTATGGCGTTACGCGAGGAACCATTTTAACGGCGATAATTTTTTTAACGTGAGATTAACGCTATGTGGTTTTATGGTACAATTTTCCAAGTACATCCCGCTGCAGCCTGCGGGAAGGCGGGGCTATTTTTCCCCAGTCTATGCATTTTCCATAGGCTTCCAGAGCGGGAGCTCCTCAAAGGAAAAAAGACGCTCATACACTGGGTGGCGCTAGTGCCTTTTCTTTAAGCCCCACCACCAACAAACAAGTTGAGTGTCTGGTAACTAGTAGCAACCTGAAATACGCTGAGAAAACAGATTACTGAGGTGAAATGGAATCTGCTACGGCACTCTTGCTGTCTGTGTGTACGCCACAGGTCGGTATCGTGTGTGTGTGTGTGTGTGTGTGTGTGTGTGTGTGGGTGGGTGGGTGTGGTGTGTGTGTGTTCTCATTTTTGTTAAGAGGCTGAAAAGTAACTTTCTAGAGTATAGACTACCTCCATCTAGTGATGTCGGTCTATTGATTTTGATGTATTGATTGAAAATTGTTCATTATTATCTTGGTTAATTAACATCTAATGTTAACTACTGCATTTTATAGCAGTAGGGTAAAATGCTTGTCTTTGTTCAAAAGACTGTATTAACTGTAAAGACTGTCTTTTACATCAGCCTGTTTTCAGGGCCTTTTTTTTTTGGCTACATATCTTCCTGTTATTTTTTTATGGCATAAATCAGTATCTGTGACTCTGTTTTCATTTTTAAAAAGAACATTGGCACAAACCCTAGCCTGTGTATGTGTATTTTTGTATGTCGCCATCGAGCTTTTATTTAAATGATTTTCAATCAGGAAAAAAATTAAAATGCGATTAATGCAAGTTAACTCAGGCATTGTGCGATTAATCATGATTAAAAATTGACAGCACTATTATATATATATATATATATATATATATTGGGGGTTGTAACTCATGTTAATAGTCACGGTTTTGGTTCTGTTTGGTATATATGTTGATTGTTCACCGAAATCCCATAAAAATTTATGATAATTGTGTGAAAGAAGTTAAAAAGAATCTAAGTAAGGCCATGAATTGTAATTATTTTTGACATTTTATCATTTCACGGCATGTTTTGATCTACTTTGAATTAGAGATATCGCTCTGGCGCATGCCCTCTATGATCTCCAAAAAAGGAATTCCAGGAAGCGGGCGGGCGGGCCAGGAAGCCACAGTGGAAAATACATGGATTGGGACTTTGACCAATGTGTCTGGGGCGAGTCTGCTGAAGCGCTGGCTTCAGATAAGGATTTGCGGGTTAGCCTGACATGTTGGGCATGTTGCTGTTCAACGCTGATAAACAAAGCGTGTTGCACACAATGCCTGCACATTTTACTGTTGCGCTTTTAATATCCTCAACTTTCTTTTCGCCCGTGGTTACATATAGTAGGTCTACCTCTCTAAATGCAAAAGTGGTCCCATACAGCAGACCTTCATAAAGGTGCTGCTGCTGCGTCTTCCAACTCCTGTTTGTTTTCCGGGCACTGCGGCCATACCTGAGTATGGGATTTCTTGGTTTAGCATGACACACTTCCTGAATTTAAAGCAGCTCCGCTTGTTTCCAATAATGCTTTTCATGATTGGATGCACTCGTTATTCCAGGTGTGCTATGACCTAGAAGTAACTGGCCAGAACACACACCTGGATTAACCCCCAGTTCATCCAGTAATGCAATAAGGCCTCTAAGAAGCTGCTTTAAATTCAGGAAATATCTCGCTGCGTGCATAGACACCATTCTCCACAACAACTGATTTTTTACACCCGGCTTGCTTCTTCTTGCTTACTACTGGTGGTTGGCTTTGGTCGCAGCCACCGCCACCTTCTGCTCTGGTTGGAGTTTTCTCATAGGCGAAATGAGAAAAGGAGCAGCGCATGAACCCGGTGAGCGAAACACCTGCAGCGGGCCGGTCAGTTTCCCAAAACCACTGCACTACGCCGCCATATATATACACTATATTGCCAAAGAAATATTGCTCACCTGCGCGACGACTCACATATGAGCTTAAGAAGACACCCCGTTCCTAATCCATAGGGTTCAATATGGCTGACCGGTCACACCCTTTTGCAGCTAGAACAGCTTCAACTCTTGCAGGAAGGCTGTCCACACAGGTTTAAGGTGTGTTTATGGGATTTTTGATGCCATTCTTCCAGAAATGCATTTGTGTGAGGTCGCACACACTGATGTTGGGCAGAAGGCCACGGCTCTCGGGGAGTCTACGCTCCTAGCATTCTCTGCATCCCAAAGGAACATGTACCTGCTCGGGTTGAGGTCAGGACTCTGTGGTATGCCAGGCCAGTCAAGTTCATCCCACACCAGACTCATCATCCCATGTCTTTATGGACCTTGCTTTACGTGCACTGGTGCTGCACAGTCATGTTGGAAGAAGGAGGGGGCCAGCTCAAACTGTTGTCCACAAAGTTGCAGGGGAAGCATGGAGATTGTCCAAAAATGTCTTGGTATGCTGAGAGCATTACAGAGGTTTCCTTATACTGGAACTAAGGGGCTGAGAAGCAGCTCCTGAAAAACAACCCCACACCATAATCCCCCTCCACCAAACTTTACACTTGGCACAATGCAGTCAGACGGAAGTACCGTTCTCCTGGCAACGCTACAAACCCAGAACGATCCATCAGGAATTGCCAGATGGGAGAAGCGCGATTCGTCACTTTCCAGAGAGCGGCGTCTCCCGCACTGCTTTCACAGAGTCCAGTGGCGGCGTGCTTTACACCCACCGCATCCGGCGCTTTGCATTGCACTTGGTGATGTATGGCTTGGATGCAGCTGCTTTCGACCATAAACCCATTCCATGAAGCTCTCGCAGCGCGCATTCTTGGGCGTTGCGCTGCTGGCTACAATCTGACACGCGCCGGGATGATTACGCGGAGGTCTGCCAGTGATTTGACTCTGCAGAGAGTTGGCGACCTCTTCGCACTATGGGCGTCAGCATTCCGCTGACCGGCATCGCGATCAGTTCTACAAATTGGCTACTACCACCGCCGTGGCTGAGGTTTGCTGTAATGGATTCCCAAACACTTCCATTTTCTTATAATACGCAGCTGACGGTAGTTGACTGTGGAATATTTGCGAGGAAATTTCACGACGCTGGATTTGTTTGCTTCCAGTGGCATCCTATCACAGTTCCACGCTGGAATTCACGCTGAAGCTCCTGAGGCGACCCATTCTTTCACAAATGTTTGTAAAAACAGTCCTCTGTGCATGCCTAGGTGTAGCCTTGAATTTACTACACCTGTGAAAGCCATGGAAGTGATTGGAACACCTGATTCCAATAATTTGGACTGGGTGAGCAAATACTTTTGGCAACCTGGAGTGTATATATACGCATATGCCGCTATATATATATATATATATATATATATATATATATATATATATATATATATATACTTCACTATATATATATATATCTTTCTATATTTAGCTCACCCAGTGGACAATGTCTGTATTGTATTTCATAAAAGAGGCTGAGACATTTCATGTGGGTGAAGAGCATTGTGAAAGAAGTTTAATGGTAAAAGCTGGCGTAAAAAGCTGATTTCTACTGACCTGCAGTTGGAATGAACTCCATATCTGTTTCAAGTGGCTGTATGAAAGTGAACAGTGATGAGGTAATGAATCTAATTGTGGCAAAACAATGATAGATGCAGCGAAGTGGAAGTTAAGAAAAGTTTAACTTTGGTTTAACCTTGGTTTTATACCGTATTGCTGGACCACTCCCCACCATTCCCATCACCTGACTGGTCAATGACTGATGTCTGACAAGTTTAAAACCATCCAACAAATAAAATAATGTAAAGTTTGACAATTTCACAGTAAACACGTGTAGAACACAGCAGAAAGTTGCTGCATTGCCTGAATATCAATCCTGTACAATTTGCAAAAATATCCAGTTTCTCAGGGGAATATAGTCACATCGACTTCTTTTTTTCTAACAAATGAGGAAAAGTGCAAGTGAGATATGCCGTAAAACCTTCTGCACATTTGTGATTGTTCTGTGTGGCAGGGTTACTGCCACCCTCCTTTAAGTTGCTTAGTGCCTGTAAAAGTGATAGAGACCCCCTCGGGCAATAACACAGGTGTCATCCAACTGCTAAGTTGACGTTTAACCACAAAAGTTATGAAAATATTTTATGAAGGTCGAGGAGTTACTTAGAGTTGGTTTATAACATAAATGCACTACTGAGGCTACGTTTCTCTATAAGACAGTTACTTAGACAAAGAATCAATGTTTTAACCCATTATATGAGACTTGCTCTTTAAAATACGGGTTCAGCATGTTGAGGTGAAATGGACAAGAGCACATGAAACTGCTGATTCTTTGGATGTTTTTTGTTCAGTATAAGATAATAAAAGATATAAATTCTTTCTAAATACTAGTCATAAAGGCTCTAGGGCCCGAGCTTAGGAGCTCATAGCTTTTCTCCATGTGTAATAGTGAATCAAGAACCAAGCAAAGTAACGACACTGTTGAAGAAATCTCCCATTTCTTTGATTTTTATTGTAAACGGATGAGGTAGTTAATTTGTAGTGTTGATTTGTTAGGATAAAATACTTTGATCGGTTGGAAGACATTGACTGAATTAGCCAATGACATTGTGTCTAACTTTACAAAATAGAAAGTAGAGGAAATAGTGATTCACTGTGAAATGTCAATGTAGGAATTCTTTATTAAGTGGATATTGCTGTTGTTTTTTGTAGTATTTATTGTATTTCTCATGTGCTGATAAGTCATATGCTGAGTGTATTGGGTGTTATATTGACCGAAAAAAGAGCAACTCAAACATTTTTAAAGACCAATGCACAGACACAGCATAACAGTATATGCCATCATTCATGCACAATTAGCAAAGGAAAATACTATAACACAACAGACATGTACTTTTTATTCAGTCTCGATTTAAAAATTTGAAATTATATGTAAGATGTTATGACAATATAACAATAATAAAAATAAAAACAATTGATAACAATAATGTCATCAATACATATATATTACATGTACATCATTAATTTAGCACTTGTGGTACTTCAGTGTTATTTTGCTAAATTATCCCACTCGTTTTGTTGTGCTGGATTTGTATAATATGTCATATTGATTTATAGACTTCTTTGATTTCATAATGACTATGCAACGTGATATTTGCCTATTTTTTTTAATAAGTTAAAGTTATCTACTTATGCTATGAAACAGCCAGTGTGCGTCAAAGTTATGAATTCTTGAGTCCCCCGTAAAATGAGAACGTCTTCCTTGTTTGATGCTGTAACGCACTTATTGTTTACATTGATAACGGTCTATCTAGGGAGTACCAATATGGCGGCCGGTGGCTTCACCTAAACCCCATACTACCAATGGGCAATCAGCAATCCAGTGAATAAATAGAGATCAGTGGTCACCCCCAGTCCAGTTTTTGTGTATGATTAAATATTTATAAAATCAGTTTTGATTGTCATTTTCTAAGCTTAGTGACTCAGAAACTAAGGTAAACAAAAACACATTTTCTTTGCTACATTTCTCATGGTTTGCACCTGAGCACACTCAGAGCACTCGTGCTGTACAGGCAATCCTCACACTTGGTCCTTGACATCACCTTCACACCGCATGACTATTCAAGCTGGTTAAGTAGAGGTTGAGATGCTTTTACAAGCTGATGTTATGGCCCTCCACTACAAGTTATTGTTAATGTAATGTGTTTGTGAATTATTACTTCATTCTTCCTCCCTATTTTTTTTGAATGGTTCTGTTGTCCTGATGTTTCCTTTCCTTTGCCCCCCCTCCCCTGCCTGCTCTTCCTCTTGCTTGCTCTGATGAGCTGCTGTTTTGTTTACTCCAGGAAGATGTGATTGCGGTTAAGGACGGCCTTTGTGAAAATATCTTTGGGAGCAGAATTTAAATGGAGGATATGCTGCTCGCACAGATTTGTAAGACATTAACTGGCCTTCATTGCTGTGTTCTCTCTATATTTTATTTGAATATCAAACAATGAATAAGTAATAATATACATTTTTTTGTTTGTTTGTTTAATCTTTTCCCCTTTTTTTTCGTTTTTTCCTCTTCTGCTCTACTTACATTGCAGTGTCCATATAATCTGTAAAACTCTCTGCATAATTATAATAAAGCAATTTATGTGCATGGAACAAGCGGAACACTATGGCGATGATAGTCGTTTGCTCCACTTGTGAAAGTAAAATCTGTTAGTGCTTTGGCATAAGACAATTATTCTTATTGCCACATTGCCAGACAGGACACTGAAGTTAAAAAAGAAAATAATAAAAAAATAATATACATTTTTTGAAACATACTACTAAAATGCAGTTAGCCAATTATGAAGGTTCTTTTGAAATGTATGGTAGCTTGTTACTTCAACTTTAGAATTTTAATTGTGCTTTGACTGTAGAAACATCAGCCCCCCTGTCTGGAAGTATCTTGATCACAATAGTGATGGAAACATCAGTTGAACAGGGGAATTTACTGGTGTGCTTCCCCAGTTTCATTACCCCAGTGATTCTAAGCCAAGGTCACAAACTGAAGGCCTGACACTCGTTCAGGATTTTCTGCTAAGAAGATTTCCAAGGATTACTAGAGCTCCATCAGTTGTGACAGATCTTCTAAGTTTAAAGTTCAATTAGAAAACCTATAGTTTATAATTTGATAGTAACTACAAAATTAAATACATCACGAGTGAAAAAATGTCCAGCACGCTGAATTCCTCAGTCGGTCACGTGCCCCACTGAGGGATGCTGTGATGTCAGTTTAGTCAGGAAGTAGTCATTTTACATAGCAAGTCAATATTTATTCACCTTTGTGATGGAGTTTTTATCCTTTAACGATGACGAATATGAAGAAATCAGAGTCTTAGTGGTTTTATTAATGCTGACTGGTTGAATTACTGCTGCTAAATGTTCTTTGATCTTATGCAGATCCACTGGAAGTTCATTATCTTTCAAAACATTTTCCAGATGCTGCTGAGTTTTAACTAGTTTAAATTGTTATCACAGGATTCAGATTGGTTCTGTGGTTGGCTGGGTTTGGTTCGGTTGGCAACATGCTGCTGCGGCAGTGCTGCTGTGCCTGGATGGGGAAAGCGGTCCCTTGATAACCCGACTGCAGCGAGCGGTCCAAGCACCGGATCCTTTCTGCTGTCTCCTGGATGTGTTGGGATCCTGAGGCTTTTGCCCACCAGAGGGCCAAGGATCCCTTCTGTTTTTATGTTTTCTGTTAGGGGACTGGGGTTACTGTTGGGATCTGGAGATCTACCATCTGTCTCAAGCAGCAGAGAGCTGTGGGTCTCCTGGGCTGGAGCCTCCAGCACACCTGAAGCTCATCAGCCCATCAGGGGGAGACCTTCCTACATAAGCAGCAGTCAGACCTTCCTTCAACGCCGCAGTGTTGACCAAGTTTGGTTAGCGAAACCTGATCCTCTGTTAATTTATAGAATCCTAGTAGACTCTAGAGAGAAACTAGATTCTAACCTGCCTCTGTCTTCTCTGCCTCATAGATAAAACCTGATTGAAGTGTGAAGCTCTGGATGAGCTTTGTCTGGAAGCCTGCCTGCCTGCCTTGTAGCAGGAAGCCTAACCCGAAGACATCAGTCTGGATTCCCCCAACAGCTCTCAAGGAAGGCTAGGAAACCAAGTGAAGATCTGAAACTCACGAAGTCAGAAGCTAGGCAGCTCTGCTGCAGCTGAGCTCCCTGCTGAATCTACAGTCTCTGGACCCAACCGGTTCCCCCCCTCTCTCAAAGGATCTGCCAGAACCTCATCTAGGTACAATCTGAATTAACACACTACGCCACAAGCCATCTCGCTGCCTGGCTAATCAAACTATCCATCTCTCGCAGATGTCAGTGATTCCAGTCCCCGGACCTGTACCAGAACCCAGTTCATAATTACCTGTGTGTTTTCAATAAACTCTGTTAAACTTTTACTCAGCTTCCTGTGGTGTTCTGCATGTGGGTTCAGCCTCTTAAGACTATCATGACAGGATGTGTGAGGGAATCGCTACCTGATTGGTGCAATGAGTGACTGAACCATCACTATCACGTACAAATCACCAATGAGAGCAGATAAGAACCACCGTTCTCATCTGCTGGTAGTATTTACTCACATATCCATCATCTTTTGGAACTTCTGCAGTTTAAGCTCCCGCTTCAGTCAACTTGTTTTCACACCTTTGCTTGCAGTTGCTTGACTACTTGATTGTTTACTTGTTGCGTGCATGTGCAATATTGTACCCCCAGTTACTGTCTTTTTATTACAAATACAACCTTTGCTAACATATACCATCACAAAAAAAAAGTGTATAATAAAGAAGAATGTACGCACAAGCCATCATGGCACCCCCAAACCAATCAGCACACCTTGTGTTTGCAAACACAATGAGCCGTTGGTGTCACAGTTAATTACTGTGCGTTGTTTAGTAAACATTGTTTGTGGGCCTGTCTTCCAGTAGCAATACATTTCCATCACCAATAATTTCATCACTAAGAGTTTTCGAACATCAGTCTGTTGGAGAAAAGGTCAAACTTAACTGAGTACAAAGGCAGTTATTTGCCCCTGAACGCTGCTTTCTTTTGTCTGAATATCTTATTAAAAGCTCTTTTCTTCATCAACGGCGGAGCCCTGCTTGAACGTTGGTTCTACAAACTCCACTAAGCAGTGAAACGAAGCCAAGCCAGCACACAAAGTTCTCAACTTTAGAGTGGTGATCTGCACTCACCGGCCACTTATATTAGGTGCACACCTGTCCAACTGCTCGTTAACACTTAATTTCTAAGCAGCCAATCACAGCTGGCGGCCTCTCGGTGACGCATTTAGGGCTGTAGACATGGTCAAGACAATACTCCTGCAGTTCAAACCAAGCATCAGTATGGGGGTGATTTGGTGACTTTACAGATGTGGCATATGGAGATTGTTGGTAGATTTGCCAGAAGAAGGGCTGGTCATCTGAGATATTTCAGAAACTGCTGATCTACTGGGATTTTCACGCACAACCATCTCTAGGGTTTACAGAGAATGGTCCGAAAAAGAAAAAACATCCAGTGAGCGGCAGTTCTGTGGGCGGAAATGCCTTGTTGATGCCAGAGGTCAGAGGAGAATGGCCAGACTGGTTGGAGCTGATAGAAGGGCAACAGTGACTCAAATAACCACCCGTTACAACCAAGGTGGGCAGAAGAGCATCTCTGAACGCACAGTACGTGGAACTTTGAGGCAGATGGGCTACAGCAGCAGAAGACCACACCGGGTGCCACTCCTTTCAGCTAAGAACAGGAAACTGAGGCTACAATTTGCACAAGCTCATGGAAATTGGACAATAGAAGATTGGAAAAACGTTGCCTGGTCTGATGAGTCTCGATTTCTGCTGCAACATTCGGATGGTAGGGTCAGAATTTGGCGTCTACAACATGAAAGCATGGATCCATCCTGCCTTGTATCAACGGTTCAGGCTGGTGGTGGTGGTGTCACGGTGTGGGGAATATTTTCTTGGCACTCTTTGGGCCCCTTGGTACCAATTGAGCATCGTTGCAACGCCACAGCCTACCTGAGTATTGTTGCTGACCATGTCCATCCCTTTATGACCACAATGTACCCAACTTCTGATGGCTACTTTCAGCAGAATAATGCGCCATGTCATAAAGCTGGAATCATCTCAGACTGGTTTCTTGAACATGACAATGAGTTCACTGTACTCAAATGGCCTCCACAGTCACCAGATCTCAATCCAATAGAGCATCTTTGGGATGTGGTGGAACGGGAGATTCGCATCATGGATGTGCAGCCGACAAATCTGCGGCAACTGTGTGATGCCATCATGTCAATATGGACCAAACTCCCTGAGGAATGCCTCC
>JAGKQL010000051.1:4197053-4227959 GCA_018398635.1 Cyprinodon brontotheroides
TAAACACAAACTGTTTAAAAACTGTCATCAGCTGGTAAATAATGATATTTAGCTGTTAGTAATAAATGGTGATAATATCTAAAAAAAAAAGTGGAGGTCACAGCTCTCGAGGATTATTTGTAACAATGACAGAAGGTTGATTGTAGCTTCTTTAGATTATTGTATTTTCCTCTAAGTTTCATGGGCATTCATGGTCTGAAGTTGAGCTTCCTGTTTCATCAACTCTCCGCTAGGCTTCATCACTGTCCTTAATGCAGCAACACAGGGAAGTTAATAGTTTGTCTATGAACCATTTCTTCAAAAATATGTAAAGAAACATATCTGTCAGAGGGCTAATCTGAATTAGCATGCACGAAAAATTCCAAAATTGCAGCCCATTGTTACCAATGTGACTTGAATACCATAACAATGATAGACCTATAACTATGGGCAAAAACATCACAGTATAAATCAAAACCACCACAACCAAAACTGCAACAATGCGTCTCTTTTCAGCAGCTGGTACGGCCTGAGCTGTAGACAGAGCTCTGAAGGTCCCAACAATGAAGAATATCATGAAAGGGAGGGGGAGGAGCACAGTGGATATAATATTAAAAGCAATAACAAAGCCCATTAATATAGAAAGTATCCAGGTGACGATAGAGACTGAAACAAAGACCTTAGTTGTTTTGTTGAATCTGTACCACAGCGGGTGGGCAATCATCACATACCTGTCACACAAAAACACAAATGATTAAATCTGTCACATTAAATAATGTCTTATAAAATACCATAACCTATTGTTTTAAATAAACTATACAGAAAATTACCTTTCCAGGGCAATGAGAGTCATGAAGAAAACACTGGCTATAACAAAACCAAAGTAGGTGGTGATGAAATATAAGGCGTATCTATAGTTCATGTCAGATACGTCTGCATAGTTCATATGCAGATATGTTTACAACCTTGCATGTGACCTGGAGGATGTCTGAGATTAGAAGGTTGATGATGAAAACTGGAACAGCACCTTCACTTCGTATCTGAAAAACAAATTCAATCCAAGGTAATGTGACCACATGTTAGAGACTGATTTTGAACTCGACTGCTGGAGGTGGGTGTTAGGATAATTGTTAATAATGATGTGTGAGTCTGTTCTGTACGTGGCAAATATGTGGAAATGGAATAAGAGCTGCATTATATTTTGATAAGGCTGGATCATGGATGTCTCCTCATCTGCAAACATGTATGATGTAATGATGTGATGATGTGGCAGACTGGAGATGTATAAAATACTTCTGGAACTGAATCATGACCACTTCAATGAGATGTGAGCCCGGTTGGTAAGCACTACCTTCTGTAAATCCAAAAAACTTCTCTGATCTGAGTAAGATTATAATTTCTATCAGAATCATGTCTCCTGGTACATGTCTCCATCTCTTGATACAACATATACTTTATGATGGGTTATTTAGATATTTAAAGAGTTTGTCCTGAGTGATCTCTTTTCAGGAAAGAGAAAGCTTTAAGGTGTAAACACAGAGCTTTCCATAACATGAGCAACGGCCCACCCTATAAGTGAGAGATGATAATAGATGGATGATAGTATTTGGGCGGGAATTCATTTATTTTTGCATTCTGTATAGACCATCTTCCTCACTCCTGTTCATTTACCAATCTATCAGTTTTCATATTTTTCTCCTTTTTTAATGTTCTA
Source organism: Cyprinodon brontotheroides (assembly GCA_018398635.1). Lineage (NCBI taxonomy): Eukaryota > Metazoa > Chordata > Actinopteri > Cyprinodontiformes > Cyprinodontidae > Cyprinodon > Cyprinodon brontotheroides. The sequence goes on from JAGKQL010000051.1 coordinate 4,198,747, forward strand.
TTTTTCTTAGACACTTTAAGGAACTTGTGCTATCCTGTGCAATCAGGACAGCATAAGAAGGGGAGCCTAGAGAAGCTAAATTGATGAGATAACAGGCAGCTTCTTAGCTAATAATCCAGCAGCAGTTTTTAAGAAACTCCAAAACATCAACATCTTTCTTAAATACTGAACCAGACCCCAAACCTCCACCTTAATACACACCTGGGCATAGAGACTGTAGATGGCCAGCAGGGACATGGGGAAAAAGATGCCGATGACAATCTTTGATAATAAATCTCCTCTGCCATTGTTATCAAGCCAGCAGAACAGGTCTGTGTTGCTACCCTCAGGGTCATCACCATAATCATTTGTGTCATAGACAGGGTAGCTGATGTTGCTGCTGTGATTATAACTTGAATCCAAAGCAGTTGTGTGGTTTTCCATCTTAAAAGCGGAGCATGCTTGAGAGATTTAGTAATAAGAAAACAGAGATTTCAGTCATTAAAAGGTAAAACAGACCGTATAGCTTTACTCATGCAAACATATGTTAAAACAGTGTAGCATGATTTTTTTTTCTCATTTTCATTATTACACTGTTAGTTATTTCATATACTTTTGTAATAAAAAGAATCATTAATCCTATAAACATCACTCTCCTTGCTCTTATAAAAACTGATGAATGCTATTTAGGTGTTTTATGTGTGGATTGCAAAGCCATGAGGTTCAGGCTGCTGCATTTAAGTGTTCTATACATTTCTATTTTCTATTTTGACTTTAAATTATATTATTTTTTAAATTATTATTACTTATTGATTATTTATTTATTTATTATTTTTATTATTTATTGATTGGGTTCCTTGCGGGACTGCAGTCAGACCCTAGTCAGTGTGGGCGTGACTTAAGATGTTATCAGAGATAATTTCCTTCAAATATGTCCAATACAAATAGCAAGGTTTTATCTTTCTGATAGATTAACTATCAGTTTTATTGAAACAAATGACATTTACAGCCATTAACACTGAGGCATTAAGTTAAAAGATTTCTAAATCAAACATTTTTCATATAATCAATCAGAATGTCACTCAAATGTCTTATTTTGTCCTACATCCACAGAAAGTGATGAAAATATTTACCTTAGACAGCCTTTAGATCAGATGTGTTTCCTCCACCTGAGTGAAAGTGGTTGTCCTCTGCAATCACTCAGTCATCAGCGTATATAGTTACTGACTACAGGCTGCTGATAGACACGCCTACCTCAGCTGTTCCTGAGAAACCAGCATCTGTAAACATGTTAAACCCAGAAGGTGTAGGAGGTTGCTTGAATACACACTTTAAATACATCAATAATAGCTTCACAGTGATAGAGCCTGAATGCAAATTCCTGGTAAATGTATAAAGGTCAGCTAAGAATATTTTCCAATGGAACCACTATTACAACTTTACCGTGTCTAATTTATTGTTGATTAAATAGAGGAACTCAATCCAAGTCACCTCTGTGTGGCAACCAACAAAGCCTCAAAGGGTTTAGAGGCCAATCTGCTGAGAGCAATTAGCATTTTGGAACAACTAAGTCAAAGGAGCCAAAGTGGTGCTAATTGTGTGTTTTCTTTTTTTTTTTTTACCTCATATAAAGTATTTGGGTCAAAGTGTTGATTCTTATTGGTAGATTCCTTCTAGATATAAAGGAGCCTTTGGTTAAAACATTTTCCCAGTATATCATCAGCCCTGTCCTCAGAAACCCCGAATACCACTTTTCAAACCTCAAACTCATGCATAGATACAGTGGATGTCAAAAAGAGATAACAATTTATGTGCCTCTATGTGAAGCATTTTGGCACAGGGTGAGTGCATGTTTTGATCTTTCCTCTTTTCCAACTGAAGCCAGAAATGTAAGAATGCAATCTTTTCAAGAAGGTCAATAAGAAAGACTGCTCTATACATTACTATCCACCATGCCAGAGTATTAATGCCATACAGGTATGCATATATAGATATGTATCCCATTGAGGCCACATAGCCAAGTATATTATATATTATTAAATATTCTGATCGCTGCTGTTCAGGCAGGCAAGTTTTGTGTAATGCCATAGAGCCTTATGAAAGGCTTTAGTGTGAAACAGAAATGGAAAAATTAGAAGTCATTTGCATGTTTTCTAGACAAAGAAATGTAAATGATGAGAAAGGAAAATGATTTAAATGAAGTTGTAATAAATTATAAACAAAGGGAATCTGCAGGTTGTCGACATTTACAGACTGGCTGATGAACAGGTGGGAAAAAAAAAAACTTAAGAAGTTTTGAAAACACAATGCTTTGATCTTTGAAATTTCACATATAGATGTTCTAAGTAGTGAGAGACTGGTGACCTGTCCAGGATCTATGCCACCTTTCGCCCATATACTGCTAGAGATGGGCACCAGCCCCACTATGACCATGATAAAATGAGCAGGAGTGGATGGATTTTCTAAGTACTGCTTAATATATGAATATATTTCTATATAAACAAATACTAAGACTGGGATGACAGCTCATAAACAAGATAAACACATACATAATTACTTTCACAAAGCTCTCCTGTCTCTAGCTGTAAAGTTTGCATCCCATCAATAAACAAATGACCTCTTCATTTATCCAGGGTGGTTGGTTTGCCTGGGTGGTGATGTTCTTTTTGATGCTGACGTCCTCAATGCATTTGTTGATGTAGGCTGACAAAGTCATGACATACTCATCAGTATTAAATAAGTTGTCATTTGTTGCTGCAGCCTTGAAGATGTTCCAGTCAGAGCATTCAAAACAGTCTTGGAGTGTCTCCATGGAGCCCTCAGACCAAACTCTGACCTCTTTAACTGTTGGTTTAGCCCTGATCAGCTGGGGCTTAAATGCAGAGATAAGCATTACAGAGAAATTATCTGATGACCCGAGGTGACCACCAGGGGCTGCTCTGAATGCATTTTTAATGTTAGAGTAAACCAGGTCTAAAATGTTTTCACCCCGAGTTGCAAAGTCCACATGTTGGTAGAAACGAAGGAGAACTGGTTAAAATCCCCAGCAATGATGAAAACACCCTCTGTGTGCAGATTGGAGCTCAGAGATAGCGTGGTATAGAGCCTTCATGGCCTCTTCAGTGTTAGCGCTGGGAGGCACATAAAAAGCAGTGATGCTAACCACACTGAACTCTCTGGGCAGATAGAAGAGCCTGCAGTTAACAGTTAGAAACCTTGATGGCTGTAGAGCAGAAGCTGGTGACTGGTCTAGCATTTTTACACCAGTTGTTGTTGCTGTAAACAGAGAGCTCACCACCCTGAGTCTTACGCGCATAGTTCTTTTGTTCCTATCGGCGCGATATAGCCCATAAAACAAACAAGCAACCCAAGACTATGCTTTGAATGAGGTTGAAATTTAGCACACATGTTTCAACCTTCCAAAACCAATTGAAAAGGTTCTTGGAGACATAGTCCTAATTGTACAGGAAATCGGCCATTTTGGATAAATGTAAAACTTTCTCTGAGCCACTTGTGTCATATCTGAGCAAACTCCTCTTAGAGCTCTTGAGATACAGACTTCAAATTCACTATGAATAGACTAATGGCATTGGAGATCAAAAGTTATCGAGATCATTTATCTGAATAACAGTATTTGGGCGTGGCCAAGTATCAAACCAGACTCCAAGCCATAAAGCGAAATACCAACCCCCGGCCATATGTCTACTGGGGATAATGATATTTTCTACACATTTTTAACCCTACAAGACCTACCAAAAATTCTTGGAGCCATGGTCCAAACTGCACAGGATGTCAGTCATTTTTGAATCAAACATTTACCTGGGGGGCCATGAAGGCACTCCACGACTTTTGAATGATCGTACTGGAACATGTTCAAAACTCCTGCTACATATGAAAACAAGATCAGTTCATTAATTTTCCACTATCACAGCTCTGCTCTCAGAGCTCATCTCTCGCAGCTTTGCCACAGCTCTTGTGCGCCCCAAGCTGACAGGAAGTGTATTAGCTCACCACCTCCCGCCACAGCGCAGACATTTTAAGGGTGATTGATAGGTCGAGTTGCGGGATTTGGAGATGCATTGGAGAGGGAGGGAGAGAGAGAAATGGTGCAAGAAATGACCTTTTTCAGGACCTGGTTAAGCAAGAAGGCTTGGCTAACTGCATGTAGCTTGATCCTGCTTTCCCTGCCTCCTTTTTGAAACGTCAGGATCTGACCCAGCATGGATAAAGACAGCTAGGACTGATTTAAAGCACTTTAAAGAAGAATGAACAAGCTGGGATTCATAAGGAAAATAATAGAATATCTTCTACTTTTTCTAGATGTTTGATTCTGCATAGTGGCATAAATCAGTATCTGTGACCTGTTTTCATTTTAAAAAAGAACATTGGCACAAACCTAGCCTGTATGTATTTTTTTGTATGTCATCGAGTATTTAAATGATTTTCAATCAGGAAAAAAATGTGCGATTAAAATGCGATTAATCGCGAGTTAACTCAGGCATTGATGCGATTAATCGCGATTAAAAAATTTAATCGATTGACAGCACTAATAAAAACAGAATAATGTTTCACTAAAAAAAGGAAATGTGATGGACAACTCCCAAAAAAACCCTCAAGGGGCTTAATGAGTGGCAGTCTCTCTCTAAAACAAATATATATCACCATTTCAGACATCTACAGTATAAAAAACAACAACATTTATTTGTATAAAACAAATTAAAATTAATTTCAACCACAAATCCATATGGAAAATTCAGACAACTTAGTAGCAGCAATTTTACTCTCCGTTTAAATTGTTGTTTAGAAAGATCTGTCAGTGATGTGGGAAGATCTTCTGTATAATACACTAAACTGTGTTTGAGTTGTACGAGAGTAAGGAGGCCTGATAAGACAACTACTACGAGTTGGATACTGGTGAAATTCATTATTAAAAGTAAAAATATTACAAAAGTGCTGGGGAAGTAACTTTTTTCTAGAGCTATAAATGAATAAAGCCATTTGAAGTTGATTGACTTGATAAACACTAAGAATACTTGCCTGAGCAAACAATGGTTGGGAGGGGTGTCTAAGATTTACACAAAATATTAGTTTACAGTCAGTTTTTCTGAAGGCTAAAAACAGATTCAAGTTTAGTTGGGTGGGTGCTAGCCCAAGCAACATTATAGTAATTAATATATGGATATAACATTGAATAATATAACATAATTGCAACTTTTTGTTAATCAGGTGCCGGTTTTTTCCTATATAGCTATTTTTGTACTTATGGCACTAATGTGAGGTTTCCAGGATAAAAAATCATCTAGAATAACACCGAGGAAACAAGCAGATCTAACAATTAATAGAAATATTATCAATTTGAATTTCTTTGGAAATTTTAATGTATCAAACTTATAACTGTAAAATATATAACTTGTTTTTTAGATGTTAAGTGACAATTTGTTGGACTTGAACCAAGAGCATAACTTTTCAATTTCTTCATTAACTACCTTTATTCAAATTTCAGGGTTTTTATGGGAGTAAAACACACTTGTATCGTCTGCAAATAAGATTTTAGAAAGTTTATCTGAAATATAAGGGAGGTCATTAACATATATTAAAAATAACAGGGGACCCAAGATGGAACCTTGTGGTAAACCGCACTGAGGGGGAAGGAGAGGAGATTCTGTCCCATTTTAGTTGACAGTTTGATACTGTTCTGAAAGGTAACTAGTGAACCAGAGTAGTGACTTATTTCGAATACCATAATGTGAAAGTTTTTTTAATAAGCGACATCTCCTTGATCTCCGCTTTGTGCATTTATACTAAATGTACAAAGCTTCTAGCTTTACTAGCTGACGCTGGGTGCCAAGTCTGGATTTCTCCTGCTTGAGTCCTGATATTATTACTTCAGTTATGTTTTTATTTAGTTATAGAAAATTATGGAACATTCACTAATTATCTGTTCTGTACATCTAATCAGTGCTTTGATGGGTCCGTAGTCACCTTGTGACATTGTGACATAAAACTGTGTGTCGTCTGCATAGTTCACTTCAATCGGAGTCAAATTTGCTTTTCAAAAATATGATTCTGATCCATGATTTTATATGAAACCCAAAGTCATCTTCAGTTTCTTAAAGTGACCTTATGTAAGTTTTTACTGAAAAAAATTATCTTTTAAATAGCCTTTTTGTTTGACCATTTGTAACTAATGATGTGACTGACACCTCAGTAGTTCAGCACATGTGACGTACAGCGCATCCATGTCAAATGGCTCCAATCTAGCAAATGTTATATGTAAGATGGATTCTGCTGATGTTCAGATGTGACCAGAAACCAGCTCAGACACCGATGCTGAATCCATTAAGCTCAAAAAGACAACATAAAAAAATGTAAGTGTGAGCTATGAGAGCCAGCAGAATAGTGCTGCAGTTCTGCATTTGTCCACATGTGGCAGTAAGACTAGAAAACTCCTTTATATAAGGGTTTGGTTCTACATTGATGTCTTACTATTTGCTTTCTTTGTTGTTGGTGCAAATGTTCAGTCATTCCCATTATCTATGTTTTAAGATACATTCTCTCCTTGATACACATCTATCAAGTTATGTTCTAGTTAGGTTTTTATTTGTATTTACTTTGGTCTTCTAACTCAACCAATAATGTGTCTTCATATCCATACTCCTCAGTCCAGTAATTTCTTATAAGGCTCTTCTGTTATGCTCCCACCCTCATGGCAGTTGTTCTTCACCCTGCAGTTCCTTCAGTTTGCCTTGAACGATCTAAATTTCTCTTTTTATCACCTTATTATGGGCCTCCATTAAGCACAAATAAAGTAACCATGTCTCTTTTATACTATTGTGAATAAAAGTGTTAATAAAACAGAATGTTGGATTCTCTCACTTGGCTCTGGGTTGAACTTGGCACATAGAGCCCAGCCAATGCAAACCTAGATATAATGTGATATCACTTTTTGCTCGGGTGTGCACTTGTTATACCTCACTGCATCTCCTTGAGATGCCGTAAAAATGCTTATGTGTAAAGTTTATATGCACTGAAATATCAGCAGAGGTCTTTTTCACTGCTGGAGACAGCCACATTTATTCTGGTCTTACTAAGAGGAAAACAAATAAATCCTCATCTATTAAGTTTAAGATCTTAGCCATATGCTTTTTAGAAAATATGACACATGCTCTGTGCTTAAGTTGTTTTCTGATATTAGTTTAAGTACATCAAATGCAAAACTAGGTAAAAAAAAAAATCAATACATAGAAAAAGTAGGTAATACAGTAAAAATGACATATTGTTCAAACATTCTTAGCCCTTAATGTATTTTATAGAGATTTTATAAGCAAAGAATACAATCTCAGAAATGTTTCATGTCATTCCAATATGAAATACCCTGTAAAACAAGCAATACTTTCACTACATGTCCTCTTGTTTGGGGTGTAGCTCTACCTTCTTGATGCATCAACATATTGACAATTTCTCCATGAATTCATAATTGGATTTAGGTCCGATTTTGATGGAACCATTCTAAAATAACTAACTGCATTCTATTGTAGCAAACTGAGATCATTTGTTTTCCTCCTCCCTCAGGCTGAACCTCCCCCACTCTTAAGTGTATTTATTTGTGTCCTGTTAGTGTGTTTTATATACCTAGTGTCAGTCATCTTTCAGCCATCAAAAAGTCCTTACCAATGTCCCTTTTCGTCTTGGTGTAAAGCACATATGTCAAAGTCAAGGCTGGCAGGCCAGATCTGGCCCTCGAATATTGTATCCACGGCCCCTGGATGATATTTAATTACCATTAGAACCAGCCAATGGGCCACGTCCGCTTGTGTGCACTGCTGTGACTTCGAGGGCTACCGTTGCATTGTGGGAAATGTGGTGTTGGTGTTAGTGCACCAACACTACATTCCCAGGGGAAAACATAATTGTGACCGCTTTTCAGACCGATCTAGCTAAAAGAAAGATACAGGAAAACGCCAGCATCCCCGTACCAAGACTCCGTGGGAAGACGTATTTCCTACCGATACTCTGATCGAGACGGAGCGCTACCTACAGGCGAGGACCTCTGCCCTGACTGTGCTGTCTGTTCACCCCCTGGTATTCTGTGCCTAGCATGTGGATCCAACCTGCCCCTCTCCTTCCATCCAGGCTCCTTTTATTTTGGCTTCAATCAGCCTCTGCTGACACCTGCACGCAGCATTTGCACAGCGCAGTTACTCCGCCTTCTTAGACTACCGGATTCAGCCCAGTTAGCTTGGATTATTAAAGGGGGGAACTCAAAAACCAAAACAATCCAAACATGCAAAGCACAACAAAAAATAATTAAAAGAAAAAAAAAAACACAATCATGTTTTCCCCTGTTTTCTGAAAGCAGTGATTGGCAGGATCATAGAGCAGCACAGTCATGCATTTTCAGATTATAATGGATGCACTTTCATTTATGTATTTGTCTTAATAAGTTTATTAATATAATACAAGATTATTATTAATATCGATAATAATGTTTAGTGTTTAAAAAAACCCCAAACAATGTGTTAGGTCTTGCTTGAATAGGCTATGTTCATTTCAATATGTTTTAATAAACATTTAACCAGTCTGTCCATTTGTTTGTAGCAAATTAGGTTTTTTGATCCTCGATGTACTGTATTTGACTTTGATTCCCTGATGGAAAGCATAACCACACTATATTGCTGCCGTTTCCCCGTTTAAAGGTTGGCACAGTGGAAGTTGACCAGATGTCCTGATTTGTCCAGAACTGAGCCCCAATTTTCACTTCATTCATTCTTTGCCACAAATCAAAACAATATCCTGCATTTGACTGGACCAAATTAGAAAAAAAAGGGCTGCTTGATCTGCTCTTAAAACACAACACTTAAAGGATTTTAATAAAAAATGTCATGGTAAATATATTTAAAAAGAAATTACTGAAACCACAATAAAGACAATGGAGTAGTTTATGACTTGGTGAGACCAGTTAAAGGCGATTATCAGAGAGCTTTATGTAATTGTCAAAGCTATTTTTTAGTTTGATACAAGGGAAGCAAAAATGTGAAGCAATAGTGCAATGCAAGACACAATGAAAAAACAAATGTAAAGCTAAAAAGCAATGTCTGACCTGCATAAGCATCCAAGTTATCCAACATTTGTTTTGATAAGATCTGGTCACCTTAGTCTAATTTGTACAGTTCAATGTTAAATCTTTGCTTTCACTTTCACATTTTCATTTATATTGTGAAATATTGGTCCTATCTGAGCATCTTTTTCCATGAGTGTCAAACATTTCATCTACTGCCCGTGGCAATGCCATAAAGCTGTAGAGTCACGTCATTTCACTGGTTTTTAAAGTTGACAAAGTTTACTTTTTATTCTTCTTATTTAATGTGCCTATTTATGTTTGACTACCTTGATGTTAATACAGGAGATCAGTGCTGAAACGTATTCACAAACTGCTTGTTCCACCGGTTGTGTATCTCATCACATCAACAAGCCACAGTTATTGCCCCAGGTGGTCAGTGGCTGGTGTGTTTCTCATGAAGCGGTATGGGCCCAGCGGTGGGTCCCTGTGGAAGGCTTAAACGAGCTGATAACTCCCTGCAGGGCTCAGCTGAAGACTCCTGCATCTCCCAGACCCAGTCAGAGATTAATGGCTTGGTGGCTGAATTCAGACACTCTGTCTTCTGTGAAAATCAAAGACAGGGCCAGAAACTGTTGCAAAAGTCTACCTGTGTATTCTTTCATTAGCCCTCAGTCTTCTATTTCTAGTGGTTCAAAGGGACCTGTTAAAAATAAAAAGGGAATTTCTAACTAATTGTATTTCTAACTAATTGTAATATTGCAAGGAGTGAATACAACCACGTCATGGAATTTTGAAAGAAAAAGAAAAACTGTTTTGTAAATGGTAATAAAAAAAAAATTGCAACCCAGTAATGAAACTTTGAGAAACACTCAATACAAAAACAGTTTTGAGAGTAACTTTGTTTATTTACTTGTTGCTAATTTCTATCATATTTTATTCTATCAATTGCATTTTAAACTTTATTTATTTTGTTTTATTTTTTGTGGATAAAATTTTAGAAAATACTTTTTTTCTAATTACAATTCACTAATAACATTCTCTTAATTTTAAGCACATTACAAATGCTCTTGACCAATACAATGTCAGTAGTGTCCAAGCAGACCGATAGAAATGCGCCTTAAAATAGAATAAAACACAATAAAAAAATGCAATTTTTAATCTGAAAAATAATTAAAAAATATAATGTAGAGACTGCAAAAACTGTTAAAGAAACATATGAAAAAAATCGAAACATTCTATTAAAAAAAGATAAAATATGATAAAACAGAAATTTTTTTTATTAAAAATGCATTTATTTGTAAGAAATCAAGCAATGAGTCTTGAGAAATGTGCTAAATAAGTTTGAAAGGAATCCAACCTGGTTGTGCTAACCCTCGGGGGGGATGCATTGAAATGGAAGCTCCACAAGTTGAAAGATATACACTACATGTTCCTGAGGAAAAAGAAAGTCTGATAGTTGTGTTTACCCAAAACTCAATTTTAAAGTTTTACCAAAGGGACAAGAAAATTTAATCATGACTACACCCTCTTTACTCTCAGCTTGTTGTGTGAACGTAGAACCATCTCTTAGTATTGTGACTGAAACCATTGTATACAGTGAATGTTTATAGGTATGTGTCAGTATTATACTTTTTTAGAGGAATTGTATAAGGAAACTTCCCAGATGAAAGACAAAGACATGTGGTTCTCAATCAGTTCACAGAATCTACTGTGTTACATAGAGCAGGGGACAATAACAGAGATTTGTCAGCCTCACATCCCTAATGGAACCCCATTGAAAAACATACAGAAGAAGTAGTATATTCTTTTATAATGTTCAAATAACTGGTTTGTAATGAACTGAGCTTTGTCACACGCTACACACTAGCTTGAAGTATTCATTAGAAGCTGGTACATTGTGGTCACAAAGGGATGGTCATGGTTAGCAGCAATGCCCAGAGTGGCCATTCAAAGGTTCAACAACAAGGCTTTCCTAAGCCTTGTAAAGTCAACTATATACCAAAAACCCTTTCCTTCACTGATGAAAAAACAAACTTATATCTAGTCATTATGACTTAGTTTATTATGAAATTTTATGTTATCAATTATGGAATAGCAAAAAAGTGAAAAAAGTGAAAACAAACAACTGTTGGAAATGTGCTTTTAACCTAATATGCATCGATCCAGAAAGCATGTCAATTAACAATATTTACAATCAATTATGCATTTTCCTTCATATTTGATTTGGATAATATATATTTCACTAATTCCATACAGACTTTATTCAATTCAATCCAATTCAATTATACTTTATTTTTCCCTGAAGGGAAATTCAGCATCAGTACAGACATCCAAGAAGACAAACAGACTTGTTGAGACTTCTTGTTGAGACAAAGGGAGCGTGTTTATTTCACAGGCGCAGCACGGTTATAATAAGTGCTTCCTGGAAGGGGTGGGTCATCATTGTACAACATAAAAATGTAATGGCACTTATTTTGGCCTGTTTGGTAATATGTTTCTAACTTCATTTTAAATATGGATTTTAGTTCATAGAACATTAAGAAAAAGGAGAAATTATTTAATTCCAGTAAAAGTTTAAAAATGTTGACTCACACTTCCTTCAAATGGCTCACTAGGACAGTTGGTGGCCTTTTCTCTACTTCAATCAAATCTACTGAGTGATTCATTTGAAGTACATCTCAGCCAACTGTGCAAATCTGTTCCAGGACCCACATATCATGAGGGTGGGATTCTGTACACTTTTAAATCGTTTAGCCAAGGTACCATTTCTACTAATACTTCAATTTACTGTTGGATGGAGTATTTTCAGGCTGCTGAACGGGGGACATTGCTCTTTGATTTGATAAAACATCACAACTCTTAACAAATAACAGAAGAAAATGATAATTTCACTACATATGTGCCATAATAGCATGAGGCTGACATTTAATAAGGCAATCATTTCAACACCCACTTTAGAGATGTATTTATCTCATGTTGTTAGAGATTATAATCACAGAAAACATAAACCCAGTTACAGGCTTGGAGCCTTACTTGGCCTAAAACAAGTACCACCAAAATCCTTTTTAGCTAAATCAACAGACAACTATTTTAGATAGTTTAAAGTGATTGTTTTGGTGGTAAATTGGTAGCCAGAACCTTATTCCTCCTTCCATTTGCCATTGATTGTTAATGTCTAGTTTGTTTCTAAATTTTTATCTAAATTGAGAATTGTGTGACATATAGTGTTATTTTTGTTTAGAAAAGAAAAATCAATATTGGCTTTAAGAATTGATCAAAAATATCAGCAGCACATAGACAGATGTAAGATTGATCAGAATCGGCATCAGCCTTAAAAAAACCTTGCCTTGCTAGTAAAAAACCAGTCAATCTTTAATATGAATTCATTATTTGCTAATTTGCTAAATTAACTAAACAGAGACTGTAATTGGTTTCTGAGAATCCCACATGCTTTAAGAATGGTGTGATTTTTTATTTTTTTGCAGACCTTAATAATAAACTTCCAGCCTCCATCAATGTCGTGAGTCTGTCTGTAATGAGCTCAACCCTAAGTATTACTCCTCTTCTTGATTTATCTTTCAAGTGGTCTTTTTCTTCTGCCTGGAATCAAAACGCAGGAGGGAGCCTGCAGACAGCATGAGACTGATGATGCAGAGAGGCTGAGCTCACATCCTTTCAGTTTTCCCCCATGGAGGCTAATTAACCTTTTAGGTCCCCATCATGGCTATGGCACTCAAGTGCAAGTATCTGCGCATGTGCACTATCGTGGTTATGCCATATGCGTGACGCTGCGGGGGCCGCTGACATTTCCACTGGACTTCTGTTCCCCATCAGCAAACCTTTTGTTCTGTACCAACTAGTCAAAGCTTAATGATCATAAACCGAAGAGGTTCTGCCTTAGAAGTTTGACTAAAAGTTTCAAGCACATCTCTCCCTGTTACAGCCACTCTTTTTAATGGATAAAGTTAGAGTAGTATGGAGTGAATTTTGCTCCATATTGTTGCAAGCAAAGAATGAATTTTGTAAACGAAAAAAATGGAAATTAATGCCATCCAAAGATAAAACAGAGATGTTTTGAGAATAACTTTGCTGCTTTATCTAATTTCAGTTTTTTTTTTTTATTATTAGTATTTTTTTTGTCATATTTTTTTTTTTTTAACAAAAATAGATTTCTATGAAATGCATTCCTTTCAAATAGTGTTTTCCAGCTCACATTCTCTTCATCTCTGGGGGCAAACTGTCCTCTGGAGTGAGGAGCTAAGCCTTAGTCAAGAGGGAGTGTTTGTATCTGGCTTAAAGTAAAGAGAATAAGATCTGTAAAATGCAATTTGAAAATAAAAAAAAACTGAAAAAAGTAAAAAAAAAAAAATAGAAGAACTTATTATTTAAATCCCTTAAACGGACGTCCCAGACTGCTGAAAGTTAAAGCTTTCCTGCTGTTAGAAAAAGACGTGCATTTTGCATAATTTAGTTGTAGATTAGAAAAGTTTGTTGCAGTCGGCTTTTTTTTTTTTGTTTATATATTTTTTCTCTATAATGACAGCAGTTGAAAAACTCAACTTATGTTTGTCTTGAGGGAGCTATGCGACGGAGCCTGGAAACAGTCCAGCGACTCTTGCAGCTCTCCTTACTATCCTCTGCAATATTCGGCACACACAGGCAGATATACTATATTTACAGTAGTAGCCATTCAAAATTTCCCCACTTTGATTGATGGATCCTTGGCTGGTGCCCTATAATTCCTTTTTAAACATCAGTCTTTGTATTAAAATATTTTTTCTGTCATGATTCATGGACAAGAAGATCTAAAGAGAGGGGGGAGTGGCAGAAGAAAAATGTTGGGTTCATGGAGGGGATTTTGCTGGGAGTTGCCGGGGAGTGGGCTGCTATTTTCCTGGCATTTGAAAGGTAAGGGCCATTTTGAATGGCTGCTACTGTATAAACGGAGGGACGGACAGATGGACAGACAGACTGATTTGCTTATAAAATGCTGTCTTTTGAGCATTATTTTTCAGGAGAGACTGGAGAGATCTAAAAATGCATAAACATTGATAATCTTCTCTGCTTAGGTCTAAAATTAAGGCAGGAAGTAAGCATTTGTTTAAACTCCTGGTTAACTGCTTAGTTGAAAGTTAAGCTGTTGGGGACATTGACGAATGTCTAGGTTCCCTCCTAGATCCCTCCTAGATCTGTTCCTTGCAGATTTATGGATAATATGAATAGATTTTTTTAGAGAGCTTAATAAAATATTTAAATCTGAAAAAATTAAATGAAAATAAATAAATAAGAATTGTTGTTAGCAAAAGACTGGGATGGTATTGATGTTACCAGTGTGAAGCCAGTCAGATGAGCTCCATTTTTCTTAGCGTGAAACAAAGCAGCAGAACTTCTGCCTGAAAAGATGTGGATGGTTAGTCAGTCCTGCCTTTCCATTCATCAAGTCATCCCTCCAGACATTTTCCCTTCTTTTCTCTATTATGTCTCTTTATACCCTTTGCATGGCCTCTAGCCACCGTGATGAGTTTTATCTTCTGTCTCTTGTAGAAGGAAAGAAAAGGAAGAGAGAAAACAGAAGTGTAAAAGACAAGGAGCCAGGGAATACCCTGCTAGAATCCATTTTCAGGTTCTTGATCTGGTGGTGAAGAAAAGCTGCTCTAGCTGCAGCAGCACCTCACAGGAAGTTCCTTCAGAGAGTAAAACTTAGAGAGTATTGATAATCATCTCAATACATGAGTTAAATTATTCAATATTCTGTACTGACAGGTTAGAAATCTGGTTTTGGCATCAATTCAAAACTAAAGTTTGTAAAAGTTGAGGCTATTTATAGCATTTACTATGGACAAAAAAGTAAAATTACCTTAATCTACTAATGAAGCAAGAAGAAATTATGGCTGCCCTGGTTAAGATTGCAAACTAAATCTAAATAACAACAACACCAACAAAAAAGAGGACATTTTTTAAGGTGCTTCTACAATTAATTTGTAGCTTAGCCTGGTAGCACCATTGAGAGAAGTATGGCAATACATTAATTAACAAAAGTCCAAGAAACAATGTTAATAAATTATCCCTTTTGGTTACAAAACTAATAAGACAGTATAAATGTTGGATTTTACTGAAGCAGGAGCTGAAACTGCCGAAATGCTCAGATGTGGCTGCTAAATTGATGGATGCGTGTGTAAAAATTAGTGCTGTCAATCAATTAAATTTTTTAAATCGCGATTAATCGCATCAATGCTAAGTTAACTCGCGATTAATGGCATTTTTAATCATTACACATTTTTTCCTGATTGAAAATCATCATTTAAATACTCTCGATGACATACACAAAAATACATACAGGCTAGGTTTGTTATAATGTTCTTTTTTAAATGAAAACAGGTCACAGATACTTTTCCAAAATAATCATAATAATTGTGTTTTTGTTTGTGTGGTGGATGTATGGGAGACTTTTCAAATGATACTGATGCCCCATGCAGCATCTGAATGTCCTGCCTAATAGTTCAAAGAGAAATGTCCTCTGGTGTTCCTGTCAACTCTAATTCCTGGGCAGCATCTGACAGTAGCATGGTCCGATCTGATCCATCATTGCGTATGTGTCCAGCATCTTATCACCATCTCTTAACACTAAAAGTACCGGGGATACGAGATTTTTCGGTAGAAAGCAACAATATTTATACAATAATTACCATTTATACGATAATGAGCATTATTTATTTGGGGGGAAATATAACTCAGGCGATCTCTCCTCTCTCTCTCCTCTTTTCTCCACTCACAGTATATGCACAATTTCGGATTTTCTGGATTAATAACTCGTCGGCGAATTATTTATTCTACAAAACACACACCAGAGCAAGGCAGACAGTGAGCTACAACCATAGTTTCCTAAAAACAAGTCTCCTATCGCGCTGGGAGAATTACATTTGATCCTATGGAGAGCCCACTGCTCCAAAAATGTGCAGGAAGAGCGAGCTCTGCAAGTTGCAAAATAATCAGAGAGAAAGCATCATCAAGGAGATGTGGGTTATTATCACATTTATTGGATTCGAAAATAATACTTTTCTGAGGAATTTCCAAAAGTCTGAATGACAAATGGCACCTGTTTTATTATTTCAATAAGTATAAAATGAGCAATGACTACACTATAGATCATTGTAGTGCCTCCAAACTTGTAGGATAAACAGATAATCTCATCTGGATCACACCACAACTCTTACTTTGGGAAGATAGGCCAAACTGTATTTTTGGAGATTTTTTCTTTGTTATTATAAGCATATAATAGCTAATAATTGACACTATAGATCATTGTAGTGCCTCCAAACATATAGATAACCTCATCTAGTTCACACTACAACTCTTATCTTTGGAAAATGTGCTAAACTCTATTTGTTTTTAGATTTTTAATTGTTATTATAAGTATATAAAAGCCAATAATTACTTATGACTTAGACAGATCTGTTTTGTTATTTTTCATACGCAAGTGTAAACAAAAGGAAATTTCATTTAGAACAGCTCTAGACAATTTCATATTTTAAAGTGCAGCCTTGAAAACAGTAATAAATACATAAGAAAATGTAGTTATATAAACATATGACTATATATTTACAGTTCTAACATTCTTTTTTTTTCCTACTTGGGGAAGATAGGCCAAACTGATAGGCCAAATAGATTTATTCATTGTTTATATAGGCAATGATAGCCAATAATTACACTATAGATCATTGTAGTGCCACCAAACTTGTACCACACATAGATAACCTCATCTAGTTCATACTACAACTCTTGTTTTCGGAATATGTGCTAAACTCTATTTCTTGAGATTTTTCATTGTTATTATAAGCAGGCCAGGTGTGCAATCTCTGCAAGAGGAACCACAGCACTGAGCGCTGTATGCACTGCACAAAGTATACCTGTCACAAATGCAGGAAGGACTCACCTTGGGTTTGTAAAAACTGCTAAATGGGACAATTGTAGCTTCATATGTAGAGCTTTTCCTTGGGTGAAAGAAAATGTTACTGCTGAACTGAAATCATACTGTTTGCCATTCTCTAAGCTGAAATGTTGAATGACATGAAAAGGCGAGACAAGACAAAATACAATTATTCTCTAAAGTTGTTTTTTCTTTCACATAGTGAGCTTTGCAACAATATAAATGAGCGGAGTCTGTTGTTGGTGAATGGACAATATAAATAGGCATTGCCTTTGCCTTGTTGGAAAAGCATTGTTATGACCTGTTCTCAGCTCAGGAACTTGTAAGGACCCGTGTATGATATCTGTATGGTTGTGTACCGCTAACAGGTTTACCCTAAATAAAAAGATTTATATATGACTTATTAGGATATTCCTGCAAAAGGTCTGATGCCTTGCAGGGGAAGGTAATGAAAAGTGATTGGAACAGCTGGATTTCTGATGCCAGGTTTGTTTCAGCCTTATCCAGTCAAGTAGAAGGACTGGTGGTCACATCACAGGTTAAGTGCATTACAACAAGGACACTTTCGAAAGGTAGAGTGAATACACAAACTTGAAGAGGGAGAGGGGCTTGCAGAAAAAACTGTAAATCTCTGGGACATCTAGTGTTAAGAGAACTCTGACAATCTTAAGGAGGACATGAGTTGGATCTGAAGGCTTATCAACGTACAGAACATCAGAAGCAGTGCTTACAAGACAGGTTCCCTCCTTTACATCTCTACTATTGACTGCATGAAGATTAGAAGGTGATTACCTTGGCATTTGCTGCAGGGCTTCTTTAAGTTACATTGTAAGTTGTAGCCTGGTGTGCTCTCCCGCAGCGCCAGCAGCATTTATTTGTTTTTATCCAGTCAATCATCTGAACATGGAACTGTCTTTGAGTCACGGCAGCGCTCTGGCCTCAAAGTAGGTTTCTCTCGCTGTACATAACTCCTTTGTCTATCGCTAGACTGACACCAAGTTTCTAATTGAGCCAGTCTGAAAACTCCATCAGGTTGTAAACTGCATCTGAACTTTGGCACATGTGTCTCCTGAACTCAAACCTCATCTCAGCGGGTAGTTTACTGAGAAGGCATGACATATGTGATCCGCATCTCTGCTCTATCTCTCCTTCTTGACCTAAAGTCTTCAACATACCCACCAATGCTCGAATCTGAAGTGCAAATCTTTCAAAGGCTTTGGAATCTCCCCGTCTGATGTCTGGAGAATCCATAACATTTGCTATCTTCTGAAGGGCCAGATGATGGACCTGGCCGAACTTCTCTGACAGAGCTGCTATAGTGTCTCTATAAGATGTTGGTGAGCTAGGTTAGCATCAGCTATGAGATGTGTGTCTTCCAGCTTTAAATGGTCCATTAAAACCTGGAATTTGAACAGTTCTGTGCTATCTTGAGGAAGCAGGTTGTCTAAAGCGATTTTAAGACGGGCAAATTCACCTGGATCCCTTCTGGTGAAGTCTGGGATAGAAGGTGTTTGACCTCTATAGGTTCTCTCCTGTGTTAATGCAGGTGACCACTGAGGCTGAGCTCGTGGAACATGGGTTGGGTAGCTGAGAGGTTCATTGCCACTTGGTGGTACACCTGACTTTGACACAGTTGCGTAAAGGGATGGCTGTTGATACATCGGTTTACTGTAGCCATCAGGAGGAAGCTGTCTTGAAGGTAGGGAGCTTCTGTCAGGTTCTGTGCTGCTCATCAATATAGGTTAAAAGGGCTCTGCTGCTGCTGTTGCCATGCCCCTTTAATAAACTTAGTTCAGCCATTATACGATCCAGCTTATCAAGGGTACTAGATTGCCTGCTATAGGTGGAATGAGCTGTAGTACTCTGACTTTGCCACCTTGGATAATAATGGGTTTTGTGAAATGTCTGTGCCGTGTCACGATGGAGTTGGCTTCTTTGAAGAACAGGAGGAGGACCGTTCTCCTAATACTGACCTTCAAGAGTGTAAGGAGGTTGATGTGGAACCACACGTGGCGACTGAGGAATAGCGGTGACTTCACATGGTCTGAAGAGTAGTGTTGATCTACTTGCACTCTCCAAAGGTTGCTGAACCGGTTGAGGGTTCAGCTCTGGTTTCATCTCATCCATTATAGGGGCAGTCCATTCCTCTGTAGTGTAGTCCCATTTAGCTTGACTTAATGGAATGCTACCAGGTGATGATAAAGATGAGCTGTAGCTTTCGTTATTGCTGATAAAGTGGTCATCCTCTGTGATAATGGGCTGCGTAACAGACACAATTGGCTGAGCTCTAATGTAGCTCACATCATAATCACATCATATTCAGGTAGGAAGCCGAACTGTATTCTGTTTTCTGGCTGCATCCTGATGTCCAAGGAAGATGTCAATCCGGCTCAAAGAACCAAATGTTAATCTGTTAGGAAGTGAGACTGTAGGATAAGGACTGATACTGATATTAATATCCTCCTCGCTATGCCGGTAAGAACACAGACAGGATGCCTTTACTTTCTTTGTTCTTTAATCGTAATCAGGAGAAATACAGCAGGCTCTCCATATTCACACAAGATACAGATGTCAGCATAGGTGAAGCACTTGTGAATATTATTGTGTGGTTTACAAAGGAAAGGAATAAACAAATCAGAAATGCCTGCTGTATGTTCTTATAAAAATTAATAACAAACTTCTTAGAATATCACTTAACAACATTTGCATCAAGAAAGTATGATAGCTTATCATAACCAGAGCTTAAACACTCTTTACATCTGTGCTTAACAAGGTTCACTAATCAAACATTGCATCGGATGTGATTAGCATTAGCCTGTAGCTTCCATCATTGAACACTCTTAAATATTACAAAACTATCAATCATATGCGACATGGATTAAACATGGCGTATCTGGTTCATTTATGTCATAACATTTATGTCACCTTGATCATGTTACACTTAGGTTTTTGTCATCTACAGTCATCGCCAAAAGTATTGAGAATGACACAAATATTATATTTTTACATGATCTGCTGCCCTCTGGTCTTTATGTGTGTATGTCAGATGAAGTCATCACATACTGAATACAACTGCAATCATATTATGAGTAACAAAAGTTTTTAATGACAGTTAATGCAGCAAGTCAATATTTGCAGTGTTGACCCCTCTTCTTCATGACCTCTGAAATTCTCCCTGGCATGCCGTTAGGTTTATTCAATGATGATTATAAAATTAATGTGTGCTTATGAAACATTTTTGCAAGGGGATGCTCCACTCTGTCTCATGATTCAGTCAGGAGACCATCCTGCCTTGTCATCATTCTGATGGAGCATTCTGCTCTTTATGAACTGATCAAATGTTCTTGTCAGAACAATACTCTGTTTTCGTAACCATGTGTCATGTTCTTGTTAATAAAACGCCTGCGGAGGAGGTCCAGTGTGAGACAGTGTGTTTGAGTTGTATCCATTACTGTGTATTTTAGTTCTTCTTTTGCAAAAACCTACATTTATGAACCCAACACATGCTCTTGGTTGATCTGGGGAGGTGGTTGCGATTCCCGGATTACATCACAGCCATGACACTCCGCCTGTACATGGTGCTGTCATCAACTTCCACCAGGCAGGTTGTGCTGCTTGAACTAACTGTTCCTTGGGAGGACAGAATAGAGAAAGCCCAGGAGAGGAAGAGGGCTGAATACGTGGCTGAGTGCCAGAGGAATGGCAGGAAGGCCTGCTGCAAGCCTATTGAAGTGGGCTGCAGGGGCTTCGCAGGCAGATCTCTACACTGTGTCCTTGGACTCCGAGGGATTTGCGGTCTGCATAGATGAAGAGCTATCAAAAACATCTTGGAAGCAGCTGAAAAGGCTTCACGGTGGCTCTAGTTGAAGAGGAGGGAGGTGTGGCATAGCGCGCTACCTGGACACAAGTCGGGGAACTGATCACCTCTGGCTGGGACGCCCAAGTGAGGGTGTATGACTAAGACCCAAAACACCCAGTGATCTCGGGAGAGTCACTGAAGATGTGTCCAGGTTGCACCACTAGTTGTATTACAATTCGAACTAACACGGTGAAGCACTTGGAGAAAGCAGAGTCCTCAGGTTTTGTCCATCTCTGCTGCTGCTGGTAAATAGATTTCTTTGCTCTAAAGTCTTCATTATGATGTAAGGATGTTGAAAATGAGACATCTCTGCTGTTGATATGTGCTTCAAAAGGTTTTTATTTTCTACTTGCACTGAAGAAGTGTAAGCCTACATGACAGTTGATGGACATTTTGTATGTTTATAATTGTTTGTCTCTGTTATATAGATGATGTATTTTAATAAATATTTTTATTGTGAAATTATTGGTCTCACATTATTTTTTACAAGTACCAGCCGGCCATTTTAGATTTACTCAATATGTATCTTAGATATTCCAAATGCAGTTCTTCCCAAATTAACTTTTCACACCTCTATCTAAAATGAACATTTCACTTTCAGATATCCAAGATAATATTATTCCTGTCTAAAATAGATTTTCTTGATGTCTAAATAAATAAATACATTTTAGATTTCAATAATCCAATTGTTACTGGCCATGATTTTAAAAGCAGAAATTGTGCCAGTGATAGTCTAATTAACAGAATCAAAAGAAAAACAAATAAGCTCTTCCTCAGCCATGGAATTAGTGGCGACAAAGAGAGTCTTGCAAGAGAAGCTGCCCCTAAAAGTCTATCAAAAACAGTTCTGTCCATGTCGGCCTCCGTTTTTATAATTCCAATGGGAAAAATATTCCCACGTTATTAGGAAGTAGGAGAAAACAACTTCCTGCGTGAGGTGCTCAAAAGCATCCGACTCATCCGTATCCAAGCGTTGCATCAATAATCAGTTAAGTAAAAGTAGTCATTTCTAATTTAGATAGGAATAATTCTATAAAAACTATCTGAAATGAGTAGTGATGAACAATTAAGGCCAGCTATCAGGGCAGATTATGAAAGGTCCACACTGCCTAAAGATGGTGAGCTAAGTGGAGGCATCAGGTTCACTGATTAAATCTACAGAAATCATGAAGAAAATGTTGTCTGCGTCGCCATATTTGGATATATGAAGAAGTCATAGCAAAGAGATTCATGTTACTAAAGCAAAGCTAAAAGTTATACTGCAGCTCTGTGAATACTTTCCTGATCTACTGTGTTTGTTTTGGTCCTTAAAAGCAGTTCAGGTTTGGTGATGCATTACCTCTGCTGCCTCTGATTGGCTACTGCTGGTTAGGGAGGATTTCCAGGTCACTGCAGTGAATTGTTGGCCTGGCTGAATAGGTGAGGTCTTATGTTCCCCTGTAAAGGGTTTGGGAGTTGCTATGATGGTGGCAGGGGCAGATTTAGGAAATTTGGGGCCCTAGGCAAAGACAAGCAAGGGGCCCTCTGATTTGAGAATACAATGCATAAAACAGACCCATTATACAGATAGTGTTGGAAAGGCAGTATAACATTGAGAGACACTTATCTGTAGTAAGGTGTTGGGAGACATCTAGTGGCTTAAAGTGGTAAGTGCATCGTTTGTTCAGAACTGTAGTTTATTAGCACTTTAATTAATTGAAGATGGAGCCGATAAGCTGAAGTTGTGTGCGTAGATGACAAAACGTAAGTTTAACATGATCAGAGTGACATAAATGTTATGTTTTGAAACTTTAGATACACCATGTTTAATCTGTGTTGCCTATGATTGATAGTTAGTTTTGTAATGTTTAAGAGTGTTCAATGATGGAAGCTACAGGTTAATGCTGATCACATCTGATGTTTGTTTAGTGAACCTTGTTAAGCACAGATGTAAAGTGTTTAAGCTATCATACTTTCTTGATGCAAATGTTAAGTGATATTCTAAGTAGTTTTTTATTAATTTTTATTAGTACATAGCAGGCATTTCTGATTTATTTATTCCTTTCCTTTGTAGACCACACAATAATATTCACAAGTGTTTCACCTATGATGACATCTGTATCAGTGTGAATATGGAGAGGCTGCTGTATATCTCTTGATTACAATTAAAGAACAAAGAAAGTAAAAGCATCTTGTCTTGGCTCCTTACCAGCACACCGAGGAGGATATCAATATTACTATCACTCCTTGTCCTACAGTCTAACTTCCTAAAAAAAATTTACAGATAAAGAAATGTTAATAGAATAGACATCCATTATTGTTTTAGGTTTTGTCCCTCTCTTCTTGTCTCTTTTCTTGTTGTTTTTCTCTCTATGTTTTGTAAGGCAAGGCAAATTTATTTGTATAGCACAATTCAGTAGGAACAAAGACAATGCAAAGTGCTTTATATGATTAAAATATAGGAAAATAAAACAGAATCAAAGCAAGTAGGAAAAAAAATAAAATAAAAATGCATAAACAATGAATAATATTAAAACAGTTGGACTAAAGAAAATAAAAAAGTTGAACTAATGATGTTCCAGTTGAACTGTTTAACTAGAACAGTCGAAGAGCAATCCTAAACAAATGTGTTTTTTAGTCTTGATTTAAAGGAACTCAGGCTTTCCACTTACGTTTACAGTTTTCTGGAAGTTTGTTCCGATATAAGTGGAGCATAGGAACTAAATGCTGCTTCTCCATGTTTAGTTCTGGTTCTAGGTCTGCTGCAGAGCAGGCTGGAGCCAGAAGACGCTACAGTGGTCTGGAGGGTTGATACAATGACAGCAGTTAGAGTGGCTAAGGTTAACCTGAGCTATCTCTATAGTTTTGCTGCTATAGGCTTAGGCTGCTGGAGGACATAGGGACCCCTTTGTCATCATTCTGCTTCATTCTATCTCTATTCTCCCACTCTGCAGAATCTATTAGTTCAATCTCTAACGTTCTGCTCTCTCTGCTTTTCTCATAGTAGCTTCATCTGGTCTGTTCCTGTTTGGCTGTGACTCCATCCTGGAAAGAAATATCACTGTGCTGCTGCCATCAACACCTTTGTTTATAGATGTTGTAGATTGGCCTGTCTAAAGAGCCTTGAGATGACGTGTGTTGTGAATTGTTTCATTATCGTCCACCTTTGGTGAGTGGTTTGGTTATGGACTTTGGTTTTTGTTTTCGCCTGCCTGCCTGAATATGACTCTATTGTCCCTTCTGATTCTTTGAGCTTGCCTGAATCCTATCGGACCTGTCATGGAGTGCACTGACCTCCCTCTCGGATTCTCTGTTGGATTATCCTCCTCCCTCCATAGAAAATTGCATGCTTTCATATCAAATGCATTGTGCTTATAGTTTATTTTTCAGAATTGGATTAGGTAAAACTTGTTTGATTATAATATTATCAAAAACTACTGCTACACATGTTTGCTGTACATCATATATGCTGCACCACAACAGCTATCCTATGTTTATCCTTTCTTTATTCCAGCAGTTTGTAGTGTTTGCATAGCTAAATGTAATACTGTGACAGAGATTATTATATTACCCATTATTAGTTGTGGTAGTCTTAGGTTATTTTATAACAGTAACCAATTGTCCCTCAGAGCTGAATCAACCTCCTTTGGTTAACACTTGAAGACACAGAGACAATTTCCTTTGGATGGTGATTAATAACTTTGAACAGCCAGTCAAGGTTTCCAATCTTAAAGGTAGGATTAGTAAGCCTTGGTGAATAAGCAGATTCCAGTCATAATTATTTAACTAAGGTTAAGTTTTTGGGATTACCTTTGATTTCAATTACATATTAATTAACTATAACATCCAGATCTGGTCATTCATAAATTCATAATCTGGGGGTAAAATAGTACAACAGTAAATATAACAGACATATATAGTTAAAGCGTAATTTCTGTAAATAGAGCATCCATTGTTGAAATTTCAGGGGGAGGACTGAAAATTGACAGAAATTCTGGAATGACAGAACTTCGATTCTAGTGGGATCAGATAAACAAAACATGTCGTGAGAATACAGTCATATTATTAGGGAAGATATTAACATCTCACTTGGTTTTTTCCCCGGTGCATAAGAAATTGTAACTGATTCCGCTGACCAGGAAATTTAATAATTTGTTTATTGATGGGATGCCAACTTTACAGATAGAGACAGGGGAGCTTTGTCAAAGTAATTATGCCAGTTTTTATCTTGTTTATCAGCTACAACTTCTCCTTTTTCCATTTCTATTTTACACTAAAGCCTTTCATAAGGCTCTATGGCATTACAAAACACTTGTTGTGCTGCAACTTTAAGGTTATGTTCACAACCTAGACTGAAGTAACCCAAATCCAATTTTTTGCCCAGATGCGACCTGTGTCTGATCATTTCATGACTGCCTGAACTGCAACAATGTGAATATTTAAAATACGAACCAGGCCACTTGGCTATGTGGCCTAAATCTGATGCATATCTGAACTTTTGACCCTTTCAAAGGCGACTTATGTCTGAACAGCCAGGTCACATCCATCCAACCTGTTTGGCAGTAATAATCGACAAAGGTCCCTATTTTGAGTCTAATAATGCAGAAGCAAGAAGATGCACTCCCCCGCACCTCTATTATTCACATCAGAGAGTTTCACCTCTCTACTGGTAAATTATTATCTCATTTTGACATCCACTGATGCTATAGATGGGTTTGAGGTTTAAAAAGTGGTATTAAGGTTTCTGAGGACTATGCTGATAATATACCTGGAATAATGTTTTAACTAAATGCTTTGCCATATCCAGAAGGAGTCTATCAATAAAATTAGACACTTTAATTTTACCAGAATACTTTATATTTGGTAAAAAACACAATCAGCACCATTTTGGCTCCTTTGACTTAGTAAAAAATATAATTGCTCTCAGCACACTGGCCTCTAAACTCTTTGAGGCTTTGTTGGTTGCCAAACAGAGGTGTCTTCTAAATTTTCAAAGTAACTTTTATGTTGTTTTGCTCTGTTGTTTAGATACATTTTTCTTTCTTTACTCAACAATTAATCAGACCCAGTAAAGTTGTAATAGTGGTTCCACTGGAAATTATTCTTAGCTAACCACATTCACTAGAAGTTTACATTCAGGCTCAATCACTGTAAAGATACTCTTGATGTATATAAAGTGTATTTTCAAGCAACCTCCTACTGTTAACAGATGCTGGTTTCTCAGGAACAGCTGAGGTAGGCGTGTCTAACAGCAGCCTGATGTCAGTAACTATATACGCTGATGACTGAGTGATTGCAGAGGACAACCACTTTCACTCAGGTGGAGGAAACACATCTGATCTGAAGGCTGTCTAAGGTAAATATTTACATCACTTTCTGTACAATTTAGAATAAAATAAGACATTTGATTAATTCTAATTTATCATAAGAAAAATGTTTCATTTCTATTTACATAATTCCTCAGTGTCAATTTCTGTCAATGTGATATTATGTTTCAATAAACTGATAGTTAATCTATCTGAACAGTCTTAGTTTCATGTTTTTAAAAATTCTAAAGTCAGATAAAATGGTGATAATCTTATCAGACACATTTGAAGGCACTTATCTCAGATAACGTCTTAAGCCAGGCCCACACTGACTAGGGTCTGACTGCAGTGCAGTTCCCCAAGGAACCCAAATCAATAATATGAGTGTTTACACTTAGTTTCAGTAAAGTGTGGGTCCAGTTACTGGCTCGACAGCAGGCTCCTAAAAACAGGAGCAGTCGGACATCAGACAGGAAGGAGTTCAAGTCAATACCAGAATTAAATCAACTCTTAGCAATCCTTGCTACAAAAGTCTTGACCTGCTCTTAATTGGTTTTATTTCTAAGCCCACTTGATTAGTTATGGATGTGGACATAAGTTTGCAAAAAGCTTAAAAATTACAGATACAATTAATAAATATGTAATTATAGTAAGGAGAAAAAAAATCATATTTATTGTATCTATTTATTCTACTTTTTTATGCCAAAATATAGAAAATATAAGTTTTTGGAAGAATGTATTGCAGTAGCCTGAACTTGATGGCTTTGCAATCAACACATAAAAACCTAAACGGTATTTATTAGTTTTTTTAAAAGAGCAAAAAGAGTGAATAATTATGGAACTAATGATGTTTTTATTACAAAAGCATCTAAAATAACTAAATGTTTCAGAATGAAAAAGAGAACAAAAAAAATCATGCAGCACTGTTGTAACTTCATGTCATTTTTGATTGTCCCCAAATAAATCTTTGCATGAGAAAAGCAATAATGTCTGTTTCACCTGTTAATGACTGAAATCTCTAGTTTCTCATATTATTAAATCTCTCAAACAGGTTCTGCTTTAAAGATGGAAAACCAAAAACCAGATTTGGATGCAAGTTATAATCACAGCAGCAACATCAGCTACCCTGACTATGATATAGTTTATGAGAAAGTCGCTGTGAGGATGAAAATAATAATGTGTACTGCTGGTATTTAAATTTGAGGAGGAACTTTTATTAACAAGGTTATTATAGGCATCTTCTTCCCCATGTCCCTGCTGGCCATCACAGTCTTTACTCCCAGGTGTGTGTATTAAGATGGAGGTTTGTGGTCTGCTTTTTGTATTCTAAAAATGTTTTGCATCTCCCTAAAACTACTGCTGGATTATCAGCCTTCAAGCTGTGTGTTAGGTGATGGATTTGAAAACTCTCTAGGCTCCCTGCTCCTTATTCTGCCCTTATTGTACAGGGGTCCTCAAGTTCCTTCATTGGTTTGGCACAGCTTCCTGGAATGCAGGTAATCTTTTTATTTATTATTATTATTTGTTTGAACATGAGAGGAAAAGCCTTGGTGTTCCTTACATAGGTCGATTAGTATGGGGACTGTCCTCCAGATTTCCAGGGAGAGTCCCAGTTTTGGAAGACCTGTCCCTGACAGAAGCTGTCCAGGATTTCAGAGTCAGATGAAAGATAATGTTGTCTTTGGGTTGTTATTAGTATAGCTGTGTAAAAAACACAAACTACAGATGTTGTTCATAACAGCAGCTGCTTTAGAAGACCTGACTGCACCACGTTAAAAAAAGACAGAATCTAAACGCAGAATATGATTTTGTTCTGTATGTGTGAATCATGGATGGACTAACTATTAACTTTTTATACAAAGATGATACTATACTCATCTAAAAATATCAACATCTAGAGGATATCCAAAGTATTGATAGTCATCCCCATGGGGAACCCATCCCCTTGGGGAGCAGCAGGCTGCCATTGTGCGGCACTTAGGGAGCAGTGTGGGGTTAAGGGTCTTGCTCAGAGTGGCAGTGCATGAGAGTGCGCCTTGAACCCAGCACCCCTGGGATCCAAGCGCAATTCCTTGACCACTAACCACCACTTTCCTAAATGCCAGTGAGGAGAGACACATTTCTGCATTCAGTATTGATTTGTATTGCTTATATATGTGTAAACTCTGTGAAACCGTAACCATCTCTGTTACTACATTTAAACATTGTTAAGTTTCTTTTTTCCTCCTTCGAGTTCAAAATGTCAAAAATCAGTCTCTAAAATCTGGACACCTGGTTACCTTGGAGTAAATTTGTTTTTCAGATACGAATTGAACGTGCTGTTCCAGTCTTCCTCATCAACCTTCTAATCTCAGACGTCCTTCAAGTTGTCTGCATGGTTGTAAACCTTGCATATGACATGCACCCTATGACAAACAGGACGTACTTTATTTCAACTTACCATGTTTTTTTTGTGGCCAGTGCTTTCTTTATGACCCTCATAACCCTGGAAAGGTAATTTTCTGTATAGTTTATTCAAAACCATGAGTTATAGTATTTTATAATATATTATTTCATGGGAAAGATTTAATATTTATGTAAACTGTTCATTTTGCTGTGCATAGACTGTTTACATGTGTTTTTCTGTGACAGGTATCTGATGATCGCCCACCCGCTGTGGTACAGATTCAACAAAACATCTAAAGTCACTGTTTCGTTCTCTGTCGTCACCTGGATACTTTCTATTTTAATGGGCTTTGTTAGCTTTTACTTTCCTGAAGCCAGTTTGCTCCTTCCCCCTCCCTTTCATGATATTCTTCATTGTTGGGACCTTCAGAGCTCTGTCTACAGCTCAGGCCATACCAGCTGCTGAAAAGAGACGCATTGTTGCAGTTTTGGTTGTGGTGGTTTTGATTTATATTGTGATGTTTTTGCCCGTAGCTGTTGTTCATTCAATAATAATCAATTCAGGTAACTCAAGATGGTATGGGCAATATGAAAAAGCTTTTGATTATTCTTACATTCTAATTCAGATTAGCCCTCTGGCAGGCACATGTCTTTACATCTTTTTGAAGAAATGGTATATAGACAAACTATTAACTTCCCTGTGTTGCTGCATTAAGG
>JAGKQL010000051.1:4230262-4251765 GCA_018398635.1 Cyprinodon brontotheroides
AAGATATAAATTCAATTGTGATTTTGTGAGAATTCACAGACCCAGTTTCTCTTTTTTAATCTTGTCATTAACATTTGGAATCTGCATGGATGTGTGCATGCTCAAACATGGCAACAAAACAAGAAAAAATAGGATAATATATGACTTACTTAACAGTTATTAACGAAGTTCCCCATACTTTTAGAGTTGCAACTAACAGATGGCAGCAGCGTATTTGAAATGAACTGACAGCTAGTAAAGCTTTGAACATAGAGTGCTAATAAAGGGTAATGTCCATTTTTACAATTTAAGTGCTATAAAAGTTGTAGAAATTACAAATTCAATGTGTATTGTATTACTTTTTTTATTAATATGAAAAATAGACAATAGCCAAAGAAGCTGGCCAACCACCTTAATCAAACTAAACAAAAACTATATTACATTGTTGAAAAGTCTGGAACAAAAAGGCTTTTCATTGAGAGCAGGAGCTCAAAGTTAAAGAAAAATCTGAGCGAGAGACCGCAAGTGATCAAATGTACAGTATAGCTCAAGGTCTGTGTGTGCTTGATGTTGGGTGAACATCCAAGTCCCAAAACATGTGGAAAAACTTCTAAGGCAACATAACAAACAGAATCTTTTTTTAGCATCTGTGTTGGTGTGTGTGTGGGTATCAGTGTAAATGTGTGTTTGCATGATACAGAGAAAGAATCCCAAACTACCAGAAATCTCTGTTTAGCTTCAAAAGAAGCTGGTTTTCAAAGTTCATGGCATCAACACGGGCCCTTTTTGGTGTAAAAATCAGGCCTGCAGTGCTGAACAGTCTCTCGCAGGCAGCAGAGGCAGGTAGTGCCGTGTTAAGCCTCAATGACAGGTGGCATACTGCTGGGAAAGACTTCAGTACATCCATTGTATCACCTGGGCACCCCAGGTACATTTCCAGCTGTTTGGTATTTTCTTGGGAACTAGAGTGCTTGAGTGCTGAAAAAAAGTCCTCCTCCTCCGAGGAATGGGACGTATCACCTTCATTCAATTCAATTCAGTTTATTTATTTATAGCGCAAAATTCACAACACATGTCATCTCAAGGCACTTTACAGTTCAACCAGATCATACAGTCAAATTGATACAAAGTTTTCTATCTAAGGAAAACCAGTTGATTGCATCGACTCATTGACTCAAATACAATCCCCCCACACTAAGCATGCTTGTAGCGACAGTGGAGAGGAAAAACTCCCTTTTAACAGGAAGAAACCTCCAGCAGAACCAGGCTCAGTGTGAGCGGCCATCTGCTGAGGCCGACTGGGGTTCAAGGGAGACAGAAGCAGAGATACAAAAAGCAGCTGTAAAGGCGGCCCGTCCAGGAAAAACACAGAGCCAGGCAGACAAGCTCCAAGGCAGCTCCCATGCCAGAGGACGAAGAGAGCACATCCACTCAGTCACGGTCAGAGAAACAGGACCACACTGGAAAAAAGGCCGATCTCCAACATCTATAAACAAGGGTGTTGATAGAAGCAGCACAGCTGATGTTTCTTTCCAGGATGACGCCACAGCCAAACAGGAACAGACGAGGCAAAGCTACTCTGAGGAAAGCAGAGAGAGCAGAAGGTTAGAGATTGAACTAACAGATTCTGCAGAATAGGAGAACAGAGAGAGAATGAAGCAGAATGATGAAAAAGGAGTCCCTATGTCCTCCAGCAGTCTAAGCCTATAGCAACAGAACTATAGAGATAGATCAGGATAACCTGAAAACCACCCTAACTATAAGCTTTTATCAAAGAGGAAAAGTTTTAAGCCTAGCCTTAAAAGTAGACAGGGTGTCTGCCTCACAGACTAAAACTGGTAGTTGGTTCCACAGGAGAGGAGCCTGATAACTAAAAAGATCTGCCTCCCATTCTACTTTAAGAAATTCTAGGAACCACTAGTAAACCTGCAGATTGAGAGCGAAGTGCTCTGTTAGGAACATAAGGAACAATCAGATCTCTGATATAAGATGGAGCTTGGCCATTTAAGGCTTTATATGTGAGAAGGAGGATTTTTAAATTCTATTCTTGATTTAACAGGAAGCCAATGAAGAGAAGCCAGGATAGGAGAGAGATATTCTCTCTTTTTCATTTTCATTAGAACTCTGGCTGCAGCATTTTGGATCAGCTGAAGGCTTTTAACTACAGTTTGTGGACTTCCTGACAGTAAAGAATTACAATAGTCCAGCCTTGAAGTAACAAATGCATGGACTAGTTTCTCAGCATCACTCCTGGACAGGATATTTCTAATTTTTGCAATGTTCCTCAGATGAAAGAAGGAAATTCTAGAAACCTCTTTGATATGGGATTTAAATGACAGGTCCTGATCAAAATAACACCAAGATTTTTTTTACTTTATTATCTGAAATCAGTTTAATCCCATCCAAATGAAGTGACTGGACTAATCAGTTTCTTTTTCAGAGACTCTGGTCCAAA
The DNA here is from genome assembly GCA_018398635.1 of Cyprinodon brontotheroides. Lineage (NCBI taxonomy): Eukaryota > Metazoa > Chordata > Actinopteri > Cyprinodontiformes > Cyprinodontidae > Cyprinodon > Cyprinodon brontotheroides. Next base: position 4,232,697 of record JAGKQL010000051.1, read on the forward strand.
AGACTATAACTTCTGTTTTGTCTGCATTTAGAAGCAGAAAGTTAAGAGTCATCCAGGTTTTTATGTCTTCAAGACATGCCTGTAATCTATGTAATGGGTTAGCTTCATCTGGATTATAGACAGATATAGCTGGGTATCATCAGCATAACAGTGAAAATTAATCCCATGCTGTCTAATAATTCTACCAATTGGGAGCATGTATAAAGTAAAGAGAATTGGTCCTAGCACTGATCCCCTGTGGTACTCCACAGGTAACCTTTGAGCATGTTGAAGATCTATCATTAACATGAACAAACTGAATTCGATCAGATAGATAAGATTTAAAACCAGTCTAGTGCTGTTCCTTTAATTCCAACAAAATATTCAAGTCTTTCTAAAAAGAATATTATGGTCAACTGTATCAAATGCAGCACTGAGATCCAACAGGACGAGCACAGATACAAGTCCATTATCTGAGGCCATGAGAATATCATTAGTGACTTTCACCAGAGCTGTTTCAGTGCTATGATGAGCTCTAAAGCCAGACTGAAACTCTTCAAAAAGTTCATTATGGTGGAAGTGATCACAAACTTGTTTGGCAACTACTTTCTCAAGAATTTTGGATAAGAAAGGAAGATTGGATATAGGTCTATAATTGACCAAGTCATCTGGGTCAAGAGACGGTTTCTTAAGCAAAGGTTTAATTACAGCAACCTTAAAAGCCTTAGGTACATATCCCTGTAACAGAGATAGATTAATCACATCTAAAATGGAGGAGGAGATCAAAGGGAATACCTCCTTAAATAACCTGGTTGGAACTGGATCTAACATATGTTGAAGGCTTAGATGAAGACAATAATTTTGCTAATTCAGAGAGTTCAACTGGATCAAAGCAGTCTAAACCCGGTTCAGATTCCATGACTACCTCAGGTACAATCGCTGGATAGAGGAGTGCTTATGATCTTATTTTTAATAAGATCAATCTTATTTATAAAAGAATCCCATAAAATCATTGCTGCTAAGAGCAGGTGGAATGGACGGTTCAACAGAGCTATGGCTCTGGGTGAGTTTGGCAACTGTATTAAAAAGAAATCTAGGATTATTCTTATTCTCCTCTATTAATGAGGAGAAGTATGCTGCTCTTGCTTTTCACAAAGGGTCCTCTTATACTGGGCTGCAAACCATTTTTCCAGACTAGGATGACTTTTCGCAGGCCAATGGGCTTTTATTTTCTCTTCCAGTTTCCTAGCATTTTGCTTCAAAGTACGCAGCTCTGCATTAAACCAAGGAGCAAGCTTTCTATTTTTAACGGTTTTCATTTTCAAAGGAGCTGCGTTGTCTAAGGCAAGTACGCAGAGAACTAGCAACCCCATCAACAAAATCATCAACCTGTGAAGGGGAATAAGCTAAGCTTTTGCACTCTGCAGCACTGCTCAGTGACACAGAGGAGAGAGAAAGTGAAGCAGATTCTTTAAAATTTATAACTGCACTATCTGATAAAGATCTACTAAAATTGAACCTTCTTTTTGGGGAGGAGAACTCTGTTAAAATAATCCTGAAGGTTATTAGAAAGTGGTCAGAGAGGACAGGGTTGTGAGGAAATACTGTTATTTCTTCACATTCTATGCCGTATGTCAGCACAAGATCCAAAGTATGAAGATGAGAATGTGTGGGACTATTCACATTTTGAACAAAGCCAATAGTGTCTAAGATAGCATTAAAGGCTGCTCTTAAGCTATCGCCTTCAATGTCAGCATGGATGTTAAAATCTCCCACTATGATGACCCTGTCAGTATTTAATACCAAATCAGAAAGGAACTCTGAAAACTCATCTAAAAATTCAGAGTAAGGACCTGGTGGACGATACAAAGTTACAAAAAGAAGAGGTTTTCTTGCCTTGAAATTTGGATCAGGAAGAAAGTAAGGGTTAAATGTTCAAAAAGAGTTGTAGGTATTAATTGTTTAGGGAGTAATCAGTAAGTCAGACTGGAAGATTGTTGCTACTCCTCCTCCTCGCCCAGAACTTCTGGGTATGTGAAAATTTAAATAGTTTTGCATGAGTGCTAAGTTTCATTTATGCTCACATAATCCCTCTTGCTGCAGCCAGGTTTCTGTGTAAGGCAAAAAACAAGTCAATGTGATTATCACAAATCAAGTCATTAACTAGTAGACTTTTAGAGGAAAGCGATCTTATGTTAAACAGACCGCATTTAATTGTTTTAACTTTTTTTTCCCCAATTGGAGTTATTTTGATTTTAATTTAGATTTTCCTTTGCACTCCTTTGGGAATTTTTGCTAATTTATTAGATTTTGGTCGTGGGCAAGACACTGTCTGGATGAGTGGTTAACATTACAGTAGAGAAGCTGCAGAGATGTGTGTGTTAAACTACAACTCTGCTTCCTGGTCTGCACCCTGGGTGGTCAGGGTTTTGGAGGATTAAAAAAATGTGGCCAGATTCCTAGAAAAGAAGAGCTGCACCATCCAAAGTGGGATGGTGCCATCTCTCCGAATCAGCCCCAGGCTGTGGCCTCCTCCAAGGATTGCCAGCATTACCATTAATGGTAGCCCACGGTGTTTTCAGGACACCACCTAGACAACCAGCGTTGAATGATCGCATTACGCGCTAAACATGTCATCACCGGTCAGATCAGGAGGGGACCAGAGGAGTACCACGGAGTCCTATTATTTTACAAACTTTAGCCACACCGAAGCAACACTAATTTTAGTGACCCCGCATCGGCGCAACGCGGGTGTCATTACCGCCAGTAGCCGCGACATAACAATCTTACTGTATTTAACCTTTATCCTTTAGAGAGCCAGTAGTTTCAGGTAGGATTTGATGTCGCCTCGCTCTGGCCCCCGCAAAACATTTGGACTATGGTCCCTGCGTGCCTCTAATGCCATCGCTTTCTGACTATGGAGCCGCTACAATCACCAGAGTGGGCTCTCAGTGGGTGTGTCGCCTGAGTTGAGGAAACCGTGTGTGGAAAACTTGAAACCCGCTGGTGGTGACCTGCGGGCAGAGATCCACGCATTACGCTTCCTCATAGTATGCCACCCAAATCTGCCGGGCTCAGGCACTTTGGAGGACAAAGCACAAAGGGCCTACTTTGTAACTCCGTGATGTTCAACAGCCTGGAAGAACTCGAACATCCAACTTGAAACTAACTGTCAAAGCCGTCAAAAACCACTACACTTATTACACATCCTTTCATTATCACTAAAGGAGGCAGAGGAATAACTGGAACATCGTAATGCAGAGAGAGGGCGAGAGAGATGAGAGGAAGAAGGAAGCAGCTGCCGAAAAGAGCCTGGCGGGGAGGGAGAGACAGCCATGTAGCGTGTGTCAGGCCAAGCTAGCTTGCTTCTGCTAGCCTAGCTGCAGCTGTACCCCAGCATATCAGAAATAAAACCGTGTAAAACTGACAAGTGCTCAGTAGAAAAGTGCAGCAGAAGGTGCCAGTGTTTTAAAGTTAGTCAGTTAGCCGCAGGCTGCGCTTTAGATACAGAGATCGCCACAGAGAAAATAACTTCTAACTTCAGATGGAGATCCTCTGAACAGCTGCACACTCAGTTAATCCAAACAGGAAGTCTCATTCACCACAACTTGTTCCTTCAGGTGACTTTTGATGTAGTCAAGGCCTATGAAACACAAAATCAAATTGGATGTCAACACTCTAAGACGGTTTATAACATTATTTTGAACAAAAAATATAATGATTACATAAATATTGTCATTTTGTTTGCACTAAGTTAGGGATACTTCAAATGCTGGACTTTGAACTATTATAAGTGTAAAGTAAGCATTGCAAGACATACCCAGTTTTAGGATACATTCATCACTTGTCCAGCAGGTCTTGAATTTGGGGACAAGAATGGCAGCGGCAATTAGCTCTGGATCTGTAAGCATCTGTCCAAAACGTTTTTTAAGGCCTGCTAGAAGTGCTTCAATCAAAGGCCGACAGGACTTGGAGGAAATGCAGAGGTGCTGGAGCTTCTCCTGGAGTAGTGTTATTGTAGTCTTTGAACATCTCTACCAGAGCTCTGAGAGACACAATGAGGAAACATCTGTCAGATTTCTGCTCAGTAAGTAGAGATTCTTTCTAAACATTTCCTGGGTTTCTGTAGATAACTGATGATGGAGGAGAGTGGCTGAAACAGCCTCAAACTGGGTTAAAACACACTGAGGAGAAGTTCTACTGAATCTAAAGAGAACAGATGAAACATGGAACATATTAATATAACTTTTGATATAGAGCTATTTTCTACTCCGTTGAACAACATTTGCAGTAATGGTCTGAATGGAAACTATCTGAGGTGTAAAACTGTCTTCAAGTGACAAATGATGAAGTTTTGTTAGTTCAAAGGGTTTTTTCTTTTCCTTTTAGTTCTGACCTCAGTGCTGAGCTGCACAACAAAACCAAGGTTGGTTCACTTCCTGTTTTACAACTAATATTCAGAGTTAGTACAAATACTTTTGGTTATTTCTCTGTACAACTTTTGGATCTGAGACAATATAAATAAAACGTTTCATTCCAGAAGCAGCTGATCTCACTGTGAGTCCAAAGACATCTCAGTTTTTTACAGGAGACTCTGTCTCTCTGAGCTGTGAGAACAGCAGCTCTGCTGGATGGACTGTATGGAGGATCACAACTAGAGGGATCAGGACTCAGTGTGGAGATAGATGGGGGGAACCATCTGCTTCGACCTGCAACATCTTCTGGTTGTCCACATCAGACAGTGGACTTTACTGGTGTGGGTCGTCCAGAGAGGGAGCCAGCAGCAGCATCCAGCTCACTGTCACTGGTAAGATCAGACTGTGGAGTTAAAGTGTTGATGAAGCTGTGTGGAAATGGATGAAATGCTGTAGTTTTGTCTCTGTGCTGGAGGGTGGGGATCAGTGATCCTGCAGAGTCCTGTCCTCCCTCTGTGATGGAGTGGGAGATGAACGTCACTCTGAGCTGTCTAACAGAGACTGCTCCCTCCAACCTCCCCAGGCAAGCTTTCTATAAAGATGGCTCCCTATCAGGATTGACTGAGCCAAGGTCACATGACCCTCCTACCATGTGACCAGCTCTGGGTTCAAGGCCGCCCCTACAGGTGTAACATCAGGGGTCATGGAGAGTCTCCATCCAGTCTGGATCTCTTGTTGAAGGTCAGAACCATGAAAAACAATGTTTAATTCTGGGTTTTTAAAAGAAAGCGATTGGTAATTATCTAATAATTATCCTATTTCAGATAAGCAATCAAACACTTTTACAACCCTTCCTGATCCTTCAACCACTTCTTGTCCTGCAACTTCTCTTCCATCTACAACATCTTCTGTATTTCTCTGCTACTTTCTTTACTACGTTCTCCCGTTACTTTCAAAGATAATTCTTATGGTTGTGCTGCTGGTCCTACTGAGGAGACGATGTGTTCAGAGGAAATCTGAAGGTTAGACGAAGCTTGTTCTGTTACGTATCAAAAGTGGATATCAACCGATAGAAAAGAACTGTAAAAAGAATTACAATCATTTTTTTTCATTTTAGAAAAAGTTGGAGGGGGAAATGTTTACGGTAACATCAGTGTTTCCAATTAAGGTAAGATTGTGATTTTTGTTCTCATTTTGTGTTATTTTCCATCTATAATTAATGACTTACATGGATGACAGGAACCAGAACTTTTCAGAACTGCTGTTGGGTTAATGTTAAAATATAACTTATAGAACCATAGATAAATCAGTTTTTCCTGCTGTAACATTTATTGAACTTCATTATGTTTTACAGAGATTTTGATAAAGACAGAGGTGTTATATTATAACCTTTTAGGAAGTCAAAAAATGTTCCAAACCTCACTGATATCAGCAATATGAAGGAATAAACAGGAAATCATCTGTTGGTGTTTAAACAATGAAAGGATTTTAGGAAGGAGACTGTTAGTCAAAGCGCTCAGATTATGTCAGAAAGTGACGTCCTCTATTGAAATATTTTAGAATCAATGGTTTCTGAACTAAATTAATGTTGAGTGTTTGTGTTTTTAGACCAATCAGCTGTTATTAACCAGCCAATAATGGGTCATTTTAGGCAGATGTAACCTGTCATCAACATGCTGGTTGGTCAAAGTGTGAAGTTGATCCTTCAGGTCTTCAGTAGAATATAGATTTCTACCATTACTGAATAATGAACTGATCCAGATGGACAAATCTAACTTCTATAGGTCCGTAGTTGGTGTGTATCTTGGTGAATGACAGTAAATGTTCCATCTTCTGTGCTGGATGGGCTGCACTGTTTGTGGTTTTTCTGCTAACAGACACTCTGAGGTTTCCTGTTCACATTTTTTAGCTGAAAATAAACCACATCTTCTCTCTCTGACAGTGAGATAAATACAGACTAAAGACAGGAAACAAAACTCACCTTTAATTTGTTGTCGCCTATGAAATTTAAAAATTTCTTCTTTTCTACCTTTACACACTGTAAAAGGTTCAACCATGAATAACAAAAGGGCAAACCAGAGTGTGTGATCCTTGAGTAGGTACAGGGTCCAGGCCAGGGGATGTGATGTCCAGTGAGCATAGGGCACAGTTCAAGGCCCGCTAACACACCTTGATGTCTTGACAGGCTTAACCCGGGACACATGGAATGTGAAATGAATTTCCAAGGTTCTTGGGAGTTGCAGACATGCGCAGACACTTTGTTTGAACTGAAACTGCGTCTCGTTAGAAATTTAAAATGTGGCTGGCAATAAAGATTGTTTGATTGATTGATTGACCAGAAAGAGAGATCATATCTCTCCTATCCTGGCTTCTCTTCATTGGCTTCNGCTCAGATTATGTCAGAAAGTGACGTCCTCTATTGAAATATTTTAGAATCAATGGTTTCTGAACTAAATTAATGTTGAGTGTTTGTGTTTTTAGACCAATCAGCTGTTATTAACCAGCCAATAATGGGTCATTTTAGGCAGATGTAACCTGTCATCAACATGCTGGTTGGTCAAAGTGTGAAGTTGATCCTTCAGGTCTTCAGTAGAATATAGATTTCTACCATTACTGAATAATGAACTGATCCAGATGGACAAATCTAACTTCTATAGGTCCGTAGTTGGTGTGTATCTTGGTGAATGACAGTAAATGTTCCATCTTCTGTGCTGGATGGGCTGCACTGTTTGTGGTTTTTCTGCTAACAGACACTCTGAGGTTTCCTGTTCACATTTTTTAGCTGAAAATAAACCACATCTTCTCTCTCTGACAGTGAGATAAATACAGACTAAAGACAGGAAACAAAACTCACCTTTAATTTATTGGCGCCTATGAAAGTTTAAGATTTCTTCTTTTCTAAACATGGAATAAACCTAATTTTGGGAAATTCTTGCCTATTTTACATAGGCTACCCAAATGGAAAAGGAAATAAATTAGGAACTGTAAGCCCAAACTACATGTGCAATACATGATTTAAAAGCTAACACCCTCTAGTTTCTGAATATATAAATGTAAAATGGGGTGAGTAGAACACAGAACAAGTTGCATCAGTTCAAACATAACTCAAAGTAGTTGCTTATTATTCTTGAAAATTATAGGTCTTTATTGAACAGTAGTAATAAAGACATGCTTGATAAAATGCAGGTCTCATTGCATTACATATGTTCTACTTAAGGTCAATCACAAATGCAGAAAATTTCAGACCTCTAGCTACAACAGTCCCAGAGCTGTGGGGTTTGGAATTTTTGGTGTCACCAGCATCTCCAAAAATCTCCAAATGTTCTAAATTTTGCCAAACTACGCTTTGCTTTACTATTTGACCCAAGAATAACAATGAAGCCTTTTAATGGCCACAAAATATTTTTATGAAGTAATTTTCCACTTTTTTCAGAAACAGTGTATATAACAAAATGTTGCGGTGTTAAACTAACACTTTGAGTGTTAAAGTAACGCTCTGAGAGTACATTTGGTCCCACACTAATTGAGAGTGGGACCAAATGTACTCTTCAGTGTTACTTTAACACTGCAACATTTACTGTAAAAGATAGTTAAACTGCTTCTTTTCAAGCTAAAATAAGCACCAGTGCCTTTTCTGAGCTGTATTTTATTTTATTTTTTCAGCCTTAAGCATTGTAATAAAGCAAAACATCAGCATCAAAACGGTCCAAATATATCGGACCGTTGCTATAATTCAGCTTGGAGCTGCACGCATTGCAAGACGTAACACCGTACCCCTTTAAATAACCTTGGCATATGTAGGCTTGTGTGAAACCTTATTGCATTCGCTGCAAAGCCCAACAGCCCACGTGGTCTTAAGCAATAACAGCAGGACTCTATGAGGAGTAGTATCACGCATCACTGGCTGACAGGAAGTGACTGGAAGTGAAATTTCAGCGACTGTATGTGGCTCAAGTTGCGTCATAAAATGATGACACTTTTGTCTTGTAGGTAAGAGGACAATGTAAACCATACTAAACATTGCTGGCTAACAACTGGGGAAATAAGTATTATGAACTAAATATCAGCACCACCTAACTTTTCTGATGTCAACAACCGGACATTATGGGCGTTCTTCTGACAATGGAATATTTTTATTACGAATATGCTGGATTTCTTTTAAACTGTTGAGCCTTATGGACGAATGGAGTATAAACTATTGAATATTGGATTTATAAAACAGCTTCTTGATGCCTTCAAAGGTATGTAGTTGCGGCTGCTTTGTTTACATTTTGACATGCTGCTATATCTGTGTTAATTGTGCTTTTCCCGCTGAATTGTGGAGAATCTAAGCTTTCCAACATTGTCCAAAATCTCAGTATTTGTAAACATTTTACCGGTGGAACTTTCATGCATTCTGAGTCATTCTCAAAACTCAAACCTCTTAAAACACACTGGATCTGGAGAGGATAAATGGGAGGTTTTGAGATACATTTTAAACACTGTAAAAGGTTTGTCCATTTTTATAATCACAAGGTGCCAGTTTTCTGCTGACTACTTTTAGGGGCAATTCGCAGGTGAAGAGCTTGACATCGTGACCCTCCTGATAAGGATGTCATGGATGAACAATGAAATGCATTTAGATGTGGTGACAGTTAGAGGCCGAGGTTTGTGCCTCAATTCAAGTCATTGTCCTTCTGGCTCTCCCCCATAACCGTTAGGAACTCATTGTTATCATGTAAGCAGAAGGTACTCTGGTCTCCCTCTATTGGATGGAAAACACTGGTGTCCGAAATCCATAAACCACATAGACAGAAGAGATGCCAGTGGTACTATATGGCTGGGAGTTGATAGAATGTTCAACCAATGGCAGATACTCTGACCACTTAGCAGCCTCAAAATTACAGCTCATGAAAGTTTTGTTTCCTGGTTGACCCTCTCAGTCTGGCTGTCGATCTTATAGTGAAATCCGCAAGACAGGCTGACAGAGATCCCCAACAACGAACAGAGCTCCCTCATGTACAAACTGGGGACCTCTGTCAGAAACAATGCTAATAGGAAATCATGTAGGAAAAACGCTTCTCCTGACAAAATACTCCCCATCTCCTTAGCGGTAGGTAGTTTAGGTAGAGGAACGAGATGAACCATCTTGGACAATTTGTCCACCATAGTGAGAATGACAGTGTTAGCTTGTGAAATGGACAGTCCGGTGATGAAGTCCATGGAGATATGGGACCAAGGCCGAGAGGGAACAGGCAAAGGACAGAGAAAACCAGAGGGTCTGCATGAGGACCTGGCTTGGTTACAGAGGACACATGCTGCCACATACTCTTTGACATCTGCGTTCACGGTAGGCCATCAGAACTGAGATTGAATAGCCTTTGTGACACCAGGGTTACAGAACAGACAAGAAGCATGACACAAACCTAAAACCTTCTTGACCAGCAGATCAGAGAGAAATAGACGGTCTTTGGGGCAGCCCTCAGGAATTTTCAGATTCTGGTTGGCCTCTCTCACCTCCCTCTCCAGATGAACCATGGTGCTGGAAAGATGGACTGATTCTGGAAGAGTGAAATTGCTACCACTAGTCTCATCCTCAATGGTCTAAAACATTCTGGTATGTGCATCTGATTTGACATTCTTGTTCCTGTGTCGGTAGGATAAGTGTAAATTAAATCTGCTGAAGAATAAAGTTCTCTGGCTTTTCTCAGGTTAAGACTTTTAGAAGATCTCAGGTATTTCAGGTTCTTGTGATCAGTCCATACAAGGAAAGGCTCCTTAGCCCCCTCCAGTCAATGCCTCCATTCCTCATGAGTGAGTTTCACAGCCAACAATTTGCAGTCTCCAACATCATAGTTGCATTCAGCAACAGACAGACTTCTAGAAAAAAAGACGCAGGGATGAACAAGACCAATCTTCGGATCTTTGACTGAGAATTGCCCCAGCTCTTGTATTGGAGGCATCAACTTCAACAATTAATCGTTTTTTCAGGTTCTGATGACTGGAGGACTGAAGCAGAAACAAATAGGTTTTGGAGGAATTGAGGGCCTTTAAATGAGCAGCAATCTGACTATAGTTTCTAATGAAATGAAGGTAGAAATTTGCAGACCCTAGGAAACTCTGTAGCTGCTTTTAACCTGTAGGTATGGGCCACTCAGTAACAGCCTTAATCTTCACAGGTTCCATCTCAATCTGATTTGGAGAAATTATGATTCCAAGGAATGATGCTGTGGATGTATAAAATTTACATTTTTCTGCCTTAACAAATAATTGAATTTGTAGGAGCCTGATGAGTAGTGACCGGACATGTTGCTGGTGTGTCTTGAGATCATTAGAATAAATGGTTTTAGGCCATCTACACCCCCTGGTGAAGACTTAATTGGATCCACTGCAGTTTGCCTACCATCCTGGGATTGGGGCAGATGATGTCATCATCTTCCTACTCCACCAAGCTCTCATCTAGAGAAACCTGGAAGCACTGTGATGATCACGTTCTTTAATTTCTCTAGTGCTTTCAACACCATCCAGACAGGACTCCTAAAAGACCAGATGGAGCTGTGAGCACATGTCCAAACGGATTCTAGAACACCTCTCTGGCCGCTAACAGTTTGTGAGGGCACAAGGCTGTGTCTTAAATAGGTTGGAATGCAGTATGGGGGTTTCACAGAGTACAATGATTCTTCTTAACCCTCTATACTGCAGACTTCTCTATCAACTCACTACACTGCCACCGCCAGAAGTTCAATAATGATTCGGCCATAGTTGGGATCATCACAGGTTGGGACGACTCATAGTACCGGCAGTGGACCCAGAACTTTATGGTCGGTACCAACAGAACCATGATCTGATTAATGCAAGGAAAACCAAGGAGTTAGTTGGTGGACTTTCGCAGAAGCGGATTATAAACAATTCTCAGAGCATGGTTGGACCCCAACCCAAAACTTCAATTTTCTGCCAGTCAGTGAGCGGATGAGGTTTGTTCAGGAACTGACCATCCAGGGCCAGGGCATTATGGGCAGAAGGTCCAGTAAGGAGACAAATGCCCAACCTTTTTTTTGCAAAATCCTCATTCATTAATTTAGTTTCTGCTCCAGAAGAATAACAACAGAAGTGTAATGAGAGGTGGATCTTGAGGACAGACAGACCCGGAAGGTTAGTGTAGGAGAGCTGAAGAGTTTTGTTCAGCTAAGTAGAGATCTCCCCTCCTCTACTGGGCCTGATCTTTTACCGTACAACCATTTATCTGGTGTCTCTTATCACCACAGTATGGAAAGAAATTCAATTGATGTCTGTGTTTTCTCTCATCTGTGGAGTGCCTTGTTCTTCCAAGTTGCATGGGTTCAGTTGCAGGTTCTTCATGTTGAGGCACTTTTACTTTGGCAACGGATTAATAGTAGAACTGATTCAAAGGGCAAAAAGAACATTCTTTTTTATGCTCTTGGAGATGGATGTCAATGTAGCTGGGTAGAAACTCTAGTTCTTTCAGGGAACAAGGAAAGTCTTTGGTTGAGAACTCATCTGTATTCTTTCATTGAGCCCTTTCACGAAAATGTCAATAAGAGCCTCCTCATTCCACTGACTATTAGTAGCTAGGAGGTAGAAATTAATAGCATACTCAGAGACTGACCTCTCCCCTTGTTTGATCAAAGAAGATCATCTAGAAGCCTCAAAACTAGGCAAGGAAGGACAAAATAATCGAACCAACTCCCAAGAAAAGGCTATAAATGAGTGGTAAAGGCCGCTGTGAAGCCAGTGATCCTGGCTGTGTTGGGAGCTAGGCAGCAGCCTGCATGAGTCGCCACTACGGCTTTATCCACCACCGTTTTGAGAACACATCCTTTTTTTCAAGCTGCGGTAAGTTATCAAAATAAGCCCTGCACATCTGCTGGATTAATCCAAATCTCTCCAAGAGCTGCCTGTTGGACGATGGGTTGGGCTCCCAAACTGTTCCTCAACCATCCAAACTGAACCAAAGATAACCCGCCCCCTTCCCTTCCACTGAGCCAACACAGTAAACTCCTTTAATGCTCACTGAGGCTAACAGAACGATCCATTCTGTCTGTAACTGTCTGCATTTTTTGCTTTGATTGAAAATGTCTAGCATCATTAGCTCCAAACATTGGCCACATGGTAGCAGCCAGTACTCTAATCTGTCTAACTTGTTCTTGTCATGGTTTTATCTAAAGCTCGGACCCACATGCAGAGAAACCAATTCAGAGAGACCAGGGGAAAAGGTTTAACAGGTTTTATTAAAGAGAGAATGCACGGTGCAGTGTTGCTCTGAGCTCTGCTCACCTGGAACTGGAAGGTGAGGGGAAGACACAGCGATTAGTTCAGGCTTATTGGAAACCTTCATTTGTGGATTTGTAAAAGCCAAACCTCCAGTTTGAATCATCTCCAGCTCAGTTAGAGGCTCAGTTGATCCCTCCACGGGGAGTGAAGGTCCGAAAGATCCGGTAATGCAGGATAACTCTCCCTGCTGAGGGCAAGAACAAAAAACAAAGGGTTTTTGCGCTTCGGGTTGACAGAACTTTCAGTCCTGCTCTGCAGCAAAACTCAGCTTGGCTAGAGTACCCAAAGTGCAACAGCTTTTACTCTGGCGTCGGTGAAATTTGGCGCGCATCGCAGCTTAAAAGGACACTCCGTTAGCGGTGCGGCAGGTGTGGTGAGGGAGAACCACACTCCTATCTGAGGAAGGAGACAAGCACGCAAAAAAACAAACACACATCTTTATCTGAGCTAACCCATTTTTTTGCCAAGTTCTACCTACATGTTAAAGCATTTCCATTGTTCATTTTCCACTGTTTACCACAACCAAATGAAGCTTTTGGGTTTTATTAAACAATATCTCTGCATCACTGTCTTTTCACATTTATCTGCTGCTTATTTTAAAGGGAAACTTTAAATGAATTAAACCTTAAAAGAGTTCAACATTCCTCAGAGGCTCCTGAATGGATTCTTAGACCCCCAACTTGAATATTTTGTAGGATTTAAAGGAACAGCTCTAGACTTAAGTCGTATCTGTGTAGCTGGAAGTAGCCTTCGTTTTCCTGCGTCAAAAGTCACGGATTGCAGGGACCCATCATGCATAGTGCCCACTGAACTGGGTGAGACGGGGATCTCCAAAGCTGAATGGTGTGTGGATTTTTCCCCATTTGTGAGGACCACGATACCAGTCACGGCCTATCTGCAAAGGGCTTTCGATAGCCCTCCTTGAGTTTTAAAAGCCCATGAACTCTGGTTTAATGGCTGAAAGAAGTGTGATGTGAATAGCTGCAAGTGATATTTCTTTCTTCATTTCTTTACGTGCTGTTTTGCTTCTCTTTCTGCTTTAAGTTTAGTTCATAGGGAATTTGCTTACATTTAACTCCCCCTCCTCCCTTTCATTGTATGAAAAGAGGAGTTTACACACAGACACATACACACACACACACTACCATGCCCCTACCGTTTGCTGAACGAACTTCTACTGCTGCTGTTTGAGATTAGTTGTTACATGCTGGTGTTGTTAATGCATTTTAAACATTTATCATTTAAGCTGAATGTATTTACGTTGTTTTAATTGCACCATTGTTATTATCATATCTGCTACTATTCCTAACTGACATTATTGAATGTAATAACATCTGGCCTATCTTGGACAATCTCAGGAGCCAGTTAAACGGACTCTTAGGGTTTTATTCTTTCTCTTTCAAAACTAGTTACTCAGTCTACCTCGTGTTTATTTTCTAAGAGCGTGTAGTATTTTGCACAGATGTTAGATTTTCAATGCTATCTAGGAACCATCCAGAAGTGAAAGGCACAAACTCTGGTAAGTAAGCAAGTGGAGAGCGACAATTATTCAAATAAGAACACTAAATACATTTCACCTCTGATTTTGAATAAGTTAGATAATTAACTATCTACAACTCCAGTTCTAGTTAATCATTTATTCAGTATCCGCGAGGATAATTCACTTTTGCAAAACACTCCCAAAGGTAGAGTTATTAGACAGCATGGGATTACTTTTCCACTGACATGCTGATGATACCCAGCTATATATCTTTCTATAAATCCAGAGGTTTCACAGCATATTCCTTCTTTCATCTGAGGGATATTGCAAAAAATTAGGAAAATCCTGTCGAGGGTTGCTGAAACTTAGTCCATGCATTTGTTACTTCAAAGGGAGGCGGACTATTGTAATTCTTTACTATCAGGAAGTCCACAAACTGGCAGTTAAAAGCCTTCAGCTGATCCAAAAATGCTGCAGCCAGAGTTCTGATGAAATGAGAAAAGAGAGATCATATCTCCTATCATAGCTTCTCTTTGTTGGCTTCCCCTGTTAAATCCAGAATAGCTAAATTTAAAAAAAAGGAAAATATTCCGCTACTCACATATAAAAGCCTTAAATGGCCAAGTAAGCTCCATCTGATACTGCAGGATCTGATTTGTTCCTTATGTTCTAACAGAGCACTTCGCTCTCAATCTGCAGGTTTACACTGAGTGGTTCCTAGAATTTCTAAAGAAGAATGAAGTAATGGGGAGGCAGATCTTTTAGTTCTCAGGCTCTCTCCTGTGGAACAACTACCAGTTTTAGTCCGTGGGAGCAGACACCCTGTCTACTTTTAAGGCTAGGCTAGAGTGGCTCAGGAATTGATTGTTAGTTTATCACTGCTGCCATCTTCTGGTCACTACAGTGTCTGCTTGGTAAACCATCACCTACTAAGGAGTCCAGACCTGAAGGGCCCACAGAGCCTTGGCAGGAAGCCCATCCTCCCTGAACCAAGTTTGAGCCCCTTGGTTCTGGTGTTGTGAGTTTGCCTTTCCTTCCAGCAGATCACCTTCTGTATGCTGTACCGTTAACAGAGCATCTCTGCTCATGTTCTGGTCTGATGTAGATTTCTTCAGTCAGTGGAATTAAACAGGTTTTTGCTGCAGCTGTGATTAATGTAGCTGAAATATTTTTGTGGTTTCAGAGGTCTGACCAGGAAGAGATGTTGCTGATGCTTTTCTTCAGTGAGACAATCCATCAGTCCATCAATGATGACCAGCTGGCAGCTCCTGCCTCCAGAGCCTAACATCACTTTACATCTGCAGTTTCCTTCAGAAATGCCTTCTGTTCATCACTTCTTCGCTAAGAATATTTTCTTCCTGATGCAATGATTATCTCAGCTAAAAGTCTTGAATTAATCATTTGTCTTAGAAACATCTCTGTTTTCTTTATCTGATGTGTCTCAAACTTGTTAACCTGCAGACAGTAGACTGTAAGGCCTGTGTTGAATGTTATGCTGAACAGAAGATGGACAGAAACTGCTCTAAAACAACCTAAAATAAGCAATTAATTAATAGTGATTATTTTTAGTAATTGATTACTCTGACAATTAAGTAATTTGATAAATAATGATCAAGTTCTTCAGCTTATTTTATGATTAACCGTTTTCCAGTGTAGTCCTGTTTCTCTGACTGTGACTAACTGGATGTTCTCTTCGTCCTCTGGTATGGGAGAGCTGGCTCGGAGCTCGTCTGCCTGGCTGTGTGCTTCCCGGATGGGGCCGCCTTTTACAGCTGCTTTTTGTATCTATGCTTTGCCCTTGAACTCTAGTGGGCCTCAGCAGATGGCCGCTCTACACCGAGCCTGGTTCTGCTGGAGTGTTTCTTCCTGTTCAAAGGAGTTTTTCCTTCCACCGTCGCTACAAAGCATGCTTGTGTGTGAGGATCTGTTCTGTTAGAGTCTATTCTAGAGTCGATGCACCAAAGCTGGTTTTCCCTTAGATAGAAAACTTTTAAATCAATCTGATTGCAATGATCTGGTTGAACTGTAAAGTGCCTTGAGATTAATCCTTGTGTTGTGAATTTGGCGCTATATAAATAAACCTGAATTGAATTGAAATATAACCTCCAGGTATTGTCTGATTATTAACCAATAAGATGTTAAAAATGTTCCTTAAAGGTGAGTTTCTCATAAACATCAAAGGCAGAGGGACAGCATTGACCTAGTTCAGTTCAGTGTTGTTGTGTCTGTGATCCCTACAGCTGTTCAACCTTTGGCTCAGTGTGTTGTTAAAATGTGAGCCATCATCTGAACAGATTAATAATCCTAATCTGGGGATCAACCACATCCTCAGCCATTGTATCACTGTCTCTGTAGTGATTTTTGCAGGATATAACTTCAAGCCTGCTGCATTGAAGGGTAAGACGAAAGGCAAGAAGGGTTTCATTTCCAGCCTGGGGTCTTTCTGCATGGAGTTAGCATGTTCTCCCTGAGCGTGCGTGGGTTCTCTCCGGGTACTCCGGCTTCCTCCCACAGTCCAAAAACATGGCTGTTAGGTTAATTGGATTCTCTAAATGCTGGTCCTTAAGGTCTCTGAATAGGGTGTGTAACATTGATTGGGCTGAAAATGGCATATTTGCTGTTATCAATCAGGTAAAAGTGCAACCCTGATGCTGTGCCACTTAGTTTAGCTAGAACTGGAAGTTAGTTAATTAATAGGCAGTTCAAAGTGAAGGTAAAGCTAGTTATTTATTATCAGTTGAAGGATTCTAACTGTAACTTGCTTACTGACCAGGGTTTTAGCCTCTTACTTAAAAGGTTAGGCTCCTCAATCCGCTGTTCCAAAAATCCAGTTGTCTTTCACCAATTTAGTAATTTAGGCTATAGCTCTTACCCGCTGTTACTATTAACCATCAACTAATAAAATGTGTCTCTGTTCATTCGGATGCTGGGCTGAGCAAAGAGTTAATCCTAACCTGAGGATAAATGGTTTACTGTGTAAACTGAAATACCTAAAGACCAATGGTTAAAATATTAATGGTACCTTTATTAGCTACAACCACACAAAGTGTTATATTCCACAAATTGTTAAATTTGGTTCACACTAAAAGATGTTTTCATTTACCCAAACATATCAACTAGCAGCCTATACCCTTCACAGAAGCTACCACATAATAGACAGTCAGCGTGGGACTCAGTGATCAGTTGAAAACCATTAGTATATCTCTGTCAAGATTTGTAATTTAAATTTGGTGGACATCTTCATGGTCAAAATCAAGTACTTTTTAAGGACTTTGAAGGTCAATTCTCAAGCCTTTCCAGCATCACCTCTATCCTGTTCTAAACTGCATTATGTAATGGCTTTTTAAATTCATGCATACAGAAATTGCAATTTCTATTTTTACTAGCAACTGTGTAATAAGGAAGACCAAATGCTGCCTGGCAAGAATGGATGCAAATACAGAATGGTGATTAAACTTTTAGACTAATGTCCAAAAAATTACGCAGTAAACCATTACATGCAAAGAGAACAGTAGTCCTAAAAGTTGAACATATAACACAACATGTTTAAATAATTAAGATTTATGTTTGTTTATTTATTTAATCGACAAAATCCTTTTCAGACAGGACAAAATGACCCCTTTAACATAATGTAAGTAGCAGAATCATAACTCGAAAGGATTAATGTTGAACTTGTGGGGAAGGAAAAGAGCAAGGAAGTGTAATGCATTTAGATACTAACCTCCTTTTATCTTCAACAATAAGCTACTAGGGGACAAGTGCAGCGGCAACTTCATGTGCTCAATGAAGCAAACAACATTTTTAGAGCATATTGTCAGTTTTATTGTATCCAAAATCTCCTACTATCCGACTTTGTCTCCTGGCCATCTTTCATAGGTATCTGCAGTAAGTCTCATCATATGCATGCTCACCTCTAGGTGCAATACTCAAATGTACCAACAGATGTCAGCAACATGATGCAGATCCTGTAGTCTTTTTTTTTAATCACACAAAATATAAATAGATAAAACACCACTTTCTGCTTCAGCTACATTAAGACTTTGACATTTTTTAGTAATAACATTTGGCGCCACAAACAGACTAGTCTAGTATGATTTTTCTGGGGAGAAGAAAATGTCAGAAGTACCATCACCCGTATGATGTCCTGACTCAAACCAAATAGAGATTCAAGGGATGGACGACTTCTGACTTAATGTTTCCAGAAGTCAGCAGGAGATTCTGAACTGAATTTATTTCCTTTTACTAAGGTGATCAGAAATCTTCAGTCAACATAACTCACCCATTTTGAAATAGATTTAAAATAAAACGTACTTAACGTAAAGAATAACCCTTGGAAACATAACAGTTTCTGCTACGGACCAAAAGTAGATTTGGATTTTCTAATTGGCAACAAAAGACTCTTCAAATGTTAGCTGATAGGCAGCCACTAAAGGACTAAGGGGTGTAATCATCACCTAAACATCCTGGATTTAAACTTAGATAAGTAGTGTAGTGGTCCCCAGAGAAGTGGGTATACTTGCCTTCTTTTTTTAATGCAGCCCAGAAACAATGACATGTCAGACCACTCTATGTAGTTTACCCCAGAATTCCTTTGTAATTTTTACTCAATATCAAACAATTTCTGCTATTTGATCTCAGGGAGAAAGAATTATGGAATAACTAAACGCTGGCCCACACACTAGTGAGAAAAAATAATTATGGATTTTATGAACTATTCCTTATTCCCTGAGTCCTCATCCACTTAGATGACTTTTCTCTCTCAATTAGCAAGTCAAAATTTCTTTTGTGTAAACTGTGTCTTTGAACAGCTAATTTGCAATAGTTCGTTTGGCCGCTATTAAAATGAACATAACTTAATCAGGAACAGTTATGTAATCTAGAAAAAGAGGTCTCCACCATTTATCCAAAGTTACATAACTGTATA
>JAGKQL010000051.1:4252156-4283080 GCA_018398635.1 Cyprinodon brontotheroides
AATGGAAGAAAGTCAGTTAGGGCTACAGCATTTAATCAGATTAATCATATTTTTAAATGGTTATTGAAATAATCAACTAATTTAGTAATCCAGCAACAAAAATAATATATATAAACATTTTGCATTTAAGATAAAAACTTGTTCGTCAACATGCTCTTATCCAGAACTGGTAAAGTTTAAATTTCACTGATTTCATAAAAAATTAAATAAATAAGCTATCCAATTGGTTATATACCCATGTCTGAAAAGAGGTGGGGAGTGAGTGGATGGTAGATGGAAAAATTATCTGAAATTTTAATTGAAATTACCACCAGTCGCTTTGGAGGCAATAAGATAGTGATCAAAGCAGAGGTAGATAGAGCCGACAGATACCTACACCTAATAAAGAAACTCATGCATACAAACTTTGCACTTAATCACCAGAAAATAGTTCAGGGAGAGCCATTGGTGAAGGACTTTCTGGAGAGATGGCCTGCCCTTCAGATCCAGTTCCTCTCACAGGTTAAAATAATAATCAAGGCGATAAAACAGTGTTTTCTGATCAATTTCATCCACCTCAATTGTAAAGGCTGTTCATTTTAAAATGATCAGGAACCCATCAAAGATGACCATGATGTGTGTCCCTGTGGTATTTCGCATACTTTGTGTTCATGCTTTTTTGTAGATCTGTGCTGAGTCCCACAGGATCACCAATGTAAATCTAAAGAACCCGTTTTATGCAGAACTGGACTGGCACATTTAACAGTTCACAGAACTTTACAGAAGTAAGACAGCTTATTTGGAAGGGTGTTAGCAGCACTGCAAGAACTCCTACAGTATTATGAAACGGGTTAGTTTAAAAAAAGTCATGATCGACTTTATGAAAAAATTATTTTTTTTTGTCAGTGTCCTGTCTGGCAATGTGCGCCATAGTGTTCTGCTTGATCTGTGCATGTAAATAGCTTTAATATAATTCCTGCAGGGGGTATTACAGATGATATGGACACTGCAACGGGAAAGAACAGAAAAGGAAAAACAAGAAAAAGGAGTAAAGATGAAAGAAAGAGGAGATAAAAGAGGAGATAACGATAAAACATCTTCAGCTCCTTCATCATCTGCAAAGAGACGTAGTAAAAGAACAGCAAAACCAACTGATATAGTATAGGAGATACAATACAGTAACACCTTGATACTACATCGCTGAAGTATAAGTAGCATCATTTAATCTGACATGAATTCTGTGGTCGCTGCGGATCAGAATATGGGCTTTCTGTATGTCAGTGAATCTCTAAGTACCTGGCACCTGTAGTTGTTTGTGAGGCTGCACTTGTGCATGTAGAGTTTATCCAAAGGAAAAATGCTCAGTAGTGGTTGTGAAGAGCCGAAGACGTAAGCCCCACCACAGCACCGAGGCAAGTGCCAGGGGGACCCAAAATCCCAGATGCCAAAAGGGATCCCCATAGTAAAGGTGGTAAATCTGCCACCCCACCAGGGAAGAGGAGAGATGGCTCATAGGTAATCCCCCATCTACCGCATTGCCGAAACTCCTAGGAGCCACAGGGACAAGCCTGCGGGCTCTAGTGGCAGGTAGACACCCCGAAGTGGAACTGGCCGTGGGGCCCAGGGAGCCCCGAGGAACCAGGCACCGAGATGTAGCCACCAGCAAAAAGCTAGCAGTCTTTGAAAAGGGCCTAAACATTTTCTTTTAGATTTGGGAGGCTGTAGAGACTATCTTTATTGACAGGCTCAAACCTGGTCATGTCCTGGTTGAGGATCAGGTAATAACGGCCCACGCTCTGCGTAGAGGAAGACCCCCTTTCACTGTTTTAATGGACCACTGTCCTCCTTCCAGGGATCCTCATCCGTCGGGGCTGCAGTCCGTTCTTGTTGTCCTCATCCTCTGGCACAGATGTTCTGGGATCATTCTACGGAGCCCAAGTTCAGCCGTTTTTGATGTTTGTTGTTGAAAACCAAAGAAAAAATAGATGCATTATTATAGATTTTTTGTTTTTGTTATTTATTACCCTATTGAGTGTTCAGGGTTCGGGGGGGGGCGTGGTCTGGGGACACCTAGGTTTCCTTGGTAACCTGTGTTTCTTTGGTAGTGTTCTGCTGTACGATTGCTTTCAGTTCGACTAGAGTAAGGAGGGTGTTGAACCTTCCTCCTTCGTGTCATCCTTTTTCACTCCTCCAACCTACAGTTTTGGAGAAAATGTATGGGAAAAATCTTGGTACAAACTTATTTGCAAATGTGTGTGCAGAGTTGTGTGTCTGTATTTAGATTTGTGTGTGTGCAGTGGGATTTGAAAATGTTGTTAATTTGTCTGTCTGTATGAGTATCTGCCAATGTGTAAAATAAGTTGTGTAATTAATTTGCAAATGTGTAAAAAATCCACAAATAAGAATTCTGATCTACAAATGTTTTTTAAGATTTGAAAATGTGTACTAAGATCTACAAGTGTGTAGAACAATCTGTAAACATATGATCACTTAAGTCTGATATATTTTTTAATCAACAAAATCATTGGTCACAAGTCAAGGAGTTTCTCAGTTTGCTATCTTTACACACATCATTTCTGCTTTACTTCTGCCGTGTGAGATCTGCAAATGTGTAGAGAGTATGTGTAATGTCTTGTATGTGAAATAGTATGTGAGAGTATGTGTAATACCTTGAATTACCGCCCTGAGCGCAGGCTTGCAGGCCTATGACGGGCATTTATCATAAAATCAGCTTTCCTGATCATCCATAAATAATTACTTCTAAGATATCAAAGAAAAAGTTTTGACATGGACAAACAAAATTTTGACTATCCTGAATGATATTTCAAGATAACTGAAATGATATCATGAATAGTGAAATAACAATTCAATATATCAGTCAATCATATGTTGGAGAGTCAAAATGCCTTTTGAGATATCTGAAATGAGCTCAGATGTAGGCCAGCCATTCTATGTTGCTACCTCTTCTAATGGCCGGTGGTTCACTTCGTCAAAAAACTTTTGAACTAAAAAATCTTGACAAATAAAAATAAAAAAATTCCTTGTTTGGTGGCCAACTGAAACACAACCAATAGTAAATCCTGCAACTACACAACGACAGAATGTTGCCTCCAATTCTGGAACGACATAAGTTCTTGAGTGACAGCATCAGATAAATAAAACATGTCGTGAGAACACAGTCATATTATTAGGGAAGATATTAACATCTCACTGTGTTTGTTTCACGGTGCATAAGAAATTGTAACTGATTCCGCTGAACAGGAAATATCACCATTTCTTTATTGATGGGATGCCACTTTACAGCTAGAGACAGGTGAGCTTTGTCAAAGTAACTATGACAGTGTTTATCTACTTTATGAGCTCTCATCCTGGTCTAAGTACTTGTTTATATATAAATATCAAAGCAGTTATTAGAACATCCATCCACTCCTGCTTATTCTATCATGGTCATAGTGGGGCTGGTGCCCATCATAGCAGTCTATGGGCGAAAGGAGGAACAGACCCTGGACAGGTCACCAGTCTGTCGCTACTTAGAATACCTGTATGTGAAATTACAAAGATCAATGCAGGGTATTCTCAAAACTTTTTATGGGTTTTTCCGCCTGTTTATCAGCCCATCTGTAAATGTCATCACCTGCAGATTCACTTACAGTTTATACTCATTACAACTTAATTTAAATAGTTTCCCTTTCCCATCATTTACATTTCCTTGTCTAGAAAACAAGCAAAGGACTTCTAATTTTTCCACAGTAACATGTTTTATTTTAACAATAATCAATATTTCCTGCAGCAGAAACTGTCAATTCTTTCTGCTTTTAATCTATAGTCTGAAATGTTGCTGTTTATATTTGAGAGAACAAAACTTTTTTGTTTTGTTTTTAGAGTCTCAGCTGAATTTATGAATTTATCTGCTTGATTTAAATGCTGATGATTATTTAAAGCTAGTTTTAACATTTACATGACCTTATTTGATCAGCCTCCTAAACTTCTGTAATCGCTGCCATGGTGTGAAATGGAGGGAATCTGGGCCTAGACTTCCTCAGGTGGTCCCATTTGCTTCCTGCTTAACTTTTTTACCTGGATGCATGTAAAGTAACCTCAGAGAGCTCATAGGGTCCATTTCACTCAGACCCATACTAACAGAGCTGGAAGGAGTCATGGAGACGCTTCTGGTTCTGCTTTCCTCCTCTTTGTAGACAGTACTCATCCCAAAGAGGTCAGGGCTTTCTATATAATCATCTATCTTCACACACAGAAATCCAGGGAAGTTATATAACCTTCAGGTATTGTCTGATTATCAACCAATGAGGCGTTAAAGTGTTTCCTGAAGGTGTTTCTGATAAGAAAAGGCAAGACAAAGGATTCAGTTCAATAATTTGTTGTCTAAGCTGTTCAACTTTGGCTCAGTGTGTTGATGCAAATGTGAGCCATCATCTGAACAGATTCAATAATCCTAATCTGGGGATCAACCACATCCTCCCAGCCATTGTATCATCTTTCTGTAGTGATTTTTTGCAGGACACTAACTTCAACCCTGCCGCATTTGAAGGGTAGGCGAAAGGCAAAGAAGGGTTTCATTCCCAGCCTGGGTCTTTCTGCATGGAGTTAGCATGTTCTCCCTGGCGTCGCGTGGGTTCTCTCCAGGTACTCTGGCTTCCTCCTCAGTCCAAAAAGCATGGCTGTTAGGTTAATTGACTTCTCTAAATCCTCCTTAGGTGTGAGTGTGAATGGTTGTTTATCTTATTTGTCTCTGTGTTGCCCCTGCGATGGACTGGTGACCTGTCCAGGGTGGACCCTCATCTCGCCGTGAACCTTAGCTGGAGATAGGCACCAGCACCCCTGTACCAGCAGGGAATAAGCGTGAAGGAAACTAGATGGATGGATAATTTAGGGTGATCACAGCGCTCTGTCATCTGCGATGTGTGTGTCTGTCTCCCGCGGCCAGCTCAGTTTGATTAATACTTTGTAATAAATACATGAATAAAAGCACAGTCATACTCAGTTTGCTCCGCTGTATTTTTTAAATGCGTGGTAAAAGGTATTTAAGCGTTGTGAGGACATGTACCTGTTATATAAAAGCGGCGTCCTATAGTCCGGTGTGCCTTATGTGTGTGTTAAATGCAGAAATGGGACACATAACTGGACTGTAGCCTTTTAATGCGGTCTGCGCCTTATGGTGCGTGAAAATAGGTATTTGAAAATATCGACCCAGGCCACCTTGCTGTATTTCATCTGATGCATATCTGAACTTTTGATCCTTTCAAAAGCTGACTTATGTCTGAGCGGCCAGGTCATCCATCAACCTGTTTGGCTTATTAATACTTCGACAAAAGTCCCTATTTTGGGTCTAATAATGCAGAAGCGAAAGATGCACTCCCCATTACCTCTATTATTCACATCAGAGAGTTTCACCTCTCTACTGGTAAATTGTTATCTCATTTTGACATCCACTGATGCTATAGATGGGTTTGAGGTTTAAAAAGTGGTATTAAGGACTATGCTGATAATATACCTGGAATAATGTTTTAACTAAATGCTTTGCCATATCCATAAGGAGTCTATCAATAAAATTAGACACTTTAATTTTACCAGAATACAATATATTTGCTAAAAGACACAATCAGCACCATTTTGGCTCCTTTGACTGAGTTAGTAAAAAATATAATTGCTCTCAGCACACTGGCCTCTAAACTCTTTGAGGCTTTGTTGGTTGCCAAACAGAGGCATCTACTAATTTATGTTGTTTTGCTCTGTTGCTTAAATACATTTTTCTTTATTTAATCAACAATTAATCAGACCTAGTAAAGTTGTAATAGTGGTTCCACTGAAAGTTATTCTTAGCTAACCACATTCACTAGAAGTTTACATTCAGGCTCAATCACTGTAAAGATATTCTTGATGTATATAAAGTGTATTTTCAAGCAACCTCCTACCCCTCTGGGTTTAACATGTTAACAGATGCTGGTTTCTCAGGAACAGCTGAGGTAGGCGTGTCTAACAGCAGCCTGATGTCAGTAATTATATACGCTGATGACTGAGTGATTGCAGAGGACAACCACTTTCACTCAGGTGGAGGAAACACATCTGATCTGAAGGCTGCCTAAGGTAAATATTTTCATCAGTTTCTGTACAATTTAGAATAAAATAAGACATTTGATTAATTCTAATTGATCATAAGAAAAATGTTTCATTTCTATTTACTTAATGCATCAGTGTGAATTGCTGTCAATGTGATATGATGTTTCATTAAACTGATAGTTAATCTATCTGAACATTCTTAGTTTCATGTTATTTAAAATTCTAAAGTCAGATAAAATGCTGATAATCTTATTAGACATATTTGAAGGCACTTATGTCAGATAACGTCTTATCCCAGGCCCACACTGATGGGTCTGACTGCAGTGCAGTTCCCCAAGGAACCCAAATCAATAATATTAGTGTTTACACTTAGTTTCAGTAAAGTGTGGGTCCAGTTACTGGCTCGACAGCAGGCTCCTAAAAACAGGAGCAGTCGGGCATCAGACAGGAAGGAGTTCCAGTGAATATCAGAATAAACTCAACACTTAGCAAACCTTGATACAAAAGTATTGACCTGCTCTTGATTGCTTTTATTTTCTAAGTGCATTTAGTTAGTTATCTTGACATAATTTTGCAAAAAGCCTAGAAATTACAGATACAATTAAGAAAAATGTAATTATAAAAAAGTTTTTAAAAAATCTATTTTTCTAGTATTTTGACATAAAATTGTAGAAAAAATAAATTTTTTGCAATCCACACATCAGTTTATTTTATGATATATCAAAGGATCTTCAACAGATTAAAAGGTGACAATGTGTTTATACCCTCCAGAGACCCCTCCTTTCCTCCTGTGACTGGAGCCAATACTCTGCTGATGATAGTTTGAATTACTTTACCCACTTTTTCCACACAAATGAATAGCTGAACTGATTTATATCTAGTCAGGGTAGACTTGGTTTACTAGTAATAGCCTATTAATGTGGCTGTTCGGAGTTTTAGAAAATCAGCTGAAGACTGAGAGGCTGAGGGGAAAGATGGGCTTTAGAGCTTTGAAAAAGGACTGAGGCCTGAGATGTAGTGATGGCAATTTAGAAGTCCTATGAACCAATGAACAAACATGATACAATTTGTCAAAACTCTACACCGTGCTCCATGCATCTAAGGACAGTTTCCATTGGCATCCTCTGCTGGATGCTATGAGAACTACATCACAGTTTTTTTTTTATAAGAGCAAGAAGAGTAATTTTATAGAATTAATTATCTTTTATATTACAAAGGTATATAAAATAAATAACTTTCAATATGAAAAAAGAAAAATGAATCCTGCTCCACTGTTCTAACTTAATGTCATTTCTTTTTCATCACCAATAAATCTTTGCATGAGTAAAGCTATAATGTCTGTTTCACTTGTTAATGATCAAAATCTCTGTTCTCTTATAACTAAATCTCTCAAACAGGATCTGCTTTAAAGATGGAAAACCAAAAAACTGCTTTGGACTCAAGTTATAATCACAGCAGGAACATCAGCTACCCTGTCTATGACACAAATGATTATCGTAATGACCCTGAGGGTATCAACAAAGACCTGTTCTGCTGGCTTTATAAAGATGAGAGAGGAGATTTATTATCAAAGATTGTCATCGGCATCTTTTTCCCATGTCCCTGCTGGCCATCTACAGTCTTTACTCCCAGGTGTGTATTAACATGGAGGGTTTGGGTCTTTGGTTCAGGTATTTAAGAAAGATGTTGATGTTTTTGAGTTTAACAACTGCAGCTGAACCGAAGCTGCTTTGTTGGCTCATCGATTCTGCTTCTCTAGGCCACCCTCCAGTAGTCGTGCAAAAGTAATCACATTTGCTTACTTCAGTAGAAGTATAGATACTGCAGTTTAAAAACACTCTGGTAAAAGTTGAAGTACTTCAACTTGACCTCTTTACTCAAGTAAAAGTGAAAAAAGTAGGTTTCCAAAACTACTTAAAGTATAAAAGTATAAAGTAACCTTTAATAAAACAATAAAAGATGCCACTATATAGACTGAAATCAATTTTAGAGCTATTTCTATAGAATTCTCTGAGATAGGGCCAAGATGAGGGAGGTCTTGTATTGGTCTCCATCTCCTGATACGCTCTAGCCTGTGTCCAGGCCTTTCAGACATTTCAGCATCTTTTTCTGAATCCATCATTTGTAGCATGGCATAGACAATTCCGTTGCAGTTTGAAAGAACACCTGCACAGCTCTGATGATTTCCTTTAGCTAACCAATGAGTGTTTGCGTTCTATGACTCATCCAATCACACTAGTTTTTATTAGATGTGGATGGAGCCAATGATCTGCATTGGATGGAGCACATGACGGGAAATAAATATTTAGAAACATTAACCAATTAAATATCAGTGGGGTCTGAATAACAAAGATCATCAACCAGTAAAGGTCTGGAGACATTTTTAATGTGGCCCGGGCCACAGGCGGCTACGCTCTACCCCTGCTATTCATTCAGCTAGCTAATCTGAATCGTTCAATTCCATTTGGAGAGCGAGATCATCTGTGGTAGCAGCACTAGACATCTTCCAGGCATGTGAGGAAAACTAGCAGCAGTTCAGCGGAAAGGAAGAATGGTAGCCGGCGCACGCGGATGACGTCATACACACAAGACCGGACGGGGCATTCGAACCGAGCCATCAGCTCCGGGGCTTGTCCGGGTCCGGAGCGACCGAACCTGATCTCGTGATGGTATGCTGGTGGGGGGGAAACACGATAAGGCAGGTGGGGAAAAACATGGGGCCAGCTGTGTCCAGGCTACCTTCACCGGGTTGGATTCAGTTGCTCCGTCCCCCGCTGGCTCCCTCCGTAGTTCCCGGACCAGCCCCTGAGCTCATGGCTCGGTTCTGTTGCACTGTACTCGACCTAAATCCTGGATGACTTCAAAATTCCCCCCAGACATTTTTTTAGGTATGAAAAGTAGGACATGTCAGGGAAAAAGAAGACATCTGGTCACCATACTACAATTACTTTTTTTGTAACAAACTTAGAGGCTAAAATGCTAACACCAATAAGAAGGGACACATTTCTGCATTTAGAATTTATTTTTATAGCTTGAATAGGCATATATGTGTAAAATCAGTGAAACTGTAATCATTCCTATTTCCAGTATTGTGCTAGTTACTGAAAAGCAGTAACTAGTTTCTGTTACTAGTTACTTCATTTCAAAAGTAACTTAGTTACTAACTCAGTTACTTACACCATAAGGTAATGCGTTACTGTGAAAAGTAACTATTTAGTTACTTTTTATTTTTAAAGGTTCACATTATGCCCTTATAGCCTTCATTTCAGAAATGTTATTGCACTGGAGAATAATACCATCTGTTGAAGAACTTGACATGCATTTGCATCATGAAACTCTGCTAAGCAATTCTATATACAACAGCACAATGATATGTTTCAAAGATGCCAATTTATTTCAGGGCAGAACAAACTGACAATGCTACATAGTAGGTAGTTGCTACCAAGATGCCCTTTACAGCAGGTGGCTACTTTATAATTTGTTCCCCCTTGTGGCTTTAGAAACAAGGTCAATCAACTCCAAAGTTTCAGGAATGAATTGTCATCATAAAAGATGCTTATAAGCCAAAAAATGAAAAGCTGGGACCTTTTTGCCTGATTTAGACAGGGGAGCAGATTACAGCAGGTTTTATTTCATCCCATATTGCCAATTCTGGCAATATGGGATGAAATAAAACGGCTGATGTTAGAAGACAAACTGTTTGTGGGATAGTACAACAGTGATACATTGTAAGTTAATATAAAACACAAATATAGATTTAAGTATAAATTCCAACCAGGAAAAAATGATTTCCTTCTGCATATAGTCTTTAATGATTACACGTGCACTCCATTTTCTATTTTAATTTTTATTACAAATTATATGGTTTACAACAGTTTTCAATGGGATGAGAACATTTGGACACTGTGAAACAATGAGAGAAGATTTTTAATGAATGTGTGGAAAAGAACAAGGAGCTGTTTGCTTTCGGGAAGGAGTAGACACTGCTGTCAGCGATAACTTTAAACAAGCGTTTGTGTTTTAAGTATTAGTTTTAGATCAATATCACTGGCGATATTCTGCTATAACATGTGAATTAAAGAATACAACAGTAAAGCTCAACTTTCATACGTAAAACCTTTCAAATTTCAAGTTCTGCACGTTGGAATTGAAGCGGAGTTAACTCGGGTTGATCTTCCTACTCCGTGCGCGCTCCCGACGAGGGGATACAAATTTTCCCAGGGATAACTACCTTGGCACGACACCGGTAGCTTCTAGCTTCGTCGCAGCATGTTGCTTTTGTAGGTGTTTCAACAGATTACAGTTGCTGTTCTGGGTTGTAGATAGAATCTTTGATCCAAGGCACAAATTGTAAATTAATGAGAATATCTCCAAGTAAAGAAACTCGACTTGGGCTCTGCAGCAGCCGCCATGATGACTAGTGTTGGTAAACACAAACACGCCCTCAGCATGTTTCCTTCCTGTCTCCCTCACTCTAACACAGGAAGACAATACTTCACTGCAGCTTTTAAGTCTCTAGCTGATCCCGATACTATAAAAAAACGTAGTAACGCATCATGTAGTAATGTTAACGGAGTTACTGAATTTAAAAACTAATGCGTTAGCATACTAGTTAGTGAAAAAAATACTGCCGTTACAGTAACACGTTACTTTGTAACGTGTTACTTTGTAACGTGTTAGTCCCAACACTGCCTGTTTCTACATTTAAACATAGTACTTTTCTTTTTTCTCCTTCAAGTTAAAAATTCAATCAAAATCCGTCACTAAAATCTGATCTCCTTTGTTTTTCAGATACGAAGTGAACGTTTTGTTCCAGTTTTCATCATCAACCTTCTAATCTCAGACGTCCTTCAGGTCACCTGCATGGCTGTAAACCTTACCTATGACAAGCCGCCCTACACAAACATCATTTACATTTTTTCTACTTATTATGCTTTTGTTGGGGCCAGTCTTTTCTTCATGACCCTCATTGCCCTGGAAAGGTAAATTCTGTATACTATATTTATCTGTTATAGTATTTTATAAGATATTATTTCATATGATAGATTTAATCTTTATAAAAACTGTCCATTTGCTCTGCATAGATGGTTTACATGTGTTTTTCTGTGACAGGTATCTGATGATTGCCCACCCGATGTGGTACAGATTCAACAAAACAACTAAGGTCTCTGTTTTAGTCTCTGTCGTCACCTGGATATTTTCAATATCATTGGGCTTTGCTGTTGGTTTAAATATTGGATCCAGTTTGCTAATTCCCTTCCCTTTCATGATATTCTCGCTTGTTGGGACCTTCAGAGCTCTGTCTACAGCTCAGGCCGTACCAGCTGCTGAAAAGAGACGCATTGTTGCAGTTTTGGTTGTGGTGGTTTTAATTTATAGTGTAATGTTTTTGCCCATGGTTTTAGGTATATCATTTGGTTTGTATGCACAATCCTCAGATTATAAGCTGTACAGAGCCCTTTATAATTTTTCTTGCACGCTATTTCAGATTAGCCCTCTGACAGACATATTTCTTTACATATTTTTGAAGAAATGGTTCATAGACAAACTATTAACTTCCCTGTGTTGCTGCATCAAGGACAGTAATGAAGCCCAGCAGACAGTTGATGAAACAGGAAGCTCAACTTCTGAAAACACAGACCATGAATGCCCATGAAACTTGGAGAAAAATTCAAGAACCTAAAGAAGATACAATCAACCTTCTGTCATTTTTATAATTCCAATAACATAATGCTCCAGAGTGACCTCTAGCCTCTCACCGGTGACCCAGTGCGGCGCGTTTACAACTAATAACACATAATGCATGAAAATATTCCACCGGTAAAATGTGTACCAGTATAGACATGATAAACATTGTTGGAAAGCTTAGATTCTACACAATTAAACTACCAAGTTTAGTTTAAGGACACAGCGAGCACCAAAGCACAATTAACACAGACATAGCAGCATGTCAGAATGTAAACATTACAAAGCAGCCACAACTACATTCCTTTGAAGGCATCCAGAAGCCTTTTTATAAATCCAGTCTTCAATTGTTTATATTCCATTCATCCATAAGGGACCACAATTTAAAAGTAATCCAGCATATTCGTAATAGAAATATTTTATGATGAGAAAATCACCCATAACGTCCAGTTGTTGACATCAGAAAAGTTACCTGGTCATGGCTATTGCTCTTTATCTTGCTAATATTTACTTCCTAATACTTATTTCCTCAGTTGTTAGCCTGCAATGTTTGGCATGTTTCTTTAGAGCGTGTTCTTACCTACAAGACAAAAGTCTGCATGTTTTTATGACGAGATTTGAGCCAGATAGAGTCGCTGAAATCTAATTTCCAGTCACTTCCTGTCTGCCAGCGATGAACTGAATAGCGCTATATTATGCCTCATAGAGTCTGGCTGTCATTGGTTAAGACAATGTGTGCTGTTGGGCTTTGTAGCCAATGAAATACGGTTTCAAACAAGCCTACATATGGCAAGTTTATATAAAGGGGAGCCGCGTCACTCGCTTGCATAATAGTCAAGAGTCACACAGCTGCGGCTGGATCAATGCACGCAGCTCAAAGCTGAGTAATTACAGCGGCCCAATTTTCTTGATGTTTGGAAGCTTATTTTGTTTTATTACAATGCCTAAGGCTAAAAAAATTTAATACAGCTCGGAAAAGGCATTGGGGCTTATTTTAGCTTGAAAAGCAGCAGTTTATCTATATTTTATATTTTTTGATGTTATTATGGGAGTAAAAATTCTACATTTTGTTATATAGACTGATTCTAAAAAAAATTGGAAAATACTTGCTTCGTAAATGTTTTGTGGCCATCAAAATGCTTCAGTTTTAGTCTATGGGTCAAACAGTAAAGCAAAGCACTTCAAAGGCATTTGGCACAATTTGGCACATTTAGGGAATTTTGGAAATCTTTTCTGAAAATGTTGTAGTTACAGGTCTGACATTTTCTGCATTTGTTGTTGACATGATGTAAAACAAATGTAATGCAATGAAACCTGCCTTTTCTCAAACTTGTCTGAATTACTGCTGTTAAAAAAAGACCCATCATTTTCGAGAATAGAAAACAATAAGAAGTTGTGCTGAGAAAATCTGATTTTTGTACAGGAAAATAAAGCATTTATTTTAAACAATGTCTCCAAAATGTATGCTTTGAGACAAATAATATGTCATGTTTTTTATTAATCTACTGAAGAAACTCTTAAACAACATGCAAATATTTTATTAATTTGGAATATGAACCATTTGCTCAAAACAAAAAAAGTATTCAACGCTCCTTATGTCTTACCTAATAAATGTGAACCTGCTTTTTATTTAACAGCTGTATTTAATCAGAAACACATATCCAAGGATCTACAACAGATTACAAAGTGACATTGTGTTTTATACTCTCAACAGATGTAAATAAATACTGTCGGCCAATGAGCTTCGACACCTAAAAAATTCCAGACCCCTCCTTTCCTCCTGTGACTGGAGCCGATACTGTCCTGATGTTAGATTGAATGTTTTACCAATCTTTCCACACAAATTAATAGCTGAACTGATTCTATCCAGTCAGATCTATTTGACTTACTAGTAATAGCCAATTAAAGTGGCAAGAGTTTTTGAAAAGTAATTCAAGACTGAGAGTCTGAGGGGAAAGATTAATGAGCTCTTGGCTTTTGAGCCTTGAAAAATATCTGAGGACTGAGATGTATTGATGGCAATTTAGAAGCCATGTGAACCAATGAAACAACATGATACAATATGGCAAAACCCTACACCATGCTCCATACATTTCAGACAGATTTGGTCTGTGTTCTACACACCCAATTTTCATTTATATATTTAGAAACATGTAATCTGGCCTTGCAGTTCCTAAATTATTTGCTTTTCCATTTGGGTATGCAAAATAGACGAAAATTTCCCAAAATGGAGAACTGCATGTACAATACTAAAAAATCCGGCTGACGTAAAACATTGTCAAGTACTAAATTACTATTACTTAAACTAACAAAATTTTCTCTCCAACACATAATGGTACTTCAGATTATTTATGTGAAACCAAGTTGTTTTTTAAAATATTGTCACCATTTAATTCTAACAGCTGAATATCATTATTTACCAGCTGATGACAGTTATTTTTAGATACTGTAACTCAGTGGTTTTCAAACATATCCAAAAACTTGTTGTGCTGAGAAAATCCGATGTCTGCATTAATTAATGGCTGAATTTGTTTGTTCCAAAACAACATTGTTGATAAAGATTATATAAAGAAATTATACATAAAAATAAATTCCTGTCCTTCTAAGACTTTAATATGATAAACACCTGATGCATAAAAGCTAATGAACCCTCTCTGAGCTGAATACCAGAATTCTATAATTATACCTCAAAGTAGTTAGTTCTTGATCTAATGCTCTGAGAGTTTGATCTGTGCTGGTGATAAGAACTTTGGTTTAATAGTTAAAACAGTGTGATGTTAATCTTTTTTCTCTTCCTTCGATCCTGCTTTCTTATCTCTCTTCTTCAAGGTTAGTTTATGGACAATTAGCCGACCTTTAACTGTGTAACCACATGGTCAAAGATCACCATCTATTGTTACAAGCTTGAACTATCCCCCTTTATTGCTGCTTGAGATTGATTTTAACGTGCTGCTGTTGTTAATGCATTTTAACCATTTATCCTTTAAGCTGGCTGCTATTCCAAAAGAACATTATTGAATGTATTAACATCTGGCCTATCTTGGACAATCTCAGAAGGGTTTTATTAAGTGGGTTGTTTTCTGTCCTCACAGTGAACTTGGCTCAATACAATTAGTCATGAAACTTATCAACTACAGCCCAGTTGATAGACAGGTTATTTTTCCTCAGCTTCTGTAGCAAATGCTACAGGAAGTAAACCTTATAGATGTTCCTGATTGAGCACAGCAGCAAGTCCATCAAAATTGGCATCTACATGTTGTCAGGGTTCGGTGTTCTGTGCTCTGCTTACTCTCTTCCACAGGTGGTTGTTGCTGACAGGTGGGTATGGCACCGCACCTGCAGCTCATTGAGGCTGCTCTGCTGAGCTTAAGATGAGCGTTAAGTCAGCTGAAGGATGCCAGAACGTTAAACTGTTGTGTTTGTTGAGCTCTGGTTCGCTCATCCGCCCGTCTCTGTGTTCTGAGGACTGCTCTCAGAAACCCTGCCGCTCAGATTCTGCTCTGGCATTCCCCTCAAGGAATGTCTCTTGTCCAACTCGGTACTACCGAGTTGGACAAGAGACCCCTTTCCTGGATTCAAACTGGTTCCTTCAGCTGCTCCTCGAACCTGCCTCCGCTGTGGTGCTGCTAGGGCCCCGCCTAAGTCCCACCTGTCGCTCAGCTCCCTCCTCCCATCTGAAAGCTGTGAGTTAAAGAACTCATTTCTCCACTCACCCTCCCCGCATAGGTTATCCATACTTGGCGAACTCCGAACACTGATGTTTCGAACCTCGTCTGCGGCTCCTATTCTGAACTAACCTTTTGTGTAGTCTAATAAAAATCTTAAACTGTTCTTGTTTTCCCCGTCTGTTTCTGAATGTTGGCCAAACACCTTAAAACCAAGACACATGTAATATGTAGGGCTTAGTTTGATCAGCAAAGGTGAGAACTGGTGGATGTGTAAGACACTGAATTGCTGTGTATGATCAGGGACAGTTTACACATTAAGGGTGCGGTAATCAATACACATCTGAATGGAGCCCTTCTTTTTTCTTGCCACAATGGGTTATTCATACGGACTCTATTATTATCCCTTAGCTAGCAGCTTTTGTAAATGACAAGTCATCTATATCGGCTTTGGCTGGAGGTTATGATCTCTCTCGAAAAGGGTTATGAGTCACGGAGGCGGATTGTATGTTCGACTCCTTTAGCTAGTCCCACATCCCATTCTTCAACAGAAAACACTCCAGCTTTTTCTGACAACTTCTTAGCTACTCTTTCCTTCCAAACACTTGGGATAGGGAACTCCTAAAAGTCCTGTCTCCTAGAACCTGACTTGCCTGGAAACCTGTAACACTGAAGGGAAAGACCTCAACTTGGAATCTGCCTGCCTGCACTAAGTCTGAGTCCCTGCCCATGCCTGGAATCTGCCTGCCAGCCCTCAGTCTCAGCCTCAGACCTAAGTCTTCTGCCAGTCAACCAGCATCTGGACTCACAAGGTTCCCCCTCTGCAGATCTAAATCCCTTCTCTCAGCCAGAAACCTGCCAGCCTGCACTCAGCCTCAGCCATCTGCCTGCCAACAAGCCTCTGGACTTACAAGGTTCCCTTCCCCCATGCAGATCAGAATCCTTTCTCTTAGCCTGAAACCTGCCTGTCTGCACTCAGTCTCAGTCTCCGTCTCAGCCTAGCCCTCAGTCCTCAGCCCACTGCCTGCCGTTAAGCCTCTGGACTCACAGGGTTCCCCCCAAGATCCAGCCATGACCAGTCTGACTACCCCACTTCCTGTTCACATTTTATTTACACTAATTTCAATAAACCTTCTGAACTTTCTCCATACCTCCGTGTGTTTCTGCATATGGGTTAGACATCTTTATCCCATCATGACAGTAAATACTTGTGTTTTTAATTAAAGTGGTACATTATCTCTTAAGTTATGAAGAAGGTTTTAATGAGTGATTAGAATTTGCAGCAATTTATTTAAAAACAAATGGTGTGGTGGAAATGACACGGCATGGTGGAAAATACTGGTTGTTGTGGAAATTGCAATGAATGGACCATACAGACAACAAACCTTTCTTTTTAAAAACTTTATGGAGCATAATAATAAATAATGACAAATTAAAGCCACAAGCAGCATTCTGCGGCCCTTGCAGCTCTGCGCCGCTCGGCCTACTGCAACCGCGGGAGCCAAGCGACTGCCGTCTCCTCGCTCCTCCCCAGCCAGCAAAACAAGTTTCAAACTTCACCTCTGGACCTGCTGGACACAACCACAGCTTTGGTAGGCAAGTGTTAAACTAGGGTTAAAATACGATATCTGGGACAAATCTCCTCCATCAGATAGACACTGCGGCCATCTCATTTGGTATGTCTAAAGCGTAAGCTTGCTATCAGCAAGCTGTGTAAAGAGACTTGGAGCAAATAAGCTTACAGCAAATCTGCTTATATAATCCTCCTCCTGCTGCTTCTCCTCCTCCTTCTCCTCATCATCCAGCTGCTCCTTTTCTTCATCCTCTGACTGCTGCTGCTTCTCCTGATCCTCTTCATCACCCTTCTGCTACTTCTCCTCCTTCTCGTCATCCTCCAGCTGCTAATCCTTCTCTACGTCCTCCCACTCCTCCTTTTGCTACTGCTGTTTCTCATCCTCATCCTCCTCCTTCTACTGCTCCTGCTCTTCATCCTGTGACTGCTGCTGCTTCTCCTGATTCTCTTCATCTTTCATCACCCTGCTTTTGATCTCCTCCTCCTGATGCTGCTTCTCTTCATCCTCCCCCTCCTTCTCCTTCTGCTGCTGATGCTGTTTCTCATTATCCTCCTCCTGCTGCTGCTCTTGCTGTGTCTCTTGATCCTCTTCATCACCCTTTTACTACTTCTCTTTATTCTCATCATCCTCCTCATGCTGCTCCAGCTTTTCATCCTCCCCTTCCTTCTCCTTCTGCTGCTACTGTCTCTCATCCTCATCATTCTACTTCTGCTGCTCCTGGTTTTCATCCTCCACCTGCTGCTGCTTCTCGTCATCCTCCTCCTGTAGCTTCCCCTCATCTTCTTCATCCTACTGCTAATGCAGCTTCTCCTCTTCTTCCTCCTTCTCCTGCTGCTGCACTTGCTGTGTCTCCTTCTCCTCATCCTTCTGCTGCTTCTCTTCATCTTCCCCCTCATTCAGCCTCTGCTGTTTCTCATCCTCTTCATCCTCCTCCTGCTGCTGCTCATCTTCATCATCCCCCACCTTCTGGTGCTTCTCCTCCTCCTCCTCCTTCTGCTTCTAATTTTCTTCATCTTCTGCCTGCTGCTACTTCTCCTGATGCTCTTCATCACCCTGCTGATGCTTCTCCTCATCCTCACCATCCTCCTCTGGCTGCTGCTGGTCCTCCTCTTCATCCTGCTCATCCCCCTCCTCCTTCTGCTGCTGCTACTGTTTCTCAAGATTATCATCATCATCCTCTTTTTGCTGCTACTGCTTCTCCTCCTAATCCTCCTTCTCCTACTGGTACATCTGCTGCTTTTTCTCCTCTACCTCCTCATTTGATCCTCATCAAAGAAAAAATGTACTCTGTTGACCTTCCATATTGAGGTTATAAAAGCATGTGCTGATGAAGGTTACCAGTCATCCAGGTCATAGTCATTCCGTAAAAATTCAAAAAATATCCACTGGACTTGGTTTCCAAGATTTGAAGACGTTTCTCCACCTCTCCAGGAAGCTTTCTCAATTCAAATGTCTGGATCCGCAGTGAGTTTGAGTCTTATATAGACAAAGCTTTGTATCGCTTGGAAACATGCAAATGGTGACCGATGAATGGGTCATTTGGTTCCATCATTAGCCTGTAATATCTGAAACCTGTCTATGGTTCTGAGGGATGGCCGTTAAAGGGGGGGTATTGTTCACCGGCTCCAGCCGGTGACTAGCATAAACCTACATGATAGGCTACAATGAGAAGGAAGGAAAACTGCGTTTCTTATCGAACTTTTATCGACTCTCTTTTTTTCTATTGCGCCACTGTCTATCGATCGATATATATCGTTATTGAATTATCGACCAGCCCTAGTTTGGAGGCACTACAATGATCTATAGTGTAGTTATTGGCTATTATATGCTTCTAATAAAAAAGACAAAATCTCCAAAAATCGGTTTGGCCTATCTTCCCAAAGTAAGAGTTGTAGTGTGATCCAGATGAAGTTATCTGTTTATCCTGCAAGTTTGGAGGCAGTACAATGGTCTATAGTGCAGTCATTGCTCATTTTATACTTATTCCAATAGAATAGAGGTGCCATTTCTCATTTAGGCTTTAGGAAATTCCTCAGAAAAGTATATTTTCGAATCCAATGAATGTGATTATAATCCACCTCTCCTTGGTAACGCTTTTGAATATTTCTCTCTGATTATTTTGCGACTTTTAGATGGAGCATTTTTGGTGCAGTAAGCTCCCCATAGGTTTCAATGTAATTCTCCCAGCGCGATAGGAGACTCGTTTTTAGGAAACTATGGTTGTAGGTCACTGTCTGCCTTGCTATGGTGTCTGATTTGTAGAATAAATCACCCGCCGAGTTATTAATCCGGAAAAGCCGAAACTGTGAATATTTTTGCCAACTTTACTGCAGTCTCACGATGCTGGCTGCGTGTCTGCAGCGGAGGAGAGATCGCTTGATTTATATTCCCCTCCAAATAAGTATTATTGTATAAATATTGTTGCTTTCTACAGCGTTCCAGCTCATGCAGCTGCTTTCATTGTACAGTTCAGTTATAGTCTGATCGCTGCGATGGTGGCTCTGCTGAAATCATTGCGGTGTTGGCGACACTGATGACGTAGACCTAGTTATATTTAATTACAAATATGATTTTTTCCCCCCTGCTAACCAGGTAAAACAGTCTCAAAGAGAGAGACTTTAGCTGAAACCGAAACTGAAGGGGGTGGATTTGTTCTCCATCCACAGCGCTAATGGGGCAGTTACATCTAAAAAGGGATTCATGAGTTGATAAGAACCGCAGGGGGATTGAAGACTGACGAAAATTCTCATATCTCAGAGACTTTTTGTGTTAAATAGTACAGTTCGTAATATATATAGCAGTGTTTCCTTATTGTACAATATATATCAAAAATGTAAACATCATAGTAAATACTTTGTTTAAATTACTCACTATATCAAAATATTCAATAAATACCAGTGAATTAATTCAATGGAGTATTTTTGTACCACTAACCATAGGCTTTAAAATACATTAAACATACTTAAAAGGTACCCAAGTTCTAATTCATAATGCAATTAATTATTCACAAAATCAACATGTTGTTCCGTTTATCATATTCAGAGAAACTAGGCAGAAAAGTTCATGCTAACCGCTTCATATAAAATGAGTGGAAGCGGCTAGGCTAAGCTAACACATTGAAATACATAGGCTGCTAAGCTAATGGTTAGCATAACTTACCAATTCACAGTTTCTTACTAGTGCCCTGCTCTGAACAACGTGGCACGGCACCGGTAACCAGCTCCTATATTTCGACATTAAATGCAGTAAGTTTCTTGACTTTATATAGTGAATTAAATGCACAAATACTGACCTGCAGCAACACCCCTCGCGTGTGTCCATCCGATCTCGCAACTGCAAACAACTTCGTGGTGACGTACAGTTTGGATGCGCACCGACACGTAGCGACGTAATACGCAGACAGGTATTTAGCAAAGGGAAAAAAACAACAGACGAAGCTAAACCATTACATAGATTACAGGCATGTCTGAAGACATAAAAACCAGGATGACTTTTAACTTTCTGCTCCTGAATGCAGACAACATAGAGGTTTTAGTCTTTGGACCAGAGTTTTTGAAAAAGAAGCTGAATAGTCAGCCATTTCATTCGGATGGGATTAAACAGATTTCAGATAATAAAGTAAAAAATCTTGGTGTTATTTTTGATCAGGACCTGTCATTTAAATCCCATATCAAAGAGGTTTCTAGAATTTCCTTCTTTCATCTGAGGAATATTGCAAAAATTTGGAATCTCCTGTCCAGGGGTGATGCTGAGAAACTACAGTATGTCATGATGGGTTACTGAGAGGCCCAAGATGCAGAACACCACGGAGACAGAATAAAAGTTTAACAGGTTTATTGTTTCACAAAGCACATGGAAATAACACTGGTACTGGTTCAGGCCTGGGGGCTGGTTCACTGGAGTCTGTGTGGGAGACAGTTCAGTTAGCGTTGGCTCAGTTGAGTTTGAGTTTTAAGATTTTCTGATTTGTACCTTGAGGAGTCCTGATAAAGCCTTGAGGGAGGAACTGTTGGGATCCAGAGATTGTTTCGTTCAGCAGAGTCCGATAACTGCTTCAGCGTCTTACTTCTAGCGAGAGGGCAGACCTTGGTTCTGAGTTTCCAGCTCTTAGTCCTGAGCTGCATGGGAATCCAGAAAAGAGTCTTCAGGTTTGGCTCAGAGGGCAGGCTCGGCAGGTTAAGCTCTTCCAGAGCTTCACAGGAGAAAAACAGGTTTCCTGAAAGCAGAGACAAAGGGTTAGAATCCTGTCTGGATTCAATGGCAACAAAAAGGTTCTCAGAAGATTCTAGGCTCAGGTGCTAACCAACTGGATTTAACACTGCGGCGTCGAGGCAAGGTCTGAAGACAGCTTATATACTGTGGATCCTCTGATGATGAGATGCGCCTCAGGTGTGTCGAAGGCTCAGCTCAGGAGGATCCATGGCAGACTCTGCTGGAGAGAGATGGAACTTCTCCAGCTCCCAACACAGTAGTCCATGCATTTGTTACTTCAAGGCTGGACTATTGTAATTCTTTACTATCAGGAAGTCCACAAACTGTAGTTAAAAGCCTTCAGCTGATCCAAAATGCTGCAGCCAGAGTTCTGATGAAAATGAAAAAGAGAGATCATATCTCTCCTATCCTGGCTTCTCTTCATTGGCTTCCTGTTAAATCCAGAATAGAATTTAAAATCTTCCTTCTCACATATAAAGCCTTAAATGGCCAAGCTCCATCTGATATCAGAGATCTGATTGGTCTTTAGGTTCCTTGTGTTGTGAATTGCTGGTATATAAATAAAACTGAATTTAATTTAAATACATTTTTTCCTCCAGAGACATTGTTTCATTATCGCCCATCTTTGGTGAGTGGTTTGGTTTTGGACTTCGGTTTTTGTTTCCGCCTGCCTGCCTGAATATGACTCTATTCTCCCTCCTGATTCTCTGAGCTTGCCATAATCCAATCGGACCTGTCATGGAGTGCACTGACCTCCCTCTCGGATTCTCTGCTGGATTATCCTCCTCCCTCCATAGAAAATTGCATGCTTTCATATCAGATGCATTGTGCTTATAGTTTATTGTTCAGAATTGGATTAGGTAAAACTTGTTTGATTCAAATATTATCAAAAAATACTGCTACATATGTTTGCTGTACATCATACATGCTGCTAATCTGAAAGACATTCCATCGGTGCATCACAACAGCTATCCTATGTTTATCCTTTGTTTATTCCAGCAGTTTGTAGTCAGTGTTGGGCACGTTACTTTGAAAAAGTAATTAGTTATCGTTACTAGTTACTTCTCCCAAAAAGTACCTGAGTTACTAACTGAGCTACTCCAGACAATAAAAAGTAACTAGTTACTAGCAAAAGTAACTATTGCGTTATTGCATTTCTCCTCGCAACTCCTCCCCACCCAGCCCCCCACCTTCTCGC
This sequence comes from Cyprinodon brontotheroides, assembly GCA_018398635.1. Taxonomy (NCBI): domain Eukaryota; kingdom Metazoa; phylum Chordata; class Actinopteri; order Cyprinodontiformes; family Cyprinodontidae; genus Cyprinodon; species Cyprinodon brontotheroides. Next base: position 4,274,548 of record JAGKQL010000051.1, read on the forward strand.
CGTGTGTTTCAGAAGCCAGCTGAATAGAGCTGGACCACAAAGACAAGAACCTGCAGAGAGTTTAGCATTTATTGCAACTCAACGTAAATGACATCAGGGGGGAACGCCATGGGAAGTTTTTTAACAGGGCATTCAGATCTGGTGAGTATATGAAATCCTCTATACATCTGGGGATGTCTAATGAGTCAAATCCTGTGTGTTTGGGTTGTTATAGATACTAATAACATCTATCTATCATCTATCTATCTAGATCTATACTCTGTGTGTAACATAAAATATGGTTGTCCATCCCTGCCACAAAGGCCAACAAATAATGTTTAAAAAAATACAGTAGGTCTGAAAGGCAGAGTATCCGTAAATCCATCCATCCATCCACATCCATCCATCCATCCATCCATCCATCCATCCATCCATCCATCCATCCATCGTTCTCCTGTGGTGGCGCCTTTAAGCGAGCATCTTGGCGTTCCTGTCACTAGCGGTGGACGTTGGTGAAGTTGGGGAGCCTGCGCTGGTGAATCGCAGCTTCAGCCTTAACACCAGTATTTCCATCTGGAAACCGCTGTTTGCTGCTGGAGTCCTCTGACTCTCCATCCTCTGTGTGTGTGCTGTACGTTAACACCGCCAGCGGAAACACGTCACAACTGACAGGCGGAATCTCACTATACATCAGCCATTCCCCTCATCCTCCCCTCTCTCAGGACAAGAAGGCGCCGTAAAGTCCTATCATGAAAAAGAGTTCATTGTGCGACCCTGAGTAACCGCGCAGTAGCGGGGTGTCTGCAATGGTAACGGCGTCGTTATAGTTACAGTTAAAGTAATTAGTTAGATTTCTCGTTACTAAAAAAAGGTAACGGCGTTAGTTACTTTCAACGCCGTTAGTCCCATCACTGTTTGTAGTGTTTGCATAGTTAAACATAATACTGTGACAGGGATTATTATATTACCCATTATTAGTTGTGGTAGTCTTAGGTTATTTTATAACAGTAACCAATTGTCCCTCAGAGCTGAATCAACCTCCTTTGGTTAACACTTGAAGACACAGAGACAATTTCCTTTGGATGGTGATTAATAACTTTGAACAGCCAGTCAAGGTTTCCAATCTTAAAGGTAGGATTAGTAAGCCTTGGTGAATAAGCAGATTCCAGTCATAATTATTTAACTAAGGTTAAGTTTTTGGGATTACCTTTGATTTCAATTACATATTAATTAACTATAACATCCAGATCTGGTCATTCATAAATTCATAATCTGGGGGTAAAATAGTACAACAGTAAATATAACAGACATATATAGCTAAAGCATCATTTCTGTAAATAGAGCATCCATTGTTGAAATTTCAGGGGGAGGACTGAAAATTGACAGAAATTCTGGAACGACAGAACTTCGATTCTAGTGGGATCAGATAAACAAAACATGTCGTGAGAACACATTCATATTATTTGGGAAGATATTAACATCTCACTTTGTTTGTTCCCCGTGGAATAAGGAATTATAACTGATTCCGCTGACCAGGAAATTTAATAATTTGTTTATTGATGGGATGCCAACTTTACAGCTAGAGACAGGGGAGCTTTGTCAAAGTAATTATGCCAGTTTTTATCTTGTTTATCAGCTACAGCTTCTCCTTTTTCCATTTCTGTTTTACACTAAAGCCTTTCATAAGGCTCTATGGCATTACAAAACACTTGCTGTGCTGCAACTTTAAGGTTATGTTCACAACCTAGACTGAAGTAACCCAAATCCAATTTTTTGCAACTTCATTTTAATAGTTTCCCTTTCCCATCATTTACATTTCCTTGTCTAGAAAACAAGCAAAGGACTTCTAATTTTTCCATTTCTGTTTTTCACTAAAGCCTTTCATAAGGCTCTATGGCATTACAAAACACTTGCTGTGCTGCAACTTTAAGGTGATGTTCACAACCTAGACTGAAGTAACCCAAATCCAATTTTTTGCCCAGATGTGACCTGTGTCTGATCATTTCATGACTGCCTGAACTGCAACAATGTGAATATTTAAAATACGACTCAGGCCACCTGGCTATGTGGCCTAAATCTAAGGCATATCAGAACTTTTGATCCTTTCAAAGGCGACTTTTGTCTGAGCGGCCAGGTCACATCCATCCAACCTGTTTAGCAGTAATACTCGACAAAGGTCCCTATTTTGGGTCTAATAATGCAGAAGCAAGAAGATGCACTCCCCCGCACCTCTATTATTCACATCAGAGAGTTTCACCTCTCTACTGGTAAATTGTTATCTCATTTTGACATCCACTGATGCTATGGATGGGTTTGAGGTTTAGAAAGTGGTATTTAGGTTTCTGAGGACTATGCTGATAATATAAATGGAATAATGTTTTAAAAAATGCTTTGCCATATCCAGAAGGAGTCTATCAATGAAATTAGACACTTTAATTTTACCAGAATACTTTATATTTGGTAAAAAACACAATCAGCACCATTTTGGCTCCTTTGACTTAGTTAGTAAAAAATATAATTGCTCTCAGCACACTGGCCTCTAAACTCTTTGAGGCTTTGTTGGTTGCCAAACAGAGGTGTCTACTAATTTATGTTGTTTTGCTCTTTTTCTTAGATACATTTTTCTTTATTTAATCAACAATTAATCAGACCTAGTAAAGTTGTAATAGTGGTTCCACTGGAAGTTATTCTTAGCTAACCACATTCACTACAAGTTTACATTCAGGCTCAATCACTGTAAAGCTACTCTTGTTGTATTTAAAGTGTATTTTCAAGCAACCTCCTACCCCTCTGGGTTTAACATGTTAACAGATGCTGGTTTCTCAGGAACAGCTGAGGTAGGCGTGTCTAACAGCAGCCTGTTGTCAGCAACTATATACGCTGATGACTGAGTGATTGCAGAGGACAACCACTTTCACTCAGGTGGAGGAAACACATCTGATCTGAAGGCTGTCTAAGGTAAATATTTTCATCACTTTCTATACAATTTAGAATAAAATAAGACATTTGATTAATTCTAATTGATCATAAGAAAAATGTTTCATTTCTATTTACTTAATGCCTCAGTGTTAATTGCTGTCAATGTGATATGATGTTTCAATAAAACTGATAGTTAATCTATCTGAACATTCTTATTTTCATGTTAATTAAAATTCTAAAGTCAGATAAAATGCTGATAATCTTATCAGACATATTTGAAGGCACTTATCTCAGATAACGTCTTAAGCCAGGCCCACACTGACTAGGGTCTGACAGCAGTGCAGTTCCCCAAGGAACCCAAAAATCAATAAAATGAGTGTTTACACTTAGTTTCAGTAAAGTGTGGGTCCAGTTACTGGCTCGACAGCAGGCTCCTAAAAACAGGAGCAGTCGGGCATCAGACAGGAAGGAGTTCCAGAGAATATCAGAATTAAATCAGCACTTAGCAATCCTAGCTACAAAAGTCTCTAAATTAGTTTTAATTTCTAAGCCCACTTGATTGGTTATGGATGTGGACATAATTTTGCAAAAAGCTTAAAAATTACAGATACAATTAATAAAAATTTAATTATAAAGAGAAAAAAATTTATATTTATTGTATCTATTTATTCTACTATTTTATGCCAAAACATAGAAAATACAACTTTATGGAAGAATATATTGCAGCAGCCTGAACTTGATGGCTTTGCAATCAACACATAAAAACCTAAACGGTATTTATTAGTTTTTTTAAAAGAGCAAAAAAAATGAATAATTATGGAATTAATTATGTTTTTATTACAAATGCATCTAAAATAACTGTGTCAGAATGAAAAAGAGAAAAAAAAAAATCCTGCTGCACGGTTGTAACTTCATGTAATTTCTTTATTGTCACCAAATAAATCTTTGCATGAGTAAAGCTGTAATGTCTGTTTAACCTGTTAATGACTGAAATCTGTCTGTTCTCTTATAATTAAATCTTTCAAACAGGTTCTGCCTTAAAGATGGAAAACCACACAACTACTTTGGATTCAAGTTATAATCACAGCAGCAACATCAGCTACCCTGGCTATTATATAGTTTATCATAGTCATCGCTGCGAGGATATAAATAATAATGTGTACTGCTGGTATTTCGGTGGAGAAACTTTATTATCAAAGGTTATTATCGGCATCTTCTTCCCCATGTCCCTGCTGGCCATCTACAGTCTTTACTCCCAGGTGTGTATTAAGATGGAGGTTTGGGTTCTGCTTTTGTATTTTAGCAAGATGTTTATGTTGTTGCATCTCCCAAAAACTGCATCAGCTAAGAAGCTGTGTGTTAGGTGATGGATTTGGCTTCTCTAGGCTCCTGCTCCTTATTCTGCCCTTATTGTACAGGGTCACTCAAGTTCCTTCATTGGTTTGGCACAGCTTCCTGGAATGCAGAGTAATCTTTTATTTATTATTATTATTTGTTTGAACATGAGAGGAAAAGCCTTGGTGTTCATACATAGGTCCGATTAGTATGGGGACTGTCCTCAGATTTCCAGGGAGAGTCCCAGTTTTGGAAGACCTGTCCCTGACAGAAGCTGTCCAGGATTTCAGAGTCAGATGAAAGATAATGTTGTCTTTGGGTTGTTATTAGTATAGCTGTGTAAAAAACACAAACTACAGATGTTGTTCATAACAGCAGCTGCTTTAGAAGACCTGACTGCACCACGTTAAAAAAAGACAGAATCTAAACGCAGAATATGATTTTGTTCTGTATGTGTGAATCATGGATGGACTAACTATTAACTTTTTATACAAAGATGATACTATACTCATCTAAAAATATCAACATCTAGAGGATATCCAAAGTATTGATAGTCATCCCCATGGGGAACCCATCCCCTTGGGGAGCAGCAGGCTGCCATTGTGCGGCACTTAGGGAGCAGTGTGGGGTTAAGGGTCTTGCTCAGAGTGGCAGTGCATGAGAGTGCGCCTTGAACCCAGCACCCCTGGGATCCAAGCGCAATTCCTTGACCACTAACCACCACTTTCCTAAATGCCAGTGAGGAGAGACACATTTCTGCATTCAGTATTGATTTGTATTGCTTATATATGTGTAAACTCTGTGAAACCGTAACCATCTCTGTTACTACATTTAAACATTGTTAAGTTTCTTTTTTCCTCCTTCGAGTTCAAAATGTCAAAAATCAGTCTCTAAAATCTGGACACCTGGTTACCTTGGAGTAAATTTGTTTTTCAGATACGAATTGAACGTGCTGTTCCAGTCTTCCTCATCAACCTTCTAATCTCAGACGTCCTTCAAGTTGTCTGCATGGTTGTAAACCTTGCATATGACATGCACCCTATGACAAACAGGACGTACTTTATTTCAACTTACCATGTTTTTTTTGTGGCCAGTGCTTTCTTTATGACCCTCATAACCCTGGAAAGGTAATTTTCTGTATAGTTTATTCAAAACCATGAGTTATAGTATTTTATAATATATTATTTCATGGGAAAGATTTAATATTTATGTAAACTGTTCATTTTGCTGTGCATAGACTGTTTACATGTGTTTTTCTGTGACAGGTATCTGATGATCGCCCACCCGCTGTGGTACAGATTCAACAAAACATCTAAAGTCACTGTTTCGTTCTCTGTCGTCACCTGGATACTTTCTATTTTAATGGGCTTTGTTAGCTTTTACTTTCCTGAAGCCAGTTTGCTCCTTCCCCTCCCTTTCATGATATTCTTCATTGTTGGGACCTTCAGAGCTCTGTCTACAGCTCAGGCCGTACCAGCTGCTGAAAAGAGACGCATTGTTGCAGTTTTGGTTGTGGTGGTTTTGATTTATATTGTGATGTTTTTGCCCGTAGCTGTTGTTCATTCAATAATAATCAATTCAGGTAACTCAAGATGGTATGGGCAATATGAAAAAGCTTTTGATTATTCTTACATTCTAATTCAGATTAGCCCTCTGGCAGGCACATGTCTTTACATCTTTTTGAAGAAATGGTATATAGACAAACTATTAACTTCCCTGTGTTGCTGCATTAAGGACAGTGATGAAGCCCAGCAGATAGTTGATGAAACAGGAAGCTCAACTTCTGAAAGCAAAGACCATGAATACCCATGAAACTTGGAGGGAAATCCAAGAACCTAAAGATGCTACAAACACCCTTCTGTCATTGTGACATTTCCTATAACATTATCCTCCAGAGCCTGTGACCTCTATAGGACAGATGGACAACTGCATGTATAACACTTAATGAAGCTGATTTAAAACATTCAAGTTCTAATTTAGCGTTACTAAAAATAACAAAATGTTTTTTTCAACATGTATTGATAATTCAGATTATTTCATATGTGGAAACCACATTTTTTTTATATTGTCTCCATTTATTTCTAACAGATGAATATTATTATTTACCAGTTGATGAAAGTCTTAAAAAAGTTTGTGTTTATTTTTAGATACTGTAACTTAGTGGCTCCCAAACATATATGCACCCAAAAACTTGTCGTGCTGAGCAAATCTTACCAGTTTAAAGAAAAATAAAGCATTAATTTTACATTTTAAATTAATTTTCATATTGTGTCAAGGTCAGGGATCTTGTGGTTTGAAAAAAAAAGTTGTGTTTGAAATAAATAGGTCAACGGCGGGGACAGTATAAAGTCAAAAGGGTTGACAGAAGTTGCTAAAAAGAAATAAATGTTTATTATTTTTATTTTATTTATTTATTTTAAAATTTTTCCTACTTTGCTTTGATTCAGTTTTTATTTTCCTATATTTTAAACATGTAAAGCACTTTGCATTGTCTTTGTACATTTGAAGTGTGCTATACAAATAAATTTGCCTTGCCTTGCCTTGCCTTGCCTAAAGAATGTCTCCAAAATGTATGCATCGAGAGAGATTATATGTCATGTTTGTTTATTACTCTACTGAAAAAAGCCGTAAACAACATGGAAATATTACTTTAGTTGGAATGTGACCCTGAACCTGCAGGAGTATTCAAAGCTCTTTATGTCTTATTTACCAAATGGGAGGATGCTGTTTAATTAACAGCTGTATTTAACTAATGTGCCTCATAAATTCTCTTCCTTGGGTGTCGTCTGTAATGACCTTAGTGATCATTGTGTGTGTAGAAGCCATTATGTATAAGCTCTATAAAAGAAGGGAAATGATGTGTGTATGGGCGTGTGTTTCACCGGAAAGGTCAAATCGGTTTGACCGCTTGGCGGGGGAATGGTGTCAACTCACAGCTGGCTTTTGTATCATTTTTTTTTTTTTGTTTTGTAAGCGCTTAAGAGTGGGAATAAATCAGCCTCTTAAACAGCAAGAACAGCGTCTGGAAATTTCCTGTTCACACCATCTAACCCCGGCAAAGCACCGTCAACCATAAGATTCCGGTTTAAAAACATTCCTGTGGCTTTAGGCGTCGGCTTAGCCCCTACAGTGTGTTTGCTGCATGTAGAAGCACTAGGATTCCAAAATGCAAACCCTGTGTAGTTTGCAGAAGGAATCTTAAAAATGTTAATGAACAAGCCTTTCATCATGATTTGTCTATGGTGAACTGGGAATATATAAAACTAATTCCAGATGTAGAGCTAGCCTGGACCTTTTTCAGAGACATTTTCATGCAATTAAATAAACATGCACCTTTGAAGAAATTCAGGGTAAAGGGGCCATTTGCCAGATCTGGCAAATGGCATTCATGAGTGTAATAAAGCAAGGGACAAGACAAGACAAATTTACTCTGCCAGTGATTGGTCATATTTTAGACAGCTTTCGAAATAAATGCTCTTTGCTTATTAAAAAGGCCAAAGCAGAATTCTTATTGTCCATAACCACTGAAAACCTCAATGATCCAATGAAATTCTGGAAAGTGATCAAATCTGTCTGTTAATAAAAATTCAGACTCTTCCAACATTTGTACTTAGAGACTCAGTCCCAAATTATTATGGAATTAAAATCTTTAATTGTTTTAACCAGCATTTTTTATCATCTGGTTTTCTATTTGACTCAAAAGAGACAACTACTAGGAATATTTGTGCAGAATCTCCCATGTTTTGTGGAGAGCCTTTTAATTTTGCTCCTTTTACTTGTAGCAAAGTACATAAAGATTTAAGAACATTAGAGCACAGAAAGCCCCCTGTACCTGACTGGACTGAGCCTCACTTCCTAAAACTGGCAGTAGCCGTTTTCACAGCAGAGGACAACCGTCCATTCTGTTTAATCTTTCAAATGAAAACAAGGACATCTCATCTATTTGGAAATCTGCTTTTGTCATTCCTTTATTAAATGGAGGTGATCCATCAGTTCTTACCAATTATAGAGCAATTTAAAATGTATGTGTAACACTGGCGTAACTTTCTGAAGGAATGGTGTGGATATGTCCCCACCAACTTTGGGCATGGGGGGGACAGTCCCCAGCAATAATTTCCGCTGATTTACTTCAGCCAGCAGTAACTGGGTGCATCTGTCTGTGTTCAGAGCGTTTTCAGTACGTGTTTTTTCCTCGCTCTCCCGCTGCTCTCCAGTCCCACCTCTCAGTGAAATATCATTGGATCTGTTGCTTTGGGACATAATATTATTTGTGATCACTAGTCACTGCATACGAGGAGGA
>JAGKQL010000051.1:4290314-4322085 GCA_018398635.1 Cyprinodon brontotheroides
AATATGTCTGCTATATGTGGATTTATCCTGTGTTTTCTTTTGAAGATATAGAATTGTGCAGAGGTAAACAGAGGTAAAACCCACTCTTATTTTTTTTTTATCTAATATGGTAAATGGTAAATGGCATGTACTTATATAACGCCTTTTATTCAAGCCAGGAGACTTGACCAAAGCGCTTTACACTACATTCATTCACCCATTCACTCACACACCGATGGTGGCAAGCTACATTGTAGCCACAGCTGCCCTGGGGCTCACTGACAGAAGTGGGCTGCCGCACACTGGCGCCACCGGCCCCTCTGACCACCATCAGTAGACAATGCAGGTGAAGTGGCCCAAGGACACAATCCATACTGAAAGTCGAGTCGGGGCTTGAACCGTCAACCCTTCGATTTCAGGGCAAACTCCTACATCCAAAAAAATCCTACATCCAACGCCACCCAGATGCAAAACCTCTTTCGGTCAATCAGCTTTCATTGTACAAGGCACAAAAACATGGAACACATTACCTGCAGAACTGAAGGGAGAGTCAAACTGGGTCTTTTTTAAACATAAACGTAAAGACTTTTTATTGAGAGGTCAGTCATGTGAACATTAATAATCTAACTGACCTGATTTTATTTCTGTGATGTTTTAATGTGTAATTTGCTTTGTTGTTCTTGTGTACAGTCACTGTGTTTTGTGTAAAAGCCTAACTGGGGACAGACATTGAGAATTAGCCTTAGCTAAAATGTCAACCTAGTGTGTGACATTGATGCATGTTGAGCATACTTGTCCCTATCAAATAAACAACAACAATTATCAGGTGAAGTGTTTTGCCCAAGGATGACAACGTTTTCACTGAAAGATCGGAATCGGGGCTTGAACCGTCAACCCTTCGATTTCAGGGCAAACTCCTACATCCAACGCCACTGTCGCCCCAATATGCTCTCTCTGTATCAAGCAAAATAATACATTCAAGGGACGGTAAATAAATGTGTTGTATTTAAATGAGCACTGGAACTATAAGAGAAACTGACACTGAGCATTTAAAATATTAACTTCACTAAACAAGTTGTAGGCTACATCTGGGCTGTAGTTACTCTGTGTCGCCCATTTCATGTATTTAATCTAGGGCTGAAACAATTAATCAGATTCATCAATTATTTAAATAATGTCGACTAATTTAGTAATTGATTTATCGTTAACTGGTGTATAGGGCCACTAAAATGTGCCTTTAGCCGACAGAGCGAGCCATTTAGAACAGGAATTATACCAAGATTGTAAAAAATATGTTAACATTTTGCATTTATGATTAAAAAAAAGTTTTAGTCTGTCAGTATTCTCCATCCAGAACTCCTCAAGAGGAAAAGTTTCTGTTTCATCTGGCTTAATTTTGTAAAACATCTTATTTAAGGAACATTTGGCTGATCTGACTATTAATAAAGTCATCAAATAAATAATCAACAGATTAACAATTTGCAAAATAATTATTAGTCGCAGCCCTAATTTTATAGTAACATTCCAAACACATTTCCTTCATAATACAGCACTGAAGGGCAGCTGCTTCACCCTGAGGCTGCCCTGCAGCATTATATCTGTTTTCTACAATCATATAATGTTTCTATTATACAAGTGGGTTTTTGATAGTAAAGGATTAAATGTAATAACTTGTTATCATCATCCTATATTGATTACTGTCTGACTGTTTAAATAGCTTCTTATCTATTTTCTTTTTAGTGGCATCATCTACAAACACAACACTAAGAATGAGCCTAAGTTTATTCATATATAAAATCAGTTTGAACAATTAGAAAAGACAATATAACACTATCTGTAATGTAATAGTATCCACAATAAACAGCCAGATGGTCTATACTGACCGCAAGTACTACTATTACCATCCATCCATCTTCTCCCTCTAACAGGGTCATGGTGGACCGTTGCCCATGTTATGGAAAGCTCTGTGGTTCTACCTTGAAGCTTTATCTCAGTTTCTTTTCCTGAGAAGAGAGACAGACTCTTTAAATAACACGATACAATAATCAATACACAATACATAATCTATATGTATTAAATAACCAGGAGACATGACAACAGATCTTGACAGAAGTTGTAATCTTACTCAGACCAGAGAAGTTTCTTGGAGTTACATAAGGCAACACTTACGAAACGGGCTCATATCTTGTTGAAGTGGCCACAATTCAGTTTGTAAAATTCAGCTTGATTAAAAACACAACTCACAATATACTCAAGGGGGCCTCTGTAAACAAGAAATCAGGTGAAATATGTTACATTATAAATTTGACATGAAAGTAAAATATCCAACCACTTAGTAAGAACTGTGTTGATTTTTAGCAACAATGATTTATATATATAAAATAAAACTCACACAACTAAGAATAAATTTTTCATTCAATTTTAATTCAGTATAGAGAGATAAATAACCAAAATCCTTCATAGCACATTTATAATTTACCGTAAGTTAAATGCTCAATTTATATCTGGAAAAAACCCTAATAACTGAAAGTCCAAATTTGCCCGTTCTTTTTATTTTCAATAATGATGTCCACAAAGGAGTTCCACAATACCTCCAAACTCAAAACAAAAGTCCTGGAAGTGTTTAAAAGGGAGCGCTGTTTTTTTACATTGGGCCCTTGATTTGCTACTTTATTACATCATGTTCTACTCACCCATATTAGTTTTGTTTCATTTGGAGCCGCTCTGTAGCGATATTCCGTTAGGTTTTATCCAAGTAACGCCTTCCTAGCGGCAACGACTTGAAGGCACAGACTAAACTGTTCATCATTTATTCTTTAATGGTAACGCCAGCATCCAGAACAACAACAACATGGAGGCCAATCACTGTCCCTCAGACATCCGCCTTTATATTTTTTATATTTATATGTTTGTAAAACAAAGCAGCGCGTGTATGGCGTCATCCATTCGCATGCGGAACAATGGAGTCGTAACAGGAAGCCCGGGCCATTGTATGGTGGCGGCTCTACCCCTTCTATTCCTATTCCCCGCCGATAGCTAATCTGAATTGTTCCCCATTCCATTTGGAGAGCGAGATCATCTGTGGGAGAAGCACTCCAGACATATTCCAGGCATGTGAGGAAAACTAGCAGCAGTTCAGTGGACAGGATGAATGAACGGTAGCCGGGCGCGCAAATGATGTCATACATACAAGACTGGAAGGGGCATTCGAACCGAGCCATCAGCTCGGGGCTTGTCCGGTCTGGAGCCAGCCGGGGAAGGAGCTTAACCGAACCTGATCCCGTGATAGTATGCTGGTGGGGGGGAAACACGATAAGGCAGGTGGGGAGAAACATGGGGCCGGCTGTGTCCAGGCTACCTTCACCGGGTCGGGTTCAGTTGCTCCGTCCCCCGCTGGATCCCTCCCACTGTTCAACCGTAGTTCCGGACCAGCCCCTGAGCTTTTTTTAGGTATGAAAAAGTAGGACATGTCAGTGAAAAATAAGACAGATGGTCACCCTACTACAATTACTTTTTTTGTTACAAACTTAGAAGCTAAATGCTAACACCAATAAGTAGGGACACATTTCTGCACTTAGAATTTATTTTTATAGCTTAATTAGGCATATATGTGTATGTGTGTTTGGACATTTAAACATAGTACTTTTCTTTTTTCTCCTTGAAGTTAAAAATGCAATCAAAATTAGTCACTAAAATCTGATCACCTTTGTTTTTCAGATACGAAGTGAACACTTTGTTCCAGTTTTCATCATCAACCTCCTAATCTCAGACATCCTTCAGGTCGCCTGCATGGCTGTAAACCTTACATATGACAAGCCGCCCATGCACATTTCTGCTACTTATTATGGTTTTATTGCGGCCAGTGTTTTCTTCATGACCCTCATTGCCCTGGAAAGGTAAATTCTGTATACTTTATTTAAAACAATATGTTATAGTGTTTTATAAGATACTATTTCATATGATAGATTTAATCTTTATAAAAACTGTTCATTTGCTCTGCATAGATGGTTTACATGTGTTATTCTGTGACAGGTATCTGATGATCGCCCACCCGATGTGGTACAGATTCAACAAAACAACTAAAGTCTCTGTTTCAGTCTCTGTCGTCACCTGGATATTTTCAATATTATTTGGCTTTGCTATTAGTTTCAATATTGGGGCCAGTTTGCTCTTTCCCCTTCCTTTCATGATATTCTCGCTTGTTGGGACCTTCAGAGCTCTGTCAACAGCTCAGTCCGTACCAGCTGCTGAAAAGAGACGCATTGTTGGGGTTTTGGTTGTGGTGGTTTTAATTTATAGTGTGATGTTTTTGCCCATAGTTATAGGTCTATCATTTGTTTTGTATGAACATTCCTTAAATTCTAATAAGCTGTACAGTGCCCTTAATAATTTTTCTTGCACGCTATTTCAGATTAGCCCTCTGACAGACATATTTCTTTACATCTTTTTGTTTTTGAAGAAATGGTTCATAGACAAACTATTAACTTCCCTGTGTTGCTGCATCAAGGACAGTGATGAAACCCAGCAGATAGTTGATGAAACAGGAAGCTCAACTTCTAAAAGCAAAGACCATGAATACCCATGAAACTTGAAAAAAATTCAAGAACCTAAAGAAGATACAATCAACCTTCTTTCATTTTTATAATTCCAATAACATAATGCTCCAGAGCCTGTGACCTCTAGCCTCTCACTGGTGACCCAGTGCAGCGCGTTTACAACTAATAACACATACTGATTTAAAATATTCCACCGGTAAAATGTGTCCCAATATAGACATGTTAAACATTGTTGGAAAGCTTAGATTCTGCACAATTAAACTTCCAAGTTTAGTTCATGGACACAGGGAGCACCAAAGCACAATTAACACAGACATAGCAGCACGTCAGAATGTAAACATGACAAAGCAGCCACAACCACATCCCTTTGAAGCCATACAGAAGCCATTTTATAAATCCAGTCTTCAATTGTTTATATTCCATTCATCCATAAGGATCCACAAATTAAAAGTACTTCAGCATATTCGTAATAGAAATATTTTATGATGAGAAAATCACCCAGAACGTCCAGTTGTTGACATCAGAAAAGTTACCTGGTCATGGCTATTGCTCTTCATCTTGCTAATATTTACTTCCTAATATTTATTTCCTCAGTTGTTAGCCCGCAATGTTTGGTATGTTTCTTTAGACTGTCTTCTTACCTACAAGACAAAAGTCTGCATGTTTTTATGACGAGATTTGAGCCAGATAGAGTCGCTGAAATCTAATTTTCAGTCACTTCCTGTCTGCCAGCGATGGACTGAATAGCGCTATATTATGCCTCATAGAGTCCGGCTGTTATTGGTTAAGACAATGTGCGCCGTTGGGCTTTGTAGCCAATGAAATAAGGTTTCAAACAAGCCTACATATGGCAAGTTTATATAAAGGGGAGCCGCATCACAGCTGCGGCTGGATCAATGTACGCAGCTCAAAGCTGAGTAATTACAGCGGACCAATTTTCTTGAAGTTTGGAAGCTTATTTTGTTTTATTACAATGCCTAAGGCTGGACATTTTTTTTAATACAGCTCGGAAAAGGCATTGGGGCTAATTTTAGCTTGAAAAGCAGCAGTTTATCTATATTTTATATACTTTTATGTTATTATGGTAGTAAAAATTCTACATTTTGTTATATAGACTGATTCTAAAAAAGTGGAAAATACTTGCTTTGTAAATGTTTTGTGGCCATCAAAATGCTTCAGTTTTATTCTATGGATCAAACAGTAGAGCAAAGCATTTCAAAAGCATTTGGCACAATGTGGCACATTAAGGGGTTTTTGGAAATCTTTCCCTAAAATGTTGTAGCTACAGGTCTGACATTTTCTCTTTGCATTTGTTGACATGATGTAGTAGAACAAAATGTAATGCAATGAAACCTGCCTTTTCTAAAGCTTGTCTTAATTACATGCATTTTTCTCATAATTAAAGCATTTATTTTTTAAACAATGTCTCCAAAATGTATGTTTTGAGTACAATAATATGTCATGTTTTTTTATTACTCCACTGAAGAAACTCTCTTAACAACATGCAAATGTTTTATTTGGAATATGACCCTGAGCCTTTTGGAGAGCTATTTACTCAAAACAAAAAAAGTATTCAACGCTCCTTATATCTTACCTATAAATGTGAATGCTTTTTATTTAACAGCTGTATTTAATCAGAAACACATATCCAAGGATCTACTACAGATTACAAAGTGACATTGTGTTTTATACTCTCAACAGATGTAAATAAATACTGTCGGCCAATGAGCCTTTACACCTAAACAATTCCAGACCCCTCCTTTCCTCCTGTGACTGGAGCCAATACTGTCCGGATGATAGATTGAATGTTTTACCAATCTTTTCACACAAATGAATAGCTGAACTGATTCTATCCGGTCAGATCTATTTGACTTACTAGTAATATCCAATTAAAGACACATTACACACACACACACACACACACACACACACACACACACACATTACACACACACACACACACACACACACACACACACACACACACACACACACACACACACACACACACACACACACACACACACACACACACACACATCCCACTGTAAAGTGGCAAGAGTTTTTGAAAAGTAATTCAAGACCAAGATTCTGAAGGGAAAGATTAATAAGCTCTTGGGTTTTAAGCCTTGAAAAATATCTGAGGACTGAGATGTATTGATGGCAATTTAGAAGCCACGTGAACCAATGAAACAACATGATACAATACGGCAAAACCCTACACCATGCTCCATACATTTCAGACAGATTTGAATGGTGATATCTGCTGGATGCTACTTTTGAATGGGTATCCTAAGTTTGGTCTGTGTTCTACACACCCAATTTTCATATATATATTCAGAAACACGTAATCTGGCCTTGCAGTTCTTAAATTATTTGCTTTTCCATTTTGGTATGCAAAATAGATGAAAATTTCCCAAAATGTGTTGGATGTTAATGGACAGATGGAGAACTGCATGTACAATAATAAAAAATCAGGCTGACATATAACATTGTCAAGTACTAAATTACCATTACTTAAACTAACAAAATTTTCTCTCAAACAGATATTGGTACTTCAGATTATTTATTACGTGAAACCAAATTGTTTTGAAAATATTATCACCATTTATTTCTAACAGCTGAATATCATTATTTACCAGCTGATGACAGTTATTTTTAGATACTGTAACTCAGTGGTTTTGAAACATATTTATGCCTCGAAAAACTTGTTGTTCTGAAAAAATCTGATGTCTGCAATAATTGATGACTGAATTTGTTTGTTCCAAAGCAATATTGTTGATAAAGATAATATAAAGAAATTATAAATAAAAATAAATTCCTGTTCTTATAAGACTTCAACATGATAAACACCTGATGCATAAAAGCTAATGAGACCTCTCTCAGCTGAATACCACAATTCTATAATTATACCTCAAAATTAGTTATTGATCTAATGCTGAGTTTGATCTGTGCTGGTTATAAGAACTTTGGTTTAATGGTTAAAACAGTGTGATGTTAATCTTTTTTTCTCTTCCTTCTATCCTGCTTTCTTATCTCTCTTCTTCAAGGTTAGTTTATGGACAATTAGCCTACCTTTAACTGTGTAACCACATGGTCAAAGATCACCATCTATTGTTACAAGCTACCCCCCACCACACACACACACTGCCTTTCCTGTTGGGATCTGGAGGTTTGTCCACTTTCTCCACCAGAGGGCGTACAAGATCTCCTGGAGCCCGAGCCGACCACACCACCTGTCTCCCATCTGCTCATCAGGAGATCTGTACTTAAGGAGGCGGAGGGCTTCACTCCAGTGCCAGAGTGTTTGCCAGTAATGGTTAGCAAGCCTGAGCCAACCTGCCTGTCTGTGATCTCTGACTTTTGTGACCCAAACCTGATCCAGTTTTCTCCTCTGTGCTTCCCAGGTTGATCCTGCCTGAATACCTGAAACTCTGGAGAGTTTCTCTGCCGGTGATCTGTCTCAGTAGGACTCTGGAGAGCTGTCTCTGTCAAGTACCTGCCTGCCTGCTCTCAGAAGACTGGAAGGAAACTCAATCTGTGATCTGCCTGCACTCTGTAAGCTCTGCCTCTGCTTCTGCCCTCAGCCTGCCGACAACCTCTGGACCCTCAAGGTTCCCCCCCTCTGCAGCTCTGCTCCACTCCTGAACAGGTACTGACCTGAACACTGTCAACCTGCAAAAACACCTGGACCTCCACTAATCTCTCTGTCCTCCTCAGCAGTGAACCCACTCCAGACCAGTCAAGCCCCCTCTTGGATCTGATCAAACTGTGTACATTTATTGTAAATAAATCTTTGAACTTTTCTTCTGCCTCCGAGTGTTCTGCATGTGGGTTAGACACCTTAATCCGAACATGACATTTCCCTCCCCTCTTACTTGAACAATCCCCCTTTATTGCTGCTGGAGATTGATTGTAACATGCTGCTGTTGTTAATGCATTTTAACCATTTATCATTTAAGCTGAATATAGTTATGTTGTTTTAACTGCACTATTGTTATCATCATATCTACTGCTATTCCAAATGGCCATTATTGAATGTATTAACATCTGGCCTATCTTGGACAATCTCAGAAGCCAGTTAAACGGACTCTTAGGGTTTTATTCTATTTCTTTCAAAATGAATCACTTAGTCTATCTTTTCTAATAGCGTGTTGTGTTTTGCATAAATGTTGGATTTCTGTAATCCTGAATTATTAGAATAAAGACGTCATTGTTTAACTTGCAGTTGTTTATGATTCATATACGGATGGTTTGTCACTCAGGCAAGATCTACCCTCTTTTGGTAACAGCTTGAATAAACAGAGATAAATAGTTATTTGATTCATAATTAATAGCTCTGCTGATAACCTAGCCTAGGTCACTAAATTGGGAATAACTGGATATTAACAAACGATCCAGGAAAAGATCCAGAGAGGTAAGTGAGCAGGAGCTTTACTTATATATATAGCAGAGCTAGTATATATATATACGCATATATGGTGGTATATATATATATATATATGGTATATATATATATATATATATATATATATATATATATATATATATACACCTCAGCACTGCTTCACTGGAAACTTGGAGGAAGGAAAACATACACAAAGAATGGAAGAAAAAAATGTAATAAAGATACTTCAGCTGCTCTCTACTGTCAGACTATCAGGTGACAAAAACTCAGAATAACAATTACGCCTCCCCTGGCAGATGAAGAACAAAAGATGAAGAAAAAACATAGCGGATACTCTCCAGTCCGTCATCCCCTCACTGCCAGGTGGGAGAAAAAAATAGGCCTCAAAAAACACTTAAAGTGGAGAGCTTAAGTCTGTCTTTTAGCTCTTTCCTCTTTTTTTCAACAGCCCACTAAATAAAGAACTGCAATTTGCAACCCAACCTCCTACCTCAATCTCTCTTACCACTGGTTTTCCTTTTCCATCTGAAACTCACTTTTTTTAAGTCCTGCGCCTTAACCAGTCCTTATACAAGAGGAAAGAAGTCATCCAATAAGAATTTATCTTAAGCAGTTTGACCAAAAAAGAAGTTAGTGTGCCCTACACCGATTGGCATAATGACACAACAATAGGACCGTAAGCAACATTATCTGGGTGGGCCCCATATGATACATACAATATGTGATAAAGGTTTAGGATATGGTGACACCACCCCATGTTTGCACAAAAAACCATCGGGCTAGCTTGAGTTTCACACCCCTCCCCTCCTCACCCACGCTCTCTCCATTCATCTCCTGGTCGCAATCTTTACTGACTGTAGCAGCAACGTGCACCTCTCCCTCTTTGGTGTTTATTTTTTGACGTTTTTTTCCATTCTTAAATTAGCTCTTTTTTCTTTTCTCTTTTCTGGAATCCGCTTAAGTACAATGTCATAGTTGGTTTGAAATATCTGACCCACATGCAGAGCACACCGGTACACAGGAAGCAGTTTAAACGTTTATTGAAAAATAATCTGCAAAACCTCAAAGGAACGATCACCAGAAGAGGTGCTCGCGAGGGGAATCACTCGAGCGGGAACACGAACAATCTAGTAAAAAACAACGGGAGAAGAAGTGGACGTTACCACTAAGGCCTGGGAACCAGCCCGGGGGGGAGGCTGAGTGGAATCTGAAGGGGGTCCTTCCACAGCCCGATTCGGTGGATCAGGTAAGTCGCGGGGAAATCCAGGTGTCTAGAGACAGAGGATCAGCTGAGCCAGACACGAGCAGAGGCAGACAGGCAGCTCCACCTCACAAAGGCCACGGGAGAAAGGAGAGCGAACCTGGGAGATACAAAGAGCACGAGCTTAGCAAAGGTTTTTGTCAGTCTGGAGATTCAGGCCATTGAAGTATACCAACAACGATTAATACTCTGGCATCTAAGTGATGTCTGAGTGCTGATCTTATAATGCAGCTCAGCGCTGCTGAACATGCTGCAGGTGTGCACACCCCGCCCACCTGTCAACTGCCGTCACCTGTGGAAAGGGCAGAGAGAAAAAGCAGGGCCGGCAGACCTCAGTCCTTACATACAACTTTTTGGTATCCATCGTTAATAACACATTGTACTTAATGGTTATGGTTTTAATCTACGCTCTGGGTTACCCATAATTCCAAGTCGTAGTGTAAAAAATGAAATACTCAAATACATCGTTCTTTTAAGATTTTTATTGTGGTTTGAAACATATGTTGTATGAGTGTATTTTTTACCAACCGTCTAATGAACTATACACAGTTATTAACATAGTAATTAAAAGTGCCACTGCCTGCTTTGTTGTTGGTGTTGTGTTTAAATAGCTCACCAGCATGTTAAAATCTGGCATGTGTTGCGGTATTAATACGGCCCGGTGAGGTCAATCACTTCAGTATCAGGTGGGTTGAAGAGGAATTTTTTGCACCATTACATCTGCAAAGATATGTCTTAGCCTACAACTGCGTAGGGGGCATACCAGGTGTCAGTGATGGCACCTGTAACAGGTCATGGGCCCGTAAACAACTGCTGTGTCTTTACCGATATTAACCCACATCCTACACCATGTGCTGCAATCTTTACCTACCACAAACTACACACAGGTTAGCAATTCTTTAAGTGACAGACCATGACAATTCCATAACAGTAATTTTTAGTTTTTTTTTAACTGTTTTACTACTCCCAGTCAAGCAGTTCAGTAAAATAACTAACATATATATTTGTTGTTCCTCTCAAAACACAGATAAAGCAACCCTAATTCCAATCCAATTAACATTGCTACTGATGGGAACTCAGGGGTTCCCATCCCCATCCTAAATGTCTTGATGTTCCCATCAGACTCACCTCAATGTCTGCATTGCCTGGGAGTTTACAACCCCTTCTCCTGTATGAATTTGCTGCTATGTGAATTGAGACATTGCAGGATCAATGAATTACATACACAATCTTCAGTATCTCTGGTTATGCAAATGCACATTCCGCTGTGTACTGTGACCAATGACTTGTCAAAGGACTCCCCAAGCTCATCATAGCTCAACCATATGAATGGCTCAATTCGTTGTTTAGCAGTAAAAACAACAGTAATGTCAATGTTTTGCACTGGCCTGTTAGATGATGGGAGGTCTCCCACTTCCCGACCTGCGTCAGCCACAGGAATATCCTATGGAAGTATAACTCCACCGGCATTCTGTTCTGCAACTGCAATTGGGTCAACCTTTCTGTTCTCATTACCCAACAGCTTTTGCCCTCCGTGGTCTTGTTCACAGATAGCATCAGATGGGTCACTGACAGGAGACACTGAGTGAACCACAGGAGTCTTGGTGAGTAAGCTATCTTTCCAAACTCCTATGTATTAATAGTGTGGGATTTCTCCTTCTTTTTCTGATTCTTCCTGCTCCACTTCTTCAAAGGACTGCCCCACCTTGCTCTTCACTCTTGATGCATCAGTGCATCTAGTAGCAGGTCTTTGGGGGTAAACTGTTTGTATCTGAGACCTCAGGAATCCTCACCATGATAGGGAGCAAGTGGTCTCTGGTTTTGACTACTCCTTGTCCACTCCCTGGCTTTACCTGATAAACAGGTAAGTTTCGAAGTATCCCAACAACAATATCAGGTTGCAGACTCCACTTCTCTTTTAATGTGTGCTCTGCAGTGATACGTAGGGCTCAAATAAGGGCTCTGGGCTCTCATATTTCTGTCACAACTTCTCTTGTTTTTCTGATGATTCTTATTAGAGACCTCTAAGGCAAGCTGGTAAACATGGTGTAACTCTTTCCTAAGTTTGTCCACATAAAGCAGATTTTATGTTATTCTCTCTCCATCTTAGCAGAGGTGGAACCACACATCTAGTGGCTGGCGGGCCTCTTGTATAAATATCAGGAAAAATGATATGCATATCATATTGATTCCTTACGAGTACAGTTATAGGCATGTATCATAAAGGCCACATGCTGACTCCTTTTCTTTTTGTCCTTTGGATCGAGAGTTCCCAGCATTGACAGTATCTCTGGATCCCCTTGTGGGTGATATGGTGTAGTTCGAGATTTCTTTATTCCTAGCAAATCAATGAGCTCATAATCCCTACACAGGTCAGAGTGGATATGGCCTGGCAGACCATAATCTACAAAAAACTTTGGACTTTAACAACTGTAGAAGCTGACCATAGTAAGGAAATACGTGGGTTGTTTTCTGTCCTCACAGTGAACTTGGCTCCATACAATTAGTCATGAAACTTATTAACTACAGCCCAGTTGATAGACTTAGGTTATTTTTCTCTGAGGTCCTCAGCTTCTGACTAGCAAATGCTACAGGAAGTAAACCTTATAGATGTTCCTGATTGAGCACAGCAGCAAGTCCATCAAAATTGGCATCTACATGTTGTCAGGGTTCGGTGTTCTGGGCTCTGCTTACTCTCTTCCACAGGTGGTTGTTGCTGACAGATGGGTATGGCACCGCACCATATAAAGGCAAAAAAGCTAATGATGGCTTTGATTCAAAATGGCGGACTTCCTGTGGGGTTTGGACCATGGCTCCACTGCAACTTTTTGTAGGTCCTGATGAGTTACACATGTGCGCCAAATTTCATAACTCTCACTAAAAAAATGGCCTGGGGCTTGCATTGTGTTTAACTGCAAAGGGACCACATTTGATGCTTTGCCACGCCCACATGCTTTGATGTAGAAAACATTCCTTTGATAACTTTCTATCCTGTAAACCTCAGTCAAGGGAGGGTGAGTTTGAAGTCTGTTACTCAAAACCTCTAGGAGGAGTTCGCTCAAATATGTCATGAAGGTAAAAAAGCAAAGCGATTGCTTTGATTCAAAATGGCCGACTTCGTGTGGGGTTTGGACCATGGCTCCAAGAGGCTTTTTTGTAGGTCCTGAGGGGTTACATAAGTGGACCAAGTTTCAGAACTCTCAGTCATAACATGGCATGGGGTTGATCCTTTGTTTCACTGCCTAATGACCAAGTTTGACGGTTGGCCACACCCACATGCTTTGATTAACTTAGCTCCATTTGTGCTGCACAATTTTTGCTGCACAAACCAGCACAAATGGAGCTGAGATAAATGACACCCATTTCGTCTGATTTGAAGAAGGTGGGGGGGCTGGTTGACCTTTGATGACCTCTAGAAATATTTGTTTATATCTCTTTAAACGATAGCGGCACAAACAAAATATTTTGCTGGACAAACCAGCACAAACGTAGGACAAACGTTTGACACTAATTTTGTCTGATTTGAAGAAGGTGGGGTGG
The DNA here is from genome assembly GCA_018398635.1 of Cyprinodon brontotheroides. Lineage (NCBI taxonomy): Eukaryota > Metazoa > Chordata > Actinopteri > Cyprinodontiformes > Cyprinodontidae > Cyprinodon > Cyprinodon brontotheroides. The sequence goes on from JAGKQL010000051.1 coordinate 4,304,059, forward strand.
CCAACTTCACTCAGGTAAATTACCGTGAAAATTTGAACTTCAATCCAAAATGGCCGACTTCCTGTGGGGTTTAGACCATGGCTTCAAGATGCTTTTTTGTAGGTCCTTGTGGGTTTAACATGGTGCAAACTTTCATAATCCTAAGTAATTGCATGGCCTGGGGCTGGTCTTTTTAGTCTTTCTAGGGGGCACTGTAGACAAAGTAAGCCACGCCCACATATTATTGGCCTAGATTCCTGTGTGGGCTGGGACCAGATTACATAATTGTGACTTTTGAGCAGATTGAAGGTTCTATGAGGAGATGGGAGGCAAAAGTATGGTCATGGTGCAACGCCTAATTTTGCCAGGTCGCCATGGCAACGCCATTTAACTGAAAGTCTCTGTGCTTTAAACAAAGTTAGTCCAACATGTTTTCTGCCTTCTTACCTAGTTTCAAGATGCTGATGTTTAAAATGACTGAAAGGGACCCTCCCAAGTGAAAAAAATTACTTTCTTCCCTCAGGGGGGGAATGATGGATGATGTCATTATTTGACCATCCAGTATTGTCAAGCACCCAAAGGGGCTCATTACTGACAAATTTGGTTTGAGTTGAATTTGTAAAAGTTATTCCATTATGAATTTCTTGAAAAGTACCCTAATTTCGGGGCCCCTGGGGACCCCTTAAACATGCTCAAAAACACAACCTTTGATAACTTTTAATCGCCAATGCCTTAACTGCACAATGACCGAGTTTGAAGTCAATGTCTCATAATCCCTAGGAGGGTTTAGTTAAAGTTTGACATGAGCGAAAATGAAAAATGGCAAAAAATCGCACTTTGACCCAAAATGGCCAACTTCCTGTGGGTTTTAGGGCATACCTCCAAGGGACTTTTTTTCAGGATTTGAGGAGATCTACTTGTGTGCCAAGTTTCAAATCTCTGTGACTTACGGTTTCCCCCAACTCACGTTAGGGGGCGCTGTGGAGTCATTTCGGGGCAGCCATTTTTGATTCTATTATAGACATGCTATTTCACACGGGAAACAATTTACTGACACGTTTTCGCGAGTTTTAAAACAAAACCGTGAGCGGTATTTGACGGCCCTTGCAGCTCAGCGCCGCTCGGCTATTGCAACCGGGGGAGCCGAGTGACCGCCGCCTCCTTGCTCCTTCCCAGCCAGCAGAACAAGTTCTACACTTCACCTCTTGAAATTTATTCATTTAAATTTCTTCCTCCCAACTAGATTCCTGACACAGTGACACCACAGCCAAATCAGAGGTTGGGGCTGTATGGGAAGTCTGTTGCAGTGAGATGTTAGAGCCCTGACTGCATAAACTGTTAGAGTGATAACCAGAGATGGGAAGTAACGAAGTACAAATACTTCGTTACTGTACTCAAGTAGATTTTTCTGATATTTTTACTTTACTTTACTACTTATTTTTATGGCGACTTTTTCCTTCTACTCCTTACATTTTTACACAAATATCTGTACTTTCTACTCCTTACATTTTAAAAAATTGTCTCGTTACTTTAGTTTTGAATCATTTCAATGGAGTTACCGTTATTATTTTTCACTTCATCAATACCAAATTCAATCTAATTGGATGGGAATCTACGTTGCATTTGACGCACCACTACAAGATGAATCGACAGATTCGGCGGTATTCATTGGCGGCAAATCATTGCAGCTTGGTGGCAGTGGCGTTAGCATAGTAGCATGGACGACGAGATGATTGAAAATGAACACAACGGAGATCAAGTCCTATTGGCAGACATCCATTTAAAATGTAGGCACCGCATGAAAAAGTGGTTTCTACTTTTACTTTTATATTTTATAAGTAATTTTACAAGCCTGTACTTTGTTACTTTTTACTTGAGTAAAGAAGTTTAATCAGTATTCCACTTTTACCAGAGAATTTTTAACACAAGTATCTGTACTTTTACCCAAGTACGGAAAGTGAGTACTTTTAGCCCTGGTGATATAACTTAATCCTGTAAGCTTCAACCAGAAGGGTCATAAACTTTTATGACCTCACACTTAGTAGCGGAATCATGAGGCAGAATCACACGTTTGTGTGACTTCCATCCAGCAATTGGTCAATTCGCACTATCTTGTTACCTGCATCCTCCCCAGACAATCATTACTGGGCCTTCTGTTTTAGGCCCGCCTGTTTTGATGTCATAGAGCGCTGTTAATAAAAGGTTTTGCCATGAAGGGATCTGTGTGAGAAGATTGCTGGTTTCCAGCCAAGCATCTTCTCTCCACCGGCTGCGCTGGCGTCACAAAACCACCAATATATTGTTGATCATTTTCCTTTTAATCTTTTTAAACTCACATTTTTCTGGATTAAAACCCAACATTTTTGGTGCTGAAATAGAGTCAAGAACCAATTGTCAGGACCGTCTTGGGGACCAAGGCCAAGGCACAATGTCAACAGCAAGTCCACCCCTTTGCGGGCCGAGGAGCCAATGTGGAGTTTTCGGCCTGCCCTGGACATCCTGGTGGCGACTCAAGCTGAGGGACTGATCTGCACAGAAACGGTGCGCCCTAAGGTTTTTTAACAGCTGGTCTGGGACCATGTGAAAGCTATAACTAGTTGTAGTGGCTAGAATATTTGACAAACAGGGTTTGTTGTGGGAGATCTGGGATGGGGTATTCTATGGTTTGGGTCTGGACCCTCTGTGAAAAGCTATAACTAGCCAGTAAGCTAGAATATTTGACAAACAGGGTTTGTTGTGATAGATCTGGGATCGGTATTCTGTCGCGTTTGGGTCTGGGACCCTCTGTGGCCCAAGCTATAAACTGGTTGTAGTTACCCACCCAAGAATATTTGAAGCAAGAAACCGGGTTTTGTTTGGTCAGGACTTTGGTATTTCTGTAAAACTTTGGGTCTCACTACCAGGACCCTCTTTGTTCAGCTATAACTGTGGTTTGGACAAGTAGAGACCATTTGTTTACAAGTCTGGGACCTGGGTATTCTGTGCATTCGAGGTCTGGACTCTGTGTTGTAAAAAGCTTCATAACTGGTTGTAGTTGCAGGGGGCTCTTTGTGAGCAGGGTTTGCATTTGGTCAGGACATAGGTATTCTCCTGCATGTGACAAGGCAGTGTTAAGAAGGAAAATGCCAGGTGATGTTAGATGGATGGTGGCGGTTGTGGTGGTGACCCAGAGTTTGCCAGAAAGTGGGATTGAGAAGGAGGGCTGGGATGGAAAGTTGAGAGGTTGAGCCAGCTGACAAAAGACCAGCAGAAGGTGGAGATGAAGTTGGTGTATAAATCAAAAAGAAAACAAGCTAAATACAGAAAAGAATTAGAAGAGTTAAATAAGTGGATTATGCAAGCAAAAAATAGGGAAAGCCAAATACAACAGAAGAAGGATAGAAAGACAGCTACAATTGCTGCTGTAAAAGTTAAAGCTGATGAAGAAACTGTTGTATCCCTCGCATGCTTCCTCAATATCCTGATCCTAATCAAATTCAAGGGGGTGATGGGGTTCAAGCAGTGGCATCAGCTGCACAGGAAGGTGGACATAAACCCCATCACGGTGAATATGAACACAGCCATGCCACTTTTTTGTGGATTGTGGACCCACTGTTCTTGTGTGTGGCCATGGACAGATGCAGAGATGCGACTGCCTGTCAGGTTTACCTCCAGCCAGACAGAACCCAGTTAAATGGTCCGAGATGTTAAAATAGATTGAGAAATTCATGGCAGAAACAGAAAGCCATGGGCAGCAAAAAGAACAAGATGACATTGACCCGCCATCCGGGGTGATGCTGAAGCTTTCAGCGACAAAAACTGTTCAGAAAACATAATCACCCGCCTAGTGCCTCCTTTTTGTTTCCCCACAGGAAGCTGCCTGAAGCCTGAGACCGAAGTGCGTGCTGATTAAAAATCATCAAAAGGAAAAACTTGAAAGCTCCAGGTGAGAAGGACCCTACATAGTGCAACTAACAACCCCTGTTCGCCGTGAAAATCCAGGAGAGAGAGATACTTGAATCCACAGAGTCCTTGTAAACTGATTAAAAACTTTCCACAGCAAAAGTACTTACCTTCACAGGAACCCCATAACTAAGGTGAGGGATCTGTGGTGAAGTCCAGCTTCAAGGGTTTGGTTTTTTAGGACCACTGCCTCTCAGCTGGTGGAAGGAAACAACCTAACCCAGTAGAGTCCTAGTTAATGGGTGTTTCAAAGGAAGAGCAGGATGATTTTTGATGGATCCACAGCAAGTCATCCTACGGTGCCAAGATGTGGTGGTAGCATTCCAAGCGCAAGTTAAGCGAAGATTTAAAACAAAACAGACTGTTATGTTTGTACTCATATTCCTACGCCTATGAATACAATATGAATTAAAAGATGCTGATGTTTTTATGTATAATAAGAGGGAAATGTTAGAGTGATAACTATCTAATGTTTCAACCAGAAGGGTCATAAACTTTTATGACCTCCTGTAGGTCATGAGGCAGAATCACAACGGCTGTGGGACTTCCATCCAGCCAGTTGGTCAATTCACTATCTTGTTACCTGCATCCTCCCAGACAATCATTACTGGCTCTTCTGTTTTAAGCCCGCTTCTGTTTGATGTTGTAAACTGTTACAAAAAAGGCTTTGCTATGAAGGGATCGGTGTGAGAAGGTGATGGCTTTCCAAGCCAGCACTTTCTCTCCACCCGGCACACTGACGTCACAAAACCCTGTCTCTGTGTTGATCATTTTCCTTTTAATCTTTTAAACTCACATTTTTCTGGATTAAAACCCAACATTTTTGGTGCCGAAAACCCGGGAGTCAAGATCCAATTGTCCAGGACCGTGCGGGACCAAGGCCAAGAAACTGACGACAGCCGTCCACCCTTTGCTGGACAGAGCCAATAGGTTGGTCCAGCATCAGTATGTGGAGAAGTTCTATTCTGCACAGTGTTATATTAATAAAATAGAGAAAAAAAAGCAGTGTGTGAATAAGTTTCATTCTGTATAGTGTGACATACATGTTAAAAAAAGCAGTGTGTGGAGAAGTTCTATTATTTGCGTTGACTAAATTGACAAAAATGATTTTCGTCATTTAGACTAAGACTAAAACTAAATTGGGAAGGCAATGACTAAATATGACTAAGACTAAAATAGTTTTTTTGTCATTGTGACTAAGACTGTAATTTCCCTCTGGGATTATTAAAGTATGTCTGATTCTGATTATGACTAAGACTAAATAAAAAAAGCTGACAAAATTAACACTGCTACAATGCACTGAGTGCTTCTCAGGAGGCTTAATCACTAACATATTCTTCTCCCTGGACTCTTTTGCAGTGACTTCGCATGAAGCTAGGGTTGAAACACCAAGGGCAACTTTAAGAGGTCCAGGACTCATCCACCATATGTGCCCAACACTGTCACTTGTCTGACCGAAAGGGTCTTTCGACTTAACCTGTTTGGATGCACAGACTTCTGTCTTTTTTAAAGTCCTGGTAAGAGGCAGATCAAATGTCAGTGGCACCTAATCCATATTTATAATGTTGTCTGGTCTTATGCCGTTCTCCGCAATCTTTCTTTCAACAAATTGTCGGAAATGTGAAACTGTGAATTAAAAATGAGCACTGAGAGTTGATATGCAAGGAAGAAATATGTATTTTACGCTGCAGAGGAGAATGACACAAAACAGCTGAATACAGCTCTCAGCGTATCTCTAGGGTGTTGGCATCCCACCCCTGCATATAAAGAGACACCACATTTGTTTCTTCAGTTCATCAAGGACATAAATATAGTCGGATAAGCACTTCACACAAATGTTTCCCATCCATATCAGAAACAGGACGTGAGAACCTTGAACACAGTGAGGACATTCTTATCTAAACTAGGGAGGAAGCTTTCTTCTTCTCAGGCTTCTAAATGATCACCCCTATTCAGGCAGAGAAAAGGCACACTTTAAACATTTTATCTCACAAACAGGCCAAGGAAAATATGATTCCACACAACTTTTTCCTGATAATCTGGGGGGTAGCTGATAACATACAGTTGTCTGCGCCCTGATGGGCAGGCTCTTTCTTCTCATGAATCTGAATCACCAAGACGGTCCTCTGTTTAAATAATGAATATTCATTTCGTGGGTGGCCAATTTGGTTTCAGCACAGTTGATATACTTCGGCCTTCTGCTCTCTGAGTGTTAACCCAGTCCTCAAGAACATTTTCAAGTTCAGGTCACCTACTTTTATGCCCTGAGAAAGTGTTTCTAGTTTTTGGGCATTGAATGAGTTCTTCGCGCTGCAGTCCCCAGTGCCGAACCATGGATTCATTCACATCAACATTAGATTTAGACAAACTCTTGTCATTTTTTAATAAACAGAGTGAATACATAAAAAAATACCATGTATACAGCTTTCCAACAGTGAATGAGCAGCTTAGCAATGAACATTTCAGTTTATAGTGCAGCAGTGATCAAAATGTAAATGGTGTAGGAGAAAAGAAAAAACAGTTTAACACTAGAAGTCCCAGAGATAGGAACATTTTCGTCAGCCTCCAGTCTCCTCAACAGTCCTTCACAACTCATGAATCCCTTTTCTGTCATGATTTCATCTAAGGCTCGGACCCACATGCAGTGAAATCAGTCGGAACTGGAAGGCGAGTGGAAGACAGACTGTTAGTTCAGGCTCAGGGGGAATTTTGATTCCTTGATCTTGAAGGAGAGGATCTGATAGTCCCAGAACTCGAACGCTGTAGATGAACGGAAACGCTGATTGCCACTTAGATTTCCTGCTGTACTTGAACGGGTCATGGTGAAGATGATTTCCTTGCTCAGAGAGTAATCTCAACGTCCTCAAAGGAGACTGGATCCAAACCTCCTGTTTGAATCCCTGGCTCAGGCTTAAGACTCAGTGGATCCCTCCTGGGAGAGGAGGTCCGAAAAGGTCCAGTTTGCAGGATGACTTCCTGCTGAGAGGCAAAGACAAAAACAAAAGTTAAAACTCAGGGGAGACAAGAACTCAGTCTTACTCAGAAATAACTCAGCTTGGCTAGAGTACCAAAAACTGGCAAACACTCTGGCGTCGAGGTAGTGGCAAACAGCAGCTTAAGAGCACACCGATAATGAGGTAACCGTCACCAGGTGTGTGAGGAGGCGGACCGGAACCAGGCGCCTCCTGCTGGTGGAAGGGAGAACAACACAAAAGACAAACACACAGACTGGAGTCCTGACATTTTCAGATGTAAATGCCCCATTATCCCTGTGGCTGGAAAACCATTCAACCCCCTTCAGTTTCGGTTTACAACGTGAGTTGTCAAGCTTTTGGAGAACTAATACATTTTGCCAGATTCTTAGAAAGAAGAGCTGCATCATCCGAAGTGGGATGGACGCCATCTCTCCGATTTATACCAGGTTTTTTGTGGCACCCCGGAGAGGTGTGATCATCCACAAACAAAACAAAAGAGACTGTGGCGATTGTGAGCAAAGCCTTAGAAATTTTAATAAATAAAAAGTTCAATAATTGATTTAAAAAAGAGAGTTTGCTAAATAAAATAAGTTAAAACGTAAAAAGATTAGAAAAAGAATGCAGGACACTCAGGAACAGCAGAGTCAGTTGGCAGTCTAAAAAAGCGGTGTACTCTTAGCTGACACGATGGAGCATGCAGTCCTCTCTCCAACACGCTGGGCTGTTCTCTCTCTCCAACATGCCGTGCCGTTGGTTTCAAGACATGAAACCAACTTCAAAATAAAACAAAAGAGCCACATTACCACATTTTTCTGAAAAGATTGCAAATTATTAATTTAGCCCACATTGTTTTCAGGACACCACCTAGACAACCAGTGGCTAAATGAAAACATGTGGCTAAACATGTCATCACTGGTCAGATCAAGGAAGGGACCAAAGAAAACTTTCAGTACACTAGCTTTTAGTGAACTCCAATCGGCATAACCGGGTAGCATTACCACAAGCGTGAATAACTGGCTTAATGACTTAGACATAGACAGATTTATTTTGTCATTTTGTAGACACGTAAACAAAAAGAAATTTTGTTTAAAACTGCTCTAGACATATATTTAATAATGCCCATCCATCCATCCATCTTCCTCCGCTTATCCGGGGTCGGGTCGCGGGGCAGCAGCTTAAGAAGGGAGGCCCAGACTTCCCTCTCCCCAGCCACTTCTTCCAGCTCCTCAGGAGGAACCCTGAGGCGTTCCCAGGCCAGCCGCAGAAACATAGTCTCTCCAGCGTGTCCTGGGTCTTCCCCAGGGGCCTCCCTACCCGGTGGAACCAGGGAGGCGTCCAGGAGACATCCTAACCAGATGCCCGAGCCACCTCAACTGGCTCCTCTGCAGGCGTGGAGGAGCAGCTGCTCTACTCGAGTCCCTCCCGGATGACCCGAGCTTCTCACCCTATCTCTAAGGGAGAGCCCAGCCACTACGGAGAGGAAACCCATTTTCGCCGCTTGTATCCGCAATCTCGATTTCTTTGCTCATGACCCAGAGTTCATGACCATAGATGAGGTAGGAACGTAGATCGACCGGTAAATCGAGAGCTTTGCTTTTGATTCAGCTCTCTGAACTTAACCACACGACGGACGGTACAGCCAGCTTCGCGGCGAAGATGCTGCGCCAATCCCAGCCTGTCGATCTCCTCCCTCCCTTCTTCCCTCATTAGCGTGAACAAGATTCGAGATACTTAAACCGAGATACTCTGTCAGTCTTCTATGGTCACTTAACTGTGTGCTGGTGAAGATTCTAAGTCATCAAGGTCATAGACATTTCAAACAAATTAAAAAACAAACCACTGGACTTTGTTTTTAAGTGTGAAGATGTTTTGCTAACCTATCCTTGAAGCTTTGAATTCAAAAATGTCTAGAGTAGCATTGGAGTTCCAGGTTTATAGAGTGGCCCAAACAAGGCCTTTGTTAAGGCCTCACTCACTATTCTGCACTTTTCCCACCCTTGAAGAGATTTCATCCCAGCGCTGCATGTCATCAGTGACCCACCATGGACTGTTCTCCCTGCTGCCCTCTGGGAAGGGGCTTGGCAGCATTTGATGAAGGATCAACAGGTTCTTCAATAGCTTCTTCCCTGCTGCCATAAGACAAACTGTTTAAACTATAATCAAGGCTCTGCATCATACTTGAAACCATAATATTTGTACTACCAAAGCAGCTATTTTTAAATGATCCCTTTAGATACAACAACACAACTCAATGTTCTCTGCATTTTGTTCCTTATTTATACATTCTGCCCTGCTCTGTCTTTGTATCATGTCTTTAACACTAGAAGTCCCAGAGAATTCCAGTTTTCCTGAAAGCCCCCCTCCCCTCTTCAAGGTTTTGTATTCACTCTACCTTGCTTTAATTCTCACTTGTTGTAATACAAATAACACAGCAGATATGACCAGCCCCTTCTACATGAGGCTGGATGAAGACTGAAACCTAAACTGGCATCAAGAGTCAAAGAGCACACTCCAAACACTTTTCATTTACCTTCCCCTGCAACATCAGACCTTTTTGCGAGGAACCAATATCTTGATAAGTCCCATATCTAAATCTTTTATTTAGGTAAACCTATTGAACAACCAGATAATATACGGGTCCTATGTTCCTGGCAGGCTGAGAACAGGTCATAACCATGCTTTTCAAAGCAGGGCAAGGCAGAGCCTATATTTATATTGTCCATTCTCACTAACAGTCTCATATATATTGCAAAGCTCACTATGTGAAAGAAAGAACAACTCAGAGAATAGTTGTATTTTGTCTGTTCTCACCTTATCATGTCATTCAACATTTCATGATTTCAGTATTGGAGTAACATTTATTTTCAGCCAAGGAAAAGCCAAGGCAAAGGCAAATTTATTTGTATAGCACAATTCAGTACAAAGACAATGCAAAAGTACTTACATGGTTAAAATACAGGAAGATATCAAAGCAAGTAGGAAAAAAATAAATAAAATAAAATAAAAATGCAGAAACAAAAAATATATTAAAAACATTTGGACTAAAGAAAATATGTTTTAGTTGAACTGTTTAACTAGAACAGTCGAAGGCAATCCTAAACAAAATGTGTTTTTAGTCTTGATTTAAAGGAACTCAGGCTTTCCGCACTTTTACAGTTTTCTGGAAGTTTGTTCTAGATAGAGTGGAGCATAGGAACTAAATGCTGCTTCTCCATGTTTAGTTCTGGTTCTAGGTCTGCAGAGAGCAGGCTGGAGCCAGAAGACCTGAGTGGTCTGGAGGGTTGTTGATACACTGATAGCAAGTCTGTGATGTATTTAGGTGGCTAAGCCATTCAGAGATTTATAGACTAGCAGAAGTATTTTTAAAGTCTATTCTCTGAGATACAGGGAGCCAGTGTAAGGACTTTAGAACTGGGGTGATGTGCTCTATTTTTTCTCAGTCTTGGTGAGGACACGGGCAGCTTAGCGTTCTGGATCAGCTGCAGCTGTCTGAGTCCACTTTGAGGGCAGACCTGTGAAAACACTGTTGCAGTAATTAATTCGACTAAAATAAAACGCATGGATTAGTTTTTCCAGATCATGCTGCTGAGACATAGGAGTCCTTTAATCCTGGAAATGTTCTTCAGGTGATAGAAAGCCCACCTTGTTATTGTCTTTGGAGGTTCAAGTCTGAATCCAGCTGGAAGTAAATCTGCACCCATCTCCATTTTTTGGAAAGATCCTGTCCTTCACCTGGAGGTGTCCTATCCCAACTATCGAGCAACATGCTCAATCAGAAAGCTGCTTTAGCCAGAGTGCTGGGTCATCTTCCAGAAATACACTGCTTACTAGCTGAGTGGATGGCGCTGGACTCTCGCAGTCTGGTGGAACTACATCATTATGAAAGCCTTGCTGGACTCTCTCCATAACAGCCCATCTCTGTCTCATGCTGAAAACAATCAAACATAAAACACAGTATACGGCTTTTACCCAGTGGTTAAATATATGTATTTCAATCTGAAAAACTCACAGAGAGAGAAAGATGCAATTAGAAGAGTTTATTCATACGATAGTTTGAACTTTGGCGCTCAGGCCTCGGCAGGAAACATAATTGCTGATTTATACTTTAATGCAGAGTAAACTGATGTATGAGAATAAGGATATTCCCCCCAAAAATTGCCGAGTGTTCAGGCCTGAGAGCACCAGCATATGCAGAAAGCAGAGGGAGAAGGATGAGTACAGAAGGACTTCATTATGCACAGGCTGATACACGTGATAAATGAATAATCATGACAGGGATCATAGCAGTGAGCATGGTAGAGAAAATAAAGGACAGGATTTGGCGAGGAAGAGATGGTTGGAAACACACAGGGGAGCAGGCAGGGAGCGCATGACTGGGGGAACAAGGCGGGGGACCACAGGGAGCATAGCAGGGAGCATGGCAGGAACACACAGGGAGCATGGCAGGGGAACAAGGCCGGAGGACCACAGGGGAGCATGGCAGGGAACACACAGGGAGCAAGGCAGGCAGGGACCACAGGGGAGCATAGCAGGGGCGTGGCAGGGGAACACACAGGGGAGCATGGCAGGGGAACAAGGCGGGGGACCACAGGGAGCATGGCAGGGGAACACACAGGGAGCATGGCAGGGAACACACAGGGGAGCATGGCGGGGAACAAGACCAGGGACCACAGGGAGCAAGGCAGGGGACCACAGGGAGCATAGCAGGGAGCGTGGCAGGGGAACACACAGGGGAGCATGGCAGGGGAACAAGGACAGGGACCACAGGGAGCATAAGCAGGGAACACACAGGGAGCATGGCAGGGGAACAAGGACAGGGACCACAGGGGAGCATAGCAGGGAACACACAGGGGCAGCATGGCAGCAGGAACAAGGCAGGGGACCACAGGGAGCATAGCATGGCAGCAGGGAACACACAGGGAGCATGGAGCAGCAGGGAACACACAGGGAGCATGGCAGGAACCAGGCCAGGGACCACAGGGGCATGGCAGGGACACACGGGGAGCATGGCAGCGGAACAAGGCAGGGACCACAGGGAGCATGGCAGGGAACACAGGGAGCATGGCAGGGAACACACAGGGAGCATGGCTTGGGGAACACACTGGGAGCATGGGAAGGGAACAAGGCAGGGGACCACAGGGGGAGCATGGCTTGAGGGAACACACAGGGGCATAGCAGGGAACACACAGGGAGCATGGGGAACGGCCAGGGACCACAGGGGCATGGCAGGGAGACACACTGGGGAGGCATGGCCACGGGGGGACACACAGGAACACACAGGGAGCGTGGCAGGGAACACAGGGAGGCAGTATTATTTCTGAGGAGCCGCACGGCACGGAAAGTGACTGGGACTGCAGAGAAAGGGGAAACTGGCATGCGCGATTTAGCTGCAGCTGTGCGTTCAGAAAACAGAGGATGATGATGGCTTTGATGGGTTTGATTAGGGCGTTTGAAAATAAAGAGAGCATTAATAAACATATACTTCCAGTTTTGCTCCGCTTTTCTTCACTGGACCCCGTAATTTAACAGCAGCCTCTGGGCAGGTCTCCTCCAGTTTCACCGTGGCGGCTGGCAGCAGGTGCTTTTCATCTAAATAATCTAAATCTTGCAGCTGTATTTACTGTGATCAGTGGGAATAAAAGTGGTTTTAATATGTTTTTAAGTGAGAAAAGTCCACCTGAAAACTTAATCATTGCAGTCCAGTTCATCCAGATTATCTATTTCTGTCGGAGGCGCTCAGACCCCGGCTGCTGGCAGGTGTTTTCATCGAACAAATAATTTTAGCTGCAGGCACCAGGATACCAGTAAGGAAAGCGTAACAAAAGTTTAATCATCATAGCAGGTTTCAGGATTTTAAGTTAATTTAGGAGTGATCACAGCGCACTGCTGTCATCAAGGCGCGATGTGTCTGTCTCACGGCCAGCTACCAGGTTTTGATTAATACTTTGTAATAAAATACATGAATAAAGCATAATCATACTCAGTTTTGCCCCGCTGTATTTTAAATACGCAGTAAGAGGTAGTTTAAAGGTAGTAGAGGACATGTACCTGTATATAAAAAACGCGCCCTATAGTCCGGTGCGCTTTATGTGTGTGTTAAATACAGAAACACACACATGGCACACATAACTGAGAGTGCACATTTTAGTGCAGTGCGCCTTATGGGAGTAGTAATCTACGGTACATCTTACCTAGAGCTGGCAGAGCTGGCGAGGGCGTAGGCGTAGTGTGAATGTAGGAGGGAGGAGGGGAGGGGATCCCACTGTGAAGCTGAAGCCAGTGATGACGTGGCAGTGTGGGGATTCCCCAAGGTCAACGGCGGGAGGATTGTTGAAGGGTGGAGCCGCTATGGATTGAGAAACTGACATGGTGGGAACATCTGAAGAAGGACCTGGGTTGGCGTCGGAATGAAGAGAGGGACCGGGCGCTATGGTGGCTGGAGCTGGGACGTTCTCTGCTGCGTTTGGCGGGGGGTAATCGCTTTCTGGCTGGGGAGGATTTGTTTGACCGCTTACGACCTGGATTCGGCACAGACGGAGGAGATGGATGGAGGGGGAAGGAGATGAATCTAGATGAGGGCAGTAAAAAGGGAAGCTAACTAGAGAAAGTTAGAGAGCTGAGTCTAAGGCCGCGAGAAACATTGGAGGTAAGTTAGATTAATCTTTAATCAAAGTCCGACATAGGAGAGCGATGGATCTTGTGCTTGTTGAAGAGCAGGCCCTAGAGATGACGTTTGGAGTGGCTTTAAGTAGAGTGCTGGAAGATGATTGGGCATCGAGGAAATGTGGCTTGAAGCGGATTGGCTGCATCGGAGGCGGATCAGCTTTCAGATTGAATGGAAGTAATCAGATTTCTTCAGTTGAATTTCCTCGCCTTTAGCTTCATATATATGTGCTCAATAGCTGTAAGCAAGATATATATATATATATATATATATATATATATTAAAAATAAACTTCATGTTCTAATTGTTGGGTGGTGTGTACATGTGTCATCCTCAAGCTGGGGTCCTCTACCAGAGGCCTGGGAGTTTGAGAGGTTCTCAGCAGTATCTTAGCTGTTCCTTAAGCTTGTTCCTATCATGGCAGGAGTGTTCCTGTACACACTATGACAGCTACCTAAGTTGTGCGTCTATTTATGCACCCTCCTGCCTGGCACATTTACACCCTGCTGTTATGTGCTGTGACCGAGCTTTCACTTTGTGCACAGTCTGCACGGGGGTCCTGAATATTGGTAGACCCCAGCCTCTATTGATCTTGTATTGAATGCCTGTTGTTGTGCTGCCATGAGATTACACTATCTATGCTGTCCTTCAGTCCAGCCTTTTTCCAGCCACTGGTAGGATTTTTCAAGAATCAGAATCAGAAATACTTTAATAATCCCAGAGGAAATTACTTTTGTTACATACTTAGATATATATATATATATATATATATATATATATATATATGCCTTTTATATATATAAAAAAGCATTTTTTCATTTACATGGGGGGTAGGTATGTGCTCATCCCTCAAGCTGGGGTCACCAGAGGCCTGGGAGTTTGAGAGGGTTCTGGCTTACTGCATGCCTCCCAGCTGTTCCTAGGACTGCTTCTGAACCGAGACACTCTGAGATGTTTGCACCTGGGAATCTGCTGTAGCCCTCTCTCCCAGTTTGTGGGTCACGGCCCCGTGTGCTCTCAGAAGAAATACCACTGGCAAATCTCACTGCTGCCTACTTACGTTCCACATCTCTTTCTAGCTCCTTACCTATATATATATCGCGGCCATGCTCCCTATGCCGCTGCCGCCGCCGCGCCGCCGCCCGCCCGCCGCCGCCGCCGCCGCCGCGCCGCCCGCCTTATACCCTTGCCCAGCATCAACCCCGCTTTATCCCACCGATGGCGAATATGCTTTCACACATTAAAGAAATTATGTGTGTTACCTCTCACCCTAAAACAGCAAATTCCCTGTTTAAGGTCCATGCATCGCATCATGCATCATAAAACAAAAATAAAAGGCTTGTTTGAAGAAAACTGTAAACTAATAACTTAACCATTTTTAACTCTAGGAGTCAACTGCAGCACCTCGAGAAACTAATGGGTTTTTAACTCAGCCAAAGGGGGAGCATGTAAATGATGAATAGGAGAGACCCCAGAATGGAGCCTTGAGGATCCCCACTTTAGATGTTTCTGGTCTCTGATTTACAACATGCTTAAAACCCACCAGGTGGCCTGAGAAATAATGCGGTACCCCCACATGCTCAGCATGGAGCTTACACTTCCTAAGCTTATTTGCTTTTCCATTTGGGTATGCAAAATAGACAAGGGTTACCCAAAATGAGGTGGATGTTAAGAGGTTAAGGTTCCCTACTGACATGTAGAAGTCCCTGTCCTTCAGGTAGGATTTAAACCAGTCTGGTGCTGTACAAGAAAGGCTGACCCAGATTTCCAGATGCTCTGATAAAATCCAGTGATCAACAGTATCAAACGGTGACCTGAGTTCCAATAATACAAGCGCTGTGGTTCTTCCAGAGTTTGAGTATATATGATGATATTTTACATGTGATCTATAGGATGTCATTAATTACCTTAATCAGGGCAGTCTATGCACTGTGGTTGGCACTGAAACCTGACTGGAAGATGCTGATGAAGATTCTCAGTCATCCAGGTCATAGTCTTTCCATAAACTGGCTGGAAGACATAAAAGCGGCTTGTCATTCTTAATAAGGCATTTAACTTTTTCATTAATTTTACTAATGAGGGGAGGTTTGAGATGAGTCTGTAGTTCAAAAATGGTTTGATAATTGCTGTTTTTATGGCTCAGGGGAAAAGACTTTAACCAGACAGACTAAACAACAAACTGTAAACTGATGTCGTGGGAAAAAAGTATTGAACTATTCACCCTAGTTAAATATACGGAGATCAGATTTCTCTCAGTCGGCGCATTTATTCATATCTGTGCAAAGAGAGAAAAGTTCATCATACAGCCCTAATGGCACAGCATTCTGCCCTGTTCTGCTAGAGCAGCGTTACGTTTCCCCTACTTACAACAATGGAAAGCAGTCAGGAGTCAAAACTAATTACAGACACTTTGCTTAAACAGTAACATGTTATGAATAAACCTTGAGAAATGAATCTGGTTTGTTATGGGAAGAAGCTATGTCTGGTCTACAAACACCATCCTGCAGAGAATGATTTGCGGCCTTGAGATGAAACAGACTGAAGTGAAAACTTTTATAGCGAGTAAATAAGATAAATTAATATATAATAGAAGAGAAATAAAAAATTTTCCGACAAGAAGATGAATAAGAAAACAGAACCTTGTGGCACACCCTTGTGAACAGTGAACAAATTAACAAACAAAGCTCCCTCACATTTTATACACTGGGACCTGTTTTCTAGATAATTTAATAACCAGGCAACCGCATGCTCTGACAGGCCCATAAGAAGTAGCCTGCGTTTTAAAATAGCAGGTCCAGGGTGTCAAAAGCTTTTGAAAAGATCAATAAAGAATGAGGCACAGTAATGTTTTTTATCAAGTTCTACAATTATATCATTTATCATCTTCATAGTAGCCGTAATAATGCCGTGTTTTTTTTTGAAACCTGATTGGTATTTAGAAAGGATTTCATTTGAATGGAGGAACTCTTTCAATTGATCACAGAAAAGAGACTCCAGAATTTTAGATAAAACACATCAAAGCACGATAAAAGTTGGTGGTGGCTCTCTAAGGGTGGGGCTGATGGACCTACAATTACTCAACCTGAACACTTTCAATAGGGTTTATATTTTTCAAAATTAGCTCAAACATATAGGTTACTAAATACTTTCCTATTGTTGAGAACACAAGAGTACCACAGTACATTCTTGGTATTTATAGTTATAGACAGATGCCTGCCTTTAGTGCATTATTTATAAAGGGTTCATTAAACATTAATGTATAAAAATGATGAATAACAGCTGATGCCAACATCAATATATCCTGCATCCCTAGAATGGACACAACTTCACTTCCATCCATCCATCCCATGCAGGGCTTCCCTTAAGCTGCATCAGTGATTATCCTCTTTCACAAGCAACAAAATCTAATTTAGAAATTTTGTCCCATATGTCATTGACGGTCAAAGTCTATATATTGAACCTTATATTTCAAATATCATTTATACACTGATTTGTGTTATTTGTGCTTTAATTCTTGTAAGTTTCTTATACTTTAATTGTCAGTCTGTTTCCTGTGAGCTACAAAAGACAAAAAGATATGTTGAATTTTATTATAGCATTGCATATTTTTTCTTGTAAACTTGGAGATATATTTTATTGCATGCTGCATATCCCAGTAAATCTGTTTCACCTTTAAATCTGTATCTCTCCCTAATTGTGTCTCTGCTCTGCTTAATATCTACCAATATAATGATGCGAGAGAAAATAATTTTCAGGATCTCTAGGAGCTCTGCAGTCTGATTCTCTCGTTCAATAAGAAAACAACAGATCTGTGTTCATTATTTTAATCTGTAACTCTGCGTAATGGTCCTGAGAAGCCCAGCTTTTTTAACTCATATAAATGTACAGTCTGTTGCCATTTTAGCTGAAAAAGCTCCATATATATCCATAACTAACAGATTTTTTGGTGGCATCTCTTGATTTTTTTAACCGACCCATCTCCCTAACATTTACCTGAAACATGTATCGGAGTAGCTGAGCAAAGTTAAAATTCAATGAATGCTGCTGCGAATTTATGTTAAAAGGGCTTGCCATTGTAATCGGACGAAGTCGACCGTGTGCGTTAATAAGGCTTCTTTTATCCGGCATCTCTCCCTCCCTCCTCGTAGCTACTCTGTACTCCAGTGAATATTGACCACAAATAATAATATGTCCCAAAGCAACAGACCTTAATGATATTTCAATCGAGAGTGGACTGAAGTGGTTGTGCCGGAGAGCGAGGAAAAAACGTGACTGGAAACGCTTCTTGAACACAGAGAGCTGCACTCAGTCAGCTTCGCTGGCTGAAGGAAATCAGCCGGAAATTATTATGGGGACTGTCCCCTCCATGCCCAAAGTTGGTGGGGACCAGAGATGGGAAGTAACGAAGTACAAATACTTTGTTACTGTACTCAAGTAGATTTTTCTGATATTTTTACTTTACTTTAC